>JAUPFN010000005.1:35552280-35782280 GCA_036924255.1 Apodemia mormo
ATTCTTTAATTAAACCACATATTAACTATTTAGTAGAAATCTGGGGTACGGCAGCAAAAACAAATACAGATATAATTCAAAAAGCGCAAAATAGACTAATAAAAACTTTATTTAATTACAAATTTCGAACTCCAACTTGGAAAATATATCATGAAACAAAAATCATGAATATTAAGCAATCATATATATATAACACATGTATACTCATACGAAAAATACTAAATAAGAAAATACATACCAGTCTATCTTTTTAAAAAAAAATATGAAGTACAGAAAATCAAATTAAGAAATGCAAATTATTTAATAACACGTAGACCAAGAACAAACTACGGTAAAAGAAATATTGAATATGAAGGTGCAAATCTGTATAACAAACTACCTGATAAGGTTAAAAACTGTGAAACTATGGCCTTATTTAAAAAACTACTAAAAGAACATATTATTAACTAGCTGAGCCGGCGTTATCGTCCGCGTGTAAAATTTCGAAAAAAAAGTAGCCTTATTTACTCCCCATCATATCTGCCAGTGAATATGCTGTCAAATTGGTCCAGTCGTTCCAGTTATTAGCCGGAATAAACAGACAGACAGATAAACATTGTAAAAAATGTTATCATGGTGTACCGTGTATACATCCATATGCACTCAATAAAAAGCGGTTATTCTAATATTACAAACAGACACTCCAATTTTATTTATTTGTATAGATACTTAAATTCAATAATACTTATATGAAAAGCAATATATAGGGTCTTAAATATTTGGGTTAATAATTATGTAAAATATATATATAAAAAATCAAATGGAGATTAACTAAATAGACATTAATAGATAAACTAAATACATATTTATATAATATAAATTAAAACTTTAGGATATTGCAAATAAATATATTTTAAGCATTGTTGATTAATATGTACGCTCACTTTGTCACTTCCAGTAAATTGATATTTAGATCTTTGTACAGCTCCACTATTCATGTTGTCGTATGATATAATTTTATATGTACCCTCATGTGTATATTGTTATTTAGTCACTAAGTTGTTATTTTCTCTTTAAGTGAATATTAATTGTTATTCTTCGAGAAAATAAAGTCTTAAACCATACGAGATTTACTCCATTTGTTTATAAGAAACTAGCTGTGCCCACAACTTCGTCTGCGTGGAAATTTTTTTAAAATAAAAGCCTATATTTCCTGTTTCCGTAGGATTTCCGGTATAAAAATTTTATATCCTTTCTCTAGTCTCAAACTATCTTTGTGCCAAATTTCATCGAAATTGGTTCTGTGGTTTAGGCGTGAAGAAGACACAGACAGGTATAGTTACTTTCGCATTTATAATATTAGTATGGACTAGCTAACCTGTGAAACTTATGTTAATAACTGAGAGAGAGATTATGGACGTCATTTTTTTATGTCATAAGATAACAAACAAGCAGATGGGTCTCCTGATAGAAAGAGTCAACCATCGCCTATGACACCAAAGATGTTACTCGTGCGTCGCTATATTGTGGCGAGGTTTAATGCCACATGCATAAGTTTACCGGCTACCTTACTCTCCAAACCGGAACGCGACATTGACAAGCACTAACGCTATTGTGGTAGAAACAATGAAGGTGGTGGAACCGGACCCGGGCGAGACAATGCAGAACTCTACCACCTAGTAGTTGCGATGACAGTGACTCGCATAGACAATCGGTCGCCTTCTACAACCTGCCTGGCAGAACGGCAGTTGGCCGAACTTCAAAGGAGCCCGAGACCAACACGGGAATTCTAGATTTATACGCGGTCTATATAATATTTCCACAAACTTTCATCTCTTATGTCAGCCTTTTAAGGTTTGAGTTTTGAAAAAAAAATAGTCTATGTTTTACCCTGGATCATAAACTATCTCCATGTCAAATTCCATTAAAATCGGTAAAGCGGTTTTGCCGTGAAAGCGTACCAAGGAAATAGACCGATTTTTACATTTATTATTTGATTTGTTTATAAGCCTTCGGCCGCACCTGCGTGTATCGTCCCTAAGATATTAGCACACTCAAACCCTTTGACGTACTGCCAACTGCGTGATATTGTATACGCAGTCCGAATGTTTGCGACGATATCCGACAAAATCCGGTCACATTGCGTCATTACGCGAAGCTTTGTGACGATAGACGCAAGTGCGGCCGCAGCATAAGAAATGATCCTCGTCGTTGACAAATAACCTTCGTTGCCATAAAGTCGTGCTTATTACTGTATTTTACTGAAAGCGAGTGGGTTAGAAAGAAAAAAAATATTTATTTGCAAGAATATGGGTGTTACAAGTTGTTAAAAATGAATTAAGTTACCAACATATACCATTATATGGTGTGCAAATTTTAAAAAAATATCATTCATTTTCACAGTTCTGTAGTTTTGCCGTCATATTAGCAGATGAACTTTTTTGTAGTTACTCATAGATAGGATATACATCAAAAATTCGCGAAAGCAGAAATAATTGGCAAAATAATCATAACGGGTTTTTGTTTATATGTGTATTATTAATGTCGTTACCGCATGGTACTGTAATACCTTTATGGTATTACATGTATACTGGCAGCTTTGTCTGCTTTTAAACGTAGAACATTGTTTAGTTTTTCTATATGATATATATAAAATATAAGTTATCGAAGTATTCTTGACGGGCTAAGACGTATGCCCGAAAATAAATGAAGATCCGAAAAATATATTTGATTCAAATAAACCAAATAAGTTAGATCCCATGTACCTTAAAGCAGGCAAGCGAGTAAAGTAATCGTCCGGGCATTTGAAGGATTCTACAGTTGGTAGAATCTCCGGGCAGGTTCAGTCGGTAGAGCAGCAAGCCTCTACATTTAGTGCAAACTCCGAGCGAGCTGTTACAATTGGTGGAGTCGCCCGGCAAGGCTCTACAGTACCTACCAATGACGTTGCTGCTGGAATGTTGGGTTTAAAGTCATTAATTTTACTATAGTACATAGTTAAAAATTGGTGATTATTTGCGCATCATATTAGTATTTAAGTATAATCTCAACATCATATGCAATAAAATTAATTTTATCCATTAATTCATGCATCCATTTCTTGCAATGTATATTAAGACAAACAAATATTTAAAAACGCTCTGGTACACCACAATACGCTAATTTGCCGACTGCTACGTACGTATCCCTATACATATACATAGACATGTATAATTATTTTGCCGTATTTGTAATATGTAACTATAAGTATCTTGGACCATTTGTTTTTATCGCTCATGTTAGCGTGTTGCCTACACTAATTATGTAACGATTCAATGGTTTTCACGTAGCTGAAGATAAAAGTGTTTTGGACCTAGACAAGGGGTATAAAATATACAAGTTGAATATATAGAAATGGTATTTGTCATAAGCATTCGATTATGCTTATGACAAATCTATACAATTATTTTCGACTCTCCCAACATTTATGCCACTTGTGTTCCTTCAACATAGCATTGAGACTCTCCACTAAATATAAGCCTTTTATACAGAGCTGGATATCTTGAGTAGCCTATCAGATTTATAAAAAAATCAAGTAACTACGGTTTGTAAATTTTATTTTCGTTATTCTTACATCATTTTCTTCAAAACAAAATCAACCGTGTTCAATCTCAAGACTTTTTTTGCAACTAGTGACCCTTTTACTCCCTAACGTTACACTTAAATCGTCAGATTTCCTAAATGTATCTACACTTTTTAACTCGCATTTAACCCACCATACCTTAATCCGATCCGCTTCAATAATCACTGCAATTACTGAAAATGTAGAGTTTTAGTGAACTATGTTGTTGTCACTCATAAGTTATATGTATCATAATTGCCTTGCCCTGTTTCGATAACAATAATTTATCAAAGCCTTGTTTAAAACGGACTTTGTTTTGTTTAAACTCTCTGGGGCCTTTAAATAGTTTATTGAGTTCAAACTGATAGTTATCTTGATTACGGAAGTTTGAAATTGTTGTACGAAAAGTTTTAACGATCCAATTTATTGAGATAACAATACCTAATAAACAAAAACAATCGTGTAAGGCTATAAGAGTCACAAATAAACTAGTCACAAATAAATAAATAAATAAAGTCCCGGCCTCCTTTGTAGAGTAGGCCAACTGCCGTTCTGCCAGGCCGGTCGTAAAAGGCGACCGATTGGCTATCGAGTCACTACCATCGTGGCTACTAGGTGGTAGAGTTCTGCATTGTCTCGCCTGGGTCTGGTACCACCGCCTTACTTATTCCTGCCGCAATAGCGTCAGTGCTTGTTGCTGTCGTGTTCCGGTTTGGAGGGTAAGGTAGCCGGTAAACTTATGCATGTGGCATTATACCTCGCCACAAGATAGCAACGCATCATTAACATCTTTGGTGTCTATAGGCGATGGTTGACTCTTTCCATCAGGAGACCCATCTGCTTGTTTGCTATCTTATGACATAAAAAAAAAGTGGCATCATTACCCCGCCAATCTTGCCGGCGTCGGGAAGTGACGACCCCATCGCCCGCCGGAGGGATAATCTTCTTTTTTTTGAAATTATTCCACCGGTGCAGTCAGTCAAAAAAAAAGTGGTAGTGCCATGCTTAGCAGAATGGGCCGCCACGACCGGGGCCACAACTACCCCACTTAAAACCAACGTAAAGTAACAGCTTTGCTGTTGAATTTCGTTTGGTCTGTGAGGTTCCCGGAGGCCCTTTCCCCCCTCCCCCTAACACTATGGAAGCGCAATTAAAAGGTAGTAGTTTACCCCAGGGGGGTACCACTAGCGTAAGCGGTGGAGAATCCCCCTCTGGACATCCATGTTCAGGGGTTTGTAATCAGCCTAATCATGGATGCCCAGGCTGCCCTGCGTACTTTGGGGGGGGGGGGGGGGCACAATTGCGCTCTCAAACTTCGCTGCTCGGGGCAAACTGAACAGAAATCAAAAGGCACCCCCTACCACACTCCACGTGGACTATACTAATATTAGGGGACTTCACTCAAACCTAAATGCCGTCCACTACCACCTTGAGATGGCTAAGCAGGCTCTGTTCTTTTTAACTGAGACGCAGATATCTTCTCCGGCTGGTACCTCATATCTCTCCTACCCGGGGTACAAATTCGAGCATTCATTTGTACCCCGGGCGGGAGTTTGTGCTTATGATAGAGAGGATATCTGCTCTCGACGTCTCAGCAGCCTTGAAGGCTATCGGGACCTATCCATCCTTTGGCTGCGTGTAGACTGCGACGACCATCCCCGCATCTATGCGTGCCTCTACAGGTCCCATAGCGGAAATGCTGAAGTCGACAGGCTCGTTGAGCACCTTCAAACGGCTGTAGATTCCGTGTTACAACAGACCCCCTCCGCTGAGATCGTGATCTTAGGCGATTTTAATGCCCACCACGCCGAATGGCTGTGTTCACGCACTACCGATCATGCGGGGAGGTCTGTTCACGATTTTGCCTTGGAATATGGTCTAACACAATTGGTAACCTCACCTACGCGAGTTCCCGATGTGGACGATCGTACGCCTTCACTGCAGTCCTCCGTACGTAAAGCACTTTTTTCCTTGGACGTCCATAAGTCGAGTGGACCGGATGGCATCCCTCCGATTGTACTTAAATCATGTGCTCCAGAGCTGGCGCCAGTACTAACACGCCTATTCCGGCTCTCCTACTTACTCGGCGTAGTACCGATTTCAAGGAAGACAGCTTTAGTGCATCCCATCCCTAAAAAAGGAGATCGCTCTAATCCGTCTAACTATCGGCCGATAGCCATAACCACCTTGTTCTCCAAAATTATGGAGACAATCATCAACTCGCAGCTCCTTAAGTATTTAAAGGAGCACCAGCTGATTAGCGACCGCCAGTACGGTTTCCGTCGCGGCCGCTCAGCTGGTGATCTTCTAGTTTACTTAACACATCGGTGGGCGGAAGCAGTTGAGTCCAAGGGGGAGGCATTGGCAGTTAGTTTAGACATAGCGAAGGCCTTTGATAGGGTATGGCACAAAGCGCTTCTGGCAAAGCTGCCTTCCTATGGGCTTCCCGAGAAATTATGCAAATGGATCACCAGTTTTTTGGTTGATCGGAGCATGAAGGTCGTAGTTGACGGTGCGTGCTCTGACCTTAAATCTATCAATGCTGGTGTTCCACAAGGCTGCGTGCTATCACCGACACTGTTCCTTCTGCATATCAATGACATGATGCGAATTCGCAACATACATTGCTATGCGGATGACAGTACTGGTGATGCTACATACTCCGGCCGAAGCGGTATTTCTCGGGAACACGTCGAAGAGAGCCGAAACAAGCTTGTGTCCGAAGTTGAGAATCGACTAACTGATGTCTCGGAATGGGGTCGTCAAAACTTGGTCACTTTTAACCCCAAGAAGACACAGCTTTGCGTGTTTTCCGCTAAAAAGACACCCTTTGTCGTGTCACCTCGATTTGGGGATACCCTCCTGACAGCCTCAGCTAGTGTCGGGATTCTGGGAGTCGACATATCGAATTACGTGCAGTTTCGCGGTCATTTGGAAGGTAAGGCTAAACTAGCCTCCAAAAAGCTCGGTGTGCTCAGCAGAGCGAGACAGTACTTCTTGCCGGCCCATCGCCTTCAACTTTATAAGGCTCAAATTCGGCCCCACATGGAGTACGGTTCTCATCTCTGGCCCGGAGCTCCTCAGTACCAGCTCCTTCCTCTTGATCGCATTCAGCGTAGAGCGGTTCGAATCGTTGACGACCTGGCTATTTCGAAACGGCTTGACTCCTTGGCATTGCGCAGAGTATATCGTATCTTTCATGGGGAGTGTTCCGACGAGTTATTTGGATTAATTCCTGCCGCCGAATTCCATCATCGGACATCGCGTCAAAATTTGAAATTCCATCCTCACCATCTCGATGTCTGGAAATCCACAACTGTGCGTTTCTCTCAACACTTTTTGCCTCATACTACTTTGTTGTGGAACCAATTACCGGCAGGGGTGTTTCCAAACGGATACGACTTGGGGGCCTTCAAGAAAAGAGCTTACTCATTCTTAAAAGGCCGGCAACGCAATTGCAAGACCTCTGGTATTGTGGATGTCCATGGGCGGTGGTGATCACTTACCATCAGGTGCACCTCCTGCTCGTTTGCCCCCTCTTCTATAAAAAAAACACACATAGCAACGCAAATTTAACATTTTTGGGGTCTATAAGCGATGGTTTCTCGTTCTACCAGGAGCCATCTACTTGTTTGTTATACTATGACATAAAAAAGTGTTGCTAATGCAAAAAAATGCAGCGGTTGCGAAGTAAAACGTGCGTTGATGGCATCGCGGGGTTCACACTTGCGAATCTGCGGAAGGTTGTACACCGATAGCAACACAACATTGTAACGGGTACGATTATCCGTTACATTCCGATTTCCGGTTACGATTATCAATCCCAATGGGACAGCACTAACAGTGTTGCGCCGGTGTCGGAATGGTTTCCTCTCCCCGCATAAGGGTGTATAAGCGAACCGCACCGTCCACGCGTCCTTTTCTTCGCATATTTCTTGGAGTCTTCGGCGCGATCGCTGGTTGACTGATTGGTTCGGTAAAGTACCATTTATTTCAATAATCATACCAATTTAATTCAGTTAAACTTTAGATCCACATTTCTTATCAATAAAGTAGGATTGTAATGACTAGTGTTTAAAGTAACTTCTTTTAGTGTTTGTTAGAAATGGAAATTTCCAGAACGACCTAGATCAAGGTCAAAACTTAGCTATTTGTAATATCTCTGTACTGCATATTAAATAACTTTTTTTAATTTTTCTTGATCTTAAAATCTACTACTAGTCGTAAATTAGTTTTTTTTGTTAAATTACTTTTTATGTGAACCCGACTCATTCCGCTGACCGTATGGTCAGACGGGTCCCTAAGTCGTACCCCTTTGGAAATATATCTGACAATAACTGGTTGCATATAGGAGTAGTGCGGGGCAAAAAATGCTTCGAAAATCGCACGGTTGTGGATTTTCGACATCGAGTTGGCAAGGATGAAACTTTAAATTTTGTCACGATGTCCGATAGTGAAATTCGGTAGCAGGAATTAATCTAATTCCCCATGTAGAGCCGATAAAAGGTGCAGAGTGATGCCACATCTCTAACTAACGCCAAAAATTCTTTGGCGTTATGTAGAGATGTGGCATCACTCTGCACCTTTTATTGGAAAAATATCCGCCAATAACTGGTTGCATATAGGAGTAGTGCGGGGCAAAAAATGCCTCAAAAATCGCACAGTTTTGGGCTTTCGACATCGAGATGGTAAGGATGAAACTTTAAATTTTGTCGCGATGTCCGACAGTGAAATTCGGTGGCAGGAATTAATCTAATTCCCCATGATAGAGCCGATAAGAGGTGCAGAGTGATGCCACATCTCTACATAAAGCCAAAGAATCAAGCCGATTTGAAATAGTCCTCTCATCGACGATTCGAGCTGTTCTACATTGAATGCGATCAAAAGGAAGGAATTGGTACTTAGGAGCCATTGCCCATAAATGAGAGTAGTACTCCGAGGCCGGATTTGTGCCTTATAAAGCAGTATAGATAATATTACTTTAGATAATATCTTAACTGCCGGTAGACAAAATGTGTGAACAAACCAGATAAATTATGTACATGACATGACATGCATATTCATTATATATTATAATTAATAGTTATGAGTTTATTGTTATAGAAATATTGAAAGTTTAGGAAGTGGAATGTTTAAGGCTGCGTATGTTTAGTGAATGGTTTTTAACTATCATACATTAAAAGTTGACCTTATATTAACGTTCTTACTAAGAGGTATTTTAATTGGGGAGGTGAATTGCCTCGTTAGGGAAGGATATCCGGAGAAAAAACAAGTAAATCAGCTACAATGGATACAATCTGTTTTCCTTCAAAGTGATTCTGCTATATTCTTAAGACGCTAAAATAGCAGTTAGTTTATATTAAATTATTTGGTATAAACTTACACAAAAACTTACGATACTATTGAACAATTAAAAGTAATTCACTTAAAATAAACTTATGGAAAATACAGTTGAGTGTAATTTACATATTACATGTACATTGACTTGACACAATAATTCAATACAGAAAACAAATGCTTGTAATGTTTTTATTATCTTTGTATCGCAAGTGATGTGATACCAAAATGGAACCCAACTCAGCGTAAGAAAGAAAGAAAGAAAGAAAGAAATTATTTATTTGCCAGAATATGGGAGTTACAAGTTATTAAAATTTGATTTAGTTACCAACATATTCTACCATGATACGGTGTGCAAATATTTTGAAATTATAATTATTTATTATTAAACTAAAAATGTTGTGATTCGATTTTTATAATTACTACCGGATCGGAACGCGGCCACACACTGAGAAGATCCCGAGGAAGAAACTCAGCGGGCTTGTTTTTTTTTTTAAATTATAGTTACATGATACAATTACACACATTAATTGACATCATAACTTATTTCTATAAATTATAAAATTCATTTTTTGTTTAATTAGAATATTGACATTTTACAAAGTTTAAACACAAAAGAAAGATAATAGATAATTTGTAACAATTTAGTTAAGTTGTACAATTTAATGTATATTTATCAACATGTTCTACCTTATAAACTACATTTTTTAATATGCAATTTTATAAATCAACATACTTGTAATTTAAAAAGAGTAATTTCTAATTCATGTCAGTTTAAATTTGTTAATTACAACGTTTTTTATAATTATATACAATAAAAGGTTTATTATTAGGTTAATATTTAATTTTATCAGCAAGAAATTCATTTACATTATAATAAGATTTGTCTAGTAGTAAATCAAATAGTTGTTTGCGGAATTTATTATGAGGTAAGGATTTAAGACTATCAGGAATATGATTGTATATATTAATTGCCATACAATAGGCATTTCTTTTAAACATGTGGAGTCATTGGCTGGGCACATGTAGTTTTTCACTATTCCTAACATATTTATTACCTAATACATTTGTTTTAAACAAGTGTTGATGTTTTTTCACAAATACGCATACCGCCAGGATATAAAGACAAGATAATGGTAGTATTTTAAGTTTTTTAAAAAGTGGTTTACAAGAATAAAGTTGATTCACATTACATATTGCACGTATACATTTCTTTTGTATTCTAAATATTTTGATTAAATCTACAGAGTTTCCCCAAATAGGGATTCCGTATTGCAATACAGATGAGACATATCCATGATATGCTAACAAGGTAGCGTTTAAGTTTGCTATTTCTCTTATTCTTCTTAAACATACACAAATCTATCAATTTTATTGCAAAGGGAATCAATGTGTACTTTCCAGTTACAATGTTTGTCAATTAATATTCCTAGAAATTTAGTATTATTTGTATTTTCTATATTGGTATTGTTAATGAATATGTTTGTACTTTTGCTTGTTTGTACTTTGTTTGTACACTGCAGTGATCATGCCACAGCACTGATTTTCAGTGACTCAAGAAAAATTATCTGCATCTACGGAGCAGCCACGGGTGTCCGATATTGCGGTCGCATTATTATGAAAATTTCGTTAGTTTATCAGAAGATAGCGTATTATGTTCCCGCCACAGACACAAAATGTTTTTTTTTTAAATCACAGTAACAAACTGAATTCTGTTAATATTTTATTGATATGCGTGAGCTAAAAGATCAAGTATAACATTCGGTCCTATAGTAATTATAAGTGTCAGTCAAAAAAGATAACGATTAAACTTCCAACTTCGCACGGACTCTCATGTTTTTTATATATTTAGATAGCAAATAAGTTAATGATGCATTACTGTCCGTGTGGCCGGTTGTCAATGCCACATGCATAAGTCTACTGGCTACCTTACTGGAACAAAACGATGACATTGACACTATCGTGGCAGGAATAGTTAAGGCGGCGGTACCAAATACCCGGGCGAGTCTTTGCGGAACTCTACCACCTAGTAGTCAAGATGGTAATAACATATATAGCCAATCAGTCGTCATTTACAACCTGCTTGGCATATAATTGGCAGATGGTATATTCCTCGAAGGAGCCCGGGAAAATATGGGAGAAGCATTGTCTTTTTAAATTCATTTGTCAGTATGTCATGTGCGCCACTTATAGCTACTGCCTTGCAGATGACATATGACAGAGTTTTTTCTTCAAAAAGGATCATGAACTACACTGGGAAACCATTTTGATGCTGTTTTTCCCATTTACATTATATCACAAATATTATAAAATATTCACTGAACAAATTACAATAATTGATCTAATCCCAAAGTAAGCAAATTATTTGCTTGTGATATGGGTTTTAATCAAGGATCATAAAATTACGTATAAAATACTGAAATATATTTAATAACACCTAAACCCAGAAATAAGAACATTTATGTTAGTCACACAAATGCTTGTCCCTGTCGATAATCAAACCTGGGCCCCATCGATCACGTAGTCAAGGTCGCTTACCACTTTGGTTGGGTGTGACTATAGTGTGTAAGTGTGAACAACTTTGGTTACTTCTTCTCGTTGCAACAGGATAAGTTTTGATTAAATTTTGTTTACGGGTAGTCCAAGCTTGAATTTTAACAAACACTATTTAGGGAACATACCCATACTACGTGACCTATCTTTTAAGTTTTTTCGACCCCTCCCTCCCCTCAGTGACCACTCGTAGTATATACCAAGACCCCCCTCTCCCCCTTTAGTTTTCACGTAGTAATTCATAATTATGACTTTTAATCATGAAGAAGGCATCAAAGCAGAAGGTTTTGATGTCGAGACTATTGTAGATACAGATGAAAAAGGCATTAAAGCAGAAGATTGGTCAACGGAACATTCATTGTTACTGGAGGCTAGAAAAAGAAGTATTAACTCGTATTATATTAGTCACTATGAAATTGAGAAATAAAAAAGAGCTACGGGAAAGTTGTTAGTATGTTTGTTACAGTTAAAATTCATTTTAGCTGTTACATACATATTTTAAAGGCGATTTGGCCTACAAGAGTTGACAAAAAAATCATTGGCACTGGTAGAGCAAAAGTAGATGATTATACCTTTCCAAGTGATAGAAAGAGACTCTCTCGCGACATTATCACCTTCAATGTTGGGAAGCACTTCGAGATTATCTTGCGTGGGTGGAGCTTTTTGTACAGGTAGCTACATTTACCAAATACAAAAAAAGAAGCAGACATTACCAATTTTCACATATGCGAGAGTAGAAACAAATTTATTAGTCTGTTATGGTGCCAAAACATTAATGACATGAAAATAAGGTATTTATTCTTACAACAGAAATAAATATTTCATTATAAAAATATACCATCAAACCCATGCAACAAATAGAACATTAACAAGCGACTTTTATAAGTCAGTACAGGCCAGAAAAAAAAAATCAGGTGAAACAATATAAAGACCATAATACCCTTTGTTCATGTCGGATTAATGCTGGAAGTCACATAGGTTATAATTTCCAATCAACTTTTAAAAACATGCAAAAAAATAATCTGTTTGAAGCATTTGACAAAATACACTCAGAATAACCACCTTAAGGAAATAAAAATGATGTGGTGTCGCGGGACACCAGGTAGGAACGAACTTCCTTCGGCTAAACGGCACTACTTGCTTGTGTACGCGACTGTCGCGCCTGCGCACGTCTCATTTAACGCTTTTATTCCACGCATTTTTCTTACGGTTTTACTATCACATTTTTTTCAGTTCGGTCGCGCAGCAAAATCCCTATCCCCTCCAAGCCTGCCGTAAGGAATTTCGTTCCAATAATTTCCAAGACGAGCATTTTTTTTAGTTCCAATCTGACAGAGTTCTTCGACTTTTAATAAAGTAAAGCGCTCTAGGTATTTTGGTTTTTTTTTGTGTTCATCTCTTAACGGTACCCAAAATTCGTTTGTTTTCTTTTGGATTGCTTGCATTGACAAGGAATCCTTACAACATTTAATAAAAGCTTTGTACAGCCGATCATACAACGACATTTTTGTGCCAGTACGAACTCTTGTCGACGTATATTCGAATATACGTCGAAAAAATACGAGATTTCTCTTAGTAAAATCGACTACGTGACAAAAAACCTGAGCCCCCCCCCCCCCACCCCCCCCCCCCCTTCGCTCCTGTGACGGACCGTAGTATTTTAAAGACTCCGCTCCCCCCCCCCCCAAACGGGTCACGTAGTATGGGTACTTTCCCTTAGATGTCGTAAAATTCTATAAACCTGAAGATTTCACAAAAGCCATTCATCAACTCACGAAGTATAACAGAGTATGCAGAAAGCATAATTACTACTACTGATATAAACTGGGCATAAATCGAATAGCACTTCACTCTATGAAGAGTGAAGCATTAATCATAAAGTGCTATTTGACTCTCCTGAAAATGCTTCGATTGCGAAGTGAAACGTGCGTTGAGTACATAACTTGTGTGTTACTGTCTTTGCTTCTGACGTGGAAGAAAGTGTGGTGGATATGGGTGGAATATTGTTCCGCTCTGTTATCTTCTCAAGTTTTCACCTCTTGGTTAAGTTTGCCCCATTGCTTACACTAATTTTTATTTCTGTTGCATCACAGCAGTTCCATACAAAGTTTCGCAGAAATTTTGCAAATTAAATACCATAATTTCTTCTTTAAATTATGGATTTCCGCAAAGTTACACCTGAATGTATTAACCTGGACATATTTCATTCTTGATTAAATTTCTAAAATATCTTATAAATCGTGTGTTAAGATTAAACGTAACAAGGGTAGGTATATAGGACTGAGGTAGGTTAGGTTTGGAGGATAAGGTAACCGATAAACTTAAGCATGTGGCACAAGAATAGCAAAGCACCATTAACATATGTTGTGTCTACAGTCGATAGTGAATCTTATCAGGCTTACATCAGGAGCCATCTGCTCGTTTGCTTTTATGATATAAAAAATTTAGCCACGACGTAAGACTAACGCTCTCTAGAGAATGCTAAAGTTTATCAAATTTTATTATTCCCGCTATCAGCGTTCTTATACAATGCAATCAAAATTAATTTTTCATTCAAATTCATTCACTCACCATGTAAAACCTACATACATATTTTTTTATATTAGATAGGTATATTATAAGATAGTAAACAAGCAGATGGCTCTCCTGATGAAAAGAGACAGCCATAGCTTAAAAATAAACGCCAAAGATGTTGATGGTCCTTTACTGTCCATGTGGTGAGGTGTTAGTTTCGCATTAGTTTAGCGGCTCCCTTATCCTCCAAACCGGAAACTGTGTTTCGGTTGATGGTACTAAATACCCGGTCAAGACGTTGCGGAACTCTATCTAGTAATCACGATAGTAATGACACGTATATTAAACAACAACAAGTATTGGAACAAAATTAAATAGCATACGTCGATGCACTAGATCAATATCAAAATACAGCTTCTACATGAAGTTACCTAAACATAGGTATGTGGATAAATAGTAGTTTGCTATTATTATTATTGTTTATCGTAATTACATTGTTGTTTCTATCTCGTAAGCCGCACAAATATCATCTGCGAACCACAGTTTAACGACCACTGCAGTGACGCGTCAAGCCCCTTAGCGATGCAGTTCCATGATAGCCTGATACATTGTATTAGCGCGATATTTCGCCGTAGCCCGATATATGTAGCCGCGGTATACAAGGGTGATGGAACAGTACAAATTATTCGTACAAAACGCAATCAATATTCATTTTCCATCCCAATTCATTCAATCACCATATGAAACTTGCATCCATCACGTCATGAAGAAAGTGAATCGTGTGAGTATTCCTATCGTAATCACATGTAATCCGCGCTAAAACAGAATGCATATTAGTGACATCATCTTACGTGTTTTGTAGCAACCTCTAATCAATATCGTCTTGTGGTCTACATTCAGATGTTATGCGTCATATGAAAGTGTTAAACTTGTGTGCTTTAAACAGCTGTTATTATGCTTGCGGCATTCGAGGAAGACATTCTTGAGCCTTTGAGATAAAATTGTGTTCGTAATTTCACTATTAACTGCCTAATGATCTTAGGGTTATTTTATTGGACGACCAAAAATTAATATTAAAGAAAATTAAAACATTAAGACACAAATGTGTTAGCTACAAGTCAATTAACATTGAAAACACGTCAATCATTCTTAATCTGCCAATCAATGCGTTCAAAGCGTAAAACCGCGTTCGGTCGCCACTTAGCATAATTTCATTTCCGCCATTGGAAAACGCATGTTGACTAATTATGAGTGTTCACATAATGCTCTGCCAATGTTTTAGTATCACCGTCACGTGGCTTTCTGATTTTACACGTCAAACCGCAAATCACAAACTTTATAACGAACTTACCTCACTTAACGTGGGTGAAACTGTTAGGTAAAGCTGTGAATGCTTATGGATTACATCAAATTTTTTTATAGAAGGCAATTAAGTTGGAGGCTTACCTGGTAGTCAGAGATTACTACTTCCGCCCATGGATATAAGCTATGTAAGATGAGAGCAGTAGAGCTGCCGGCTTTTTGGCAATGAATAATGTTTTAGGGTTCCGTACCTAAAAGGTAAAACGGAACCCTATTACTAAGCTATTGCTGTCTGTCTGTACGTCTGTCTGTCACCAGGCTGTATCTATAAGCCGTGATAGCTAAGAAAGCTGAAATTTTCACAAAACTATGTATTTTCGTTGCCACTATAACAACAAATATAAAAACAAAAAAAAATATTAAGGGGGTCTCCATATAATAAACGTGTTTTTTTCGTATTTTTTTGTAATGATGGTACGGAACCCTTCGTGCACGAGTCCGATTCGCACTTGGCCGATTTTTATTTAAGATGCCTAAGTTACATTCGTTATAAAATACTTCCATTAGTAATAGATATATTTATAAACTAGCTGCGTCGGTGACTTCCTCCGCGTGAAAAAATATCTAAAAAAAATAGCCTAAATTACTCTTTACCATCGTGGTTTAAAAAATAGACAGTCCCGAAGTTTTACCCGCATAGTTCACGTTCCCGTAAGATTTCTGGAATAAAAACTATTATATGTCCTTTCTCAGGTCTCAAACTATCTTTGTACCAAATTTCATCCAAATCGGTTCAGTGGTTTAGGCGTGAAGAAGAAACAGACAGACAGATGGACGGAGATACTTTCGCTTTTTTAATATTAGTATGGATAAGTGTCACAAGATAGCAAACAAGCAAATATCTCTCCTCATGGAAATACAATAGAACGGGCTCTTTTGAAGAATAGACCAACTGCCAGGCAGGTCGTATGAGGTACTGATTGGCTCTGCGAGTCACTACTATAGTGACAGCTAGGTGGTAGAGTTCTGCATTGTCTCGTCCGGGTCAGGTACCACCGCCTCGTATTCCGGTTTGGAGGGTGAGGTGGCCGGTAAACTTATGCATGTAGCATTAGACCTTGCCACAAGATAACATCGCACCATTAACATCTTTGGTGTCTTTAGGCGATGGTTGACTTCTTCCATCAGAAGACCCGTTTATTTGTTTGCTTTCTTATGGTAAATAAGAGGCACCAAAAATATTAATGGTGCGTTGCTATCTTTGCGTTGGGATATGGCCACTTGCCTACGATAACCGAATTAAACAACCAAACCAGAATAAAACAGCCAAACCATAATAAAACAGCCAAACCAAAATAAAACAGCCAAACCAGAATAAAACAGTCATACCAGAATAAAACAATAACAAGCATTGAAGCTATTGCAATTGGAATAGATAGGTTCTTAGTATCAAAACCCGGACGATGATCCAGTGATGAAATTAAATAGCAGAAATCAATGTGGACAAGTCCTTATAACACTTCTCATGATATATGCTATATAGGCATAATTAATCTATGCATTTTTGCCGTCTGTGCAATGCTAAAGAATGAAAACGGTTTGAAATAACTTCAAAAAATACAGTATACCACCTACTGTATTTTTTGAAGTTATTTTAAACCATTTTCATTCGACATTGTCTCGCCCAGGACTAGTACCACCGTTGCACCTATTTCAGCCTAAAAACGGTTTAAAATAACCTCAAAGGTTCAGTAGGTGCTAGAGTTCGGCATTGTCTGGCCCAGGTCTGGTACCACCGTTGCACCTATTCCAGCCTAAAAACGGTTTGAAATAACCTCAAATGTTCAGTAGGTGGTAGAGTTCGGCATTGTCTCACCCAGGTCTGGTAGCATCATTTTACCTATTCCAGCCGCAATAGCGTCAGCACTTGTCTCTATCTTGTAGAGTCGAGTATCGTGTATTTGGAGGGTAAGGTAGCTGACAAACTTAGGCCTTCCTACAAGAATTGCAACGCACCATTAATATCTTTGGTGTCTAGGCAATGGTTGTCTCGCCATTGTTTGTTCGTCATCTTATTGTAAAAAAAACACAAATTCAACCAGTAGCGTAGCGTGCCTTGGCGGGGCCCCTTATAAAAATTTGTTTGGGGGCCCTTATGAAGTGTAGAGATTTCTCACAAAAAAAGCTTACATAAAATTAGAAGAAATAATTTATTCATCATAGTTATCTTTCACTTTTTTCAAAATTTTTACAAACAACTCAAATTAAATATACATACACTCTCCCTGACTTTTTTTGGAAAACTGATTAAATCATATATAGCTAATGATGTCTTTAGTTTTCATAAAGTTTGGGAAGTTTTTATTAATTACTAGCTGACCCGCGCAGCTTCACCCGCGAGTATATTGATAAGTCGTCCAAATAGTTTTAATAAAAATTTCATCCCCTATTTCAGCCCTCCAGAATTGATTTTTGAAAAAAAAATTGCCTATGTTTGACCCCGGATCTTCAGCTATATCCATGCCAAATTTCATGAAAATCGGTTTAGTGGTTTAGCCGTGAAAGCGTAACAGACAGACAGACAGACTTTCGCATTTATAATATTAGTATGGATAGTATGGATTATTACTTACGCACGTTGGGGGCCCCGTTAACCCGCGGGCCCCATAATTGATACGGTAGATACGGTACTACGCCCCTGAATTCAACACACAAAAACCCTATGCTGCATTTGCACATTATTAATATCTGCTATTCCATATTTGGGTAAACCAGTCGTAGCCGCTTTACATGATTTGGAAGGCATAAGGGTAAGAACACTCAACCACCAGGCTGCTTAGAATTGCAGACAGTTTGTATAGGGTTTCCCCTGAATTGGTCCAGGCTCTCTTTGAAGAATAACTATGTATCTACCGTTCTGCCAGATAGTTTGTAAGAAGCGAAAGATTGGCGATGCGAGGCAATAATATCGTGGCTACTAGGCGGTAGAGTTCTTTGTTGTTTCGTCTGGGTCTTGTATCACCACCTACCGCAATAGCGTCAGTGCTTGTTGCTGTCTTGTTTTGCGGTTTGTAGGGTAAGGTAGCCGGTAAACTTAGGCATGTGACCCTAATATGTGGTGAGCTACGCACCATTAAAATCTTTGGTGACTATAGGTGATAGTTGTATCTTTCCATCAGGAGAGCCATCTGCTTGCTCGCTATCTTATGATATAAAAAGGCATAAGGGTAAAAACACACAACCAACAGTATACTGCAGACAAGTTATACTGCAGGAACATATGTAGAACCCACGACCACAATAGACACGCCATTGGGACACAATCATGCCGCCGCGCATATGAGAAAACGCTTTTATCACTGTCAAAAATGTCATATATTTGTAGATATATAGCGAAAATATAGAAATAAACCGTATTGTACTGTTTTATCGTACCGAATGAGATGATGACAAAGCTTAATAATTTCACTTGAAGTGGTTTTATTTCATCAGTAAGTAGTATAATTATGTATTTTTGTGTGTAATTGCAGGTTACACTGATAAACTAAGAAAATGTTTTGAAAGACAATTTAATCTGTGGTAGAACCTAACGTTTTGACTGTTTCCTGTACTTTATGTAGGTACCGGGTACAGTAATCTATTTAAATTGATACTATATCCATTTGATAATTGTCAAACGACCCAGAAGTATTAAAACCGGAATCCGGCTTAAGAGTGGAAATTTTTAAGTGGATACATATGGCAAAACAAAGGTAATTAAATGATAGTTTCTTTATTTTTGTTTTATGGACGCTATAATTTATTCGCAATATGAATTTATACAATGATTATTCCTAATTAAAGTGAAAACCCAGAAATAAAACCCAAGCTGATATTTTACCGGATTTTAGCCAAGGTCACCTTTCTTTTAATGTGTTGCTTTAACAGATCCTTGTAAATTTCTTTCTTCATTATTCGATACATACGCGCGAACACAAGGAAATTGCATATTAACTGAAAAGTTGTTAACAGCCCGTCTCCGCTTCGCCCAAGTGTAACAAAAAACTTCCGCGGCCGGTGAATATTAATTAATCCTATTTTGTATCATAACAAACATGTAGATGGCTCTTTGAATTGAAAGAAATCACTATCACTTATAGATATGCCAAAGATGTTAGAACAAAATAGAATAGAATTGAATATATTTTATTTGTAAGAAAATGGGTTACAATAAATAGGTGTTATAAATTCAGATCGCCATAATCTAACGATAATTTTTTTTTCGGGTGTTGTCATATCCAAAAGTTTACCAGATCATGACAGTGATACACTGGTGCTACTGTGATAGGTACTAAGTCGATGAATTTTGTTTCTTTTTATTAGTTGGTTTTAATATTTTTATCACATAACTAAAATACTAATATAGTTATTTTTCCTAAAGTACTAGATTTTTCGTTATTTTGTTATTATTAACGTTTTTTTCATCTTTTGAATTTATTAACCACCTCATTGGTCGAGTGGTTAGCAAACCTGACTACACAATCGATGGAGCTCAGGTGCGATTTCCGGTAGAGACAAACAATGTGTGATGACCATAGATGTTTGTATTTCTGGGTTTGTGTGTTTATTAAACATATTTGAGTATTTATATACGTATTTCTATGTATCGTTGACTAACACCCATATTACAAGCAAATAATTTTTATTTGGGTAAGATCAATTCGTGTAACTTGTCCAATTTATTGATTTCTTTATTTAATTCTGTTTTTAATTACAGGAAAACAAATAAGCATATGGCTCTTCACCATCACTTAAGATACTAAAGACATTGATATTGTATTGCCATTTATTTCGAGTCATGGTCATGTTTTGGTATAATTTTGGAATGGCACATGCCATATCCAAAAGTAGGTATTCAAGAATAGAGTTGTGGTGGTTAATATAACGCATAGCGTTATATAATAGCGCGCTATATATATTCAACGAAAAGCATAGAAAAATATAGTTTGTAATTTATAACGCGCTATCATAAAATAGTTTATTCAAATAATATACCACACCTCTATTCAAAAATATGACAATGTGTCTTGTCACTGTAAGCAAAACCTAGCAGAAAGATTTCTGGTATTGCAAATGTCCATGTGCACTTAATATCATGTGATTGTTTGCCTGCTCGTTTGTTTTTTCTTCTAGAAAAATGTACAGGCGCTACTATGACAAGAAACGGTAAGGTGGTGAATTTTACATTTTCACTAATTGGACTAAATAATTTCATTTGCCTACAATAATTATTTTTACTAATGAATCAAATTTTATGTAATTTCATTATCATCAATGTGTTTCGAATGTTATAGTTGCTGTGTTTGTTGACTTTTGATTATTCTATTTTTGTTACATAAGTGCGATAGAGTCAGTTACTGAAGTATGTAACATTATGTAACCTGCCACATTGTGGGACTGTCTTCGGCTTATAGTGGGTGTACTTGTTGTATCCCTTTCTACGTCTTCGGGGATACGGGCGTAAGATGTATCCTATTACTTGGGTTTGGTTTTATTATCTAAGCTTTTCTTGTCCTAGCGTCAGTACTTGTTTTTCCGATTTTAATGGTGATAGAGACATTAAACTTATACACTCATCACATATTACATCGCTGTCATACTTATGGCAATTCACCATTAAGTTTTTGGTACTTATTTGCTTTTTTACGTTTTGTATACATTAAATGAGTCGACTAATTTTAGAGGCAGCGACCTGTCTTTTTTTTCAAAAATGAGGTTTTGTTTATATTAAAATCTGAAGTTAGCATCAAATCGGGCATTCTGTATTATTTTACTATATCAATATTTTTTTATTTAAATTAGTATCACTAACTTAAATAAAAAATATTCTTTCACAAGTTTCCTTAGCGTTAAAATTGTGTATACAGTTTAACTTTAAGGACCATAGGAAGCAAATAATCAGTTTTTTTAGTTTACCGTAAATTTACGAAAATTCAGATTGCCACCTTTAAAATTAGTCGACTCAAATTAATGTTAGGTTTTATTTAATAGAGCAAGATTTTGCCCGAAATTGTATTTAATAGGCAAAATTATTGTTTTAACTGGTATCCCCAAACGTGGGGATGACAGTTAGAACTTGTTAAAGATGTGGCAGATTGACGACGACGCTCGAAAGAGCAAGTCGTACCGAACAGTTGGCCTCCAGTAAACTGTAAAAAGTAACAGTATTGAGATCATTCTTGAGCGTGCATAAGTAATTTAAGGTAATGTATTTTATTAAGTTATATTTCGTTAAAATAAGGTTGTTGCTTGTTAGTTGTTAGTGATAATAGCAATGTGAAAGGAAATATAAATGTAATATAATTGATTACGTGGTTTAATTAGTAAAGGTAGTTCCTAACATTTAAAGAAAGGGCCGTTGTCCATGTGAAATAACACATCGTGTTAGCATATTAATCGCCAAATGTAGGGTATTCCTTACATTAAGTAAATTGATTTTCTTGTTTAAACATGAATGGTTATAGCGTAAAATGTTATTGTAGAACAATAGTCGATGTATCTACAATCTTCAAATTCTATTATTACTTTTTGAACAAAGAATGATTTAAGTGTTTTCGTGACTGGCATTGTGAAAAACATCGTCATAATCTGATTAGATTATCGTTAATATGTCACGATAGTCTCTGCCATAGACCATGGTGTTGTAAGAGAAAATTGCAATATCACCAGATTTCTTTAACGTAACTATATCTTTGATTATGCTCATCAATATGCTATCTAATAACTTTCTAATAATTGCATTCAATATTCGGTATAATTCTGTATTTAGAGTATAATTTTCTAGGTATAAGCGGATTTAATAATGTTTTGAAACATGATAATATGACTGTGAAATGAATCTCTAATCATTTATTGATTGGTATACCTATATTTAAGGCAGGTAATGTTTCTATAAATATTTTGGTAATTTTTTTAGGGTCCGTTTTTAAGCAATTTTTTTACTCGATCTTAATAAATAGGTAGAAACTTGGATAGAGATGGTACGGAACCCTACGTGCGCAAGTCCAACTCTTACTTGGCTGGTTTTTTATTATTTTAATTTTTCGTCTAGTCAAGCATATTCGAAGGATTCATTACAATTTACAGTCTGCTTTTTAATACAGTAAGTAATAAAAATCCTGTTGATTGTCAAGTGCATTATTTGGTGGCTTAATACAATCAAACAAATGTTATTATTGGATGATAAATTTTCTAGATCAAAATAATTAACTTTAAACGATATTTTTAACCTAAGTCCAGTACCTAAGTCTTCCTCAACAGCGCTCTCTTTGAAGTAGTAGCCACCGCCGTATCGTGTCGGCTACGATATCAAACGCGTGCCGCCGCTGGTGGAACGTTGTGTTTACCAGTTTAAAATATTTGCTAAATTTTAGCGAAATTGAAGCGTAAATACGGACATTTTAAAATACTATAATGTTAATATTTTCTTATATAAATTACTTTATATATTTGTTGTATGATGTCATTGGCCTACCTATATGCCTCTTTCGGATGTGTGTATGTGTGTGTGTGTGTGTATGTGTGTGTGTGTGTGTGTATATGTGTGTGTGTGTGTATTTGTGTGTTAAAAACCGGTACTTGGTAAATAGAATTACTATTATTGACTCCCTTTTGCTACGCCTTTGTCCGCACCTAAACATTTTTACGGTTCCTAGAGACCAATGGTTTTTTTACGCACATGTACACGTAACAGGTGTTTACCAAATTTCAATGCTCCTGTAGTGAAGCTCAAAGTAGTGAAGATGTGAAAATGTATGTAGTTTCTTCTTTACTTAGGATCAAAATAAATGTTCTCGACATTTTTCATAATTACATAAAATTGTAAATCAAAACAATTAAACAAAATCGATAAAACTCTTTCGTTTTGTTACAAAACAAAAGCTACCAGAATTGCAAAAATGGCCGCATTTAATGATCTCCTTTCAATTATTTTGCTAATCGCTTTCCATGCCTGGCATTTTATCTTTATTTTATCATCGAGTTTTATGCAATTCATTAGCAATGCTGTTATTATGTAATAATTGTAAGTACTTGTTACTTTAGACACCGATACTTTGTTAATTTAAAATTAAGGTCGTGTCGTGTATTTGCCCCTGGATTATTTGCCCCCAGACGTCTAAAACATTTAGAAACATGTTCTTAAACATTTACAGTTTAAGTAATCGAGTTGCTGGCCCTAGAAAAATGTTTATTTTTATATTAAAAGATGAAAAGCCTTTCCTTGATATAAAAAGACAATAATCGCTTACAGTCAGCAAATAATATACTTATCAATGGGCCGTGGTGCAACGATAATGTCTCATGTATTATTTTACAATCTACCTTACTTTCCAAACTGGAATCGATCATATCCTAATGGGGGTGCGGGGAAACGGTGTCGGAACTACGCCTCCTGACCGTTATATCATTCACGGTAGTCAAAAGCCCAGCGGTCTTTGGAATTTCCTGTTGGATATGAACTTTATTGGAACGGCGGCGACTTTGTAATCGATCGCAATGGTACCAGGTATCTTATGTGCTGGTGTTCTGATGCATTGGCTCTTCAAACCGGATTACAAGAGTGCCAAGAATTGACGCTATTGTGGGAGAAATCAGTAAAGCGTTGGTACTACACCCCCTCTCCTCTAGTAATCACCCTGAAACGTGGCAGAACTCTACCTTGTAATACGTAGTTAAGATGGTGACACAAACGACAAGTATAGTCAATCGTTCGCCTTTTTTTAAACTGCCTAGAAAATGGTAGTCTATAATGATAGTCTATCCTGCAAAGAGACCCAGACCAACGCGTGTTAAACGATCAATTTTAAATAGTCTAAGATCCCGATAGGGATCGACCTTCACCGAGCTGGTTAATGGATCAAACACATTTTTTATTTAATTTAATATATCAAAAAATATGTTACATATGGGTTGCCTATCAAATTTCAGTCCAGGATATTTTTAATTAATTTTTGAAAAATTGTTTTTTTTTTTAATATTTCACCGGTGTGGTTAATAAATAAATTTTACACCAATCGAAAGTATGCAACCCATAGTATATGCAAAAGTTAGGTTGTCTATTTTTTCCTGTCACAACCCTTGGGTTGCCAGGTATGAACAGGTAAGTCAATACCAGTAATTTGCACCGGCGTGGTTAATGGCAGAAAAAAAGGCAACCTAACTTTTGCATATACTATGGGTTGCATACTTTCGTTTGGTGTAAATTTATTCATTAACCACACCGGTGAAATATTAAAAAAAAACATTTTGTTCAAAAATTAATTAAAAATATCCTGGACTGAAATTTGATAGGCAACCCATATTAATATGTATAACATATTTTTTGACATATTAAATTACATAAAAAATATGTTTGATTCATTAACCAGCTCGGTGAAGGTCGATCTCTATCGGGATCCTATACTAAAAGGTCTCAATTATCCATTCGGAAACAGCCCTACTGGCAACTGGTATATTAGAAGAGTAATGTTGGATAAGAAGTTCCCTGAGAATTACAATTTTAGATTTAAAAAATATTCCCACGGCGTATTTTTTGCGCAAATCACGCGTAAAATACGCTTTAACCGAGATTAAATCACGGCTCTTTATCACACGTTCAAAAATTTTGTGGTATTATTACGCGCGTTTCTGACAAATTTAGATGATGCACGTATTCACGGCGTACACGCAGATGTAATGATGCAGACGAGAAGTAGTCTGTGGGATATGAATAAGTCTCTGTAGTACCATAAAGCCGGTTTAAAAATGATTTCTAAAACTGCTTTAATAAAGAACAAATGTAATAATTTAAACGCAATAAAACTAACAATCAACTTCCCATGTCTTATATATTTGGAACCCAGCGTCAGATCTTCACGATACTACTGTATATATATATATATATATATATATATATATATATATATATATATATATAATACTTTAAAGGGAGGAAACAATGAGAGGAAGTACCTTGTCAAACTAAATACACAACCGATTTTGGAACACTATTGTTTTCAAAATCGGTCCACAAGTGACCGAGTTTTGAGGTAGCAAACTTAAAAACTAATCACTTAAATTAAGAACCACATCCTTTTTAGGAAGTCGGTTTAAAAAAACTTATTGATTGTATTGTAAAAAACTTATTGTATAGATTGTATGGTCATCATAAAATATAAATTAAAAAAATAGTTATTGAGGGCAATAGGAGGCTAAGGTGTCGTGAGCGTCTACACCTCCTACCTATAAATATCACTGGACAAATTGCACAAAGTAAAGTAAGCAAGTAAAAGTAATTGCACAAAGTAAGCAAGTAAGCAAACAATGTAAGCAAAATATCTGCTTAGTATTAGAGGGTCACTCAACTATATTAATTCATAGAAATACATAATATATAAGTACTGAAATATTTTAAATAAACACCCAAAACCAGAAATACAAACATTTTTATAGGGTTGTAACGGAACTCCGTTCCGTTACTGCGGAACTTGCGCAAAGAATCGAACCTCTGCATCCGCCTCCGCCAAATTTATACGGAGTTTTAATGGAGGTTTATTTACACTAACATACAACGCGGAAAGAGCGACGCTGGGAGACGCGGCCACACGGCTGCGTATTTGCGACTGAAATGGTGAATTGTGAAAGAAAATGGTCAATATTTTGCTTGTGCCGCGGGAACACGGGTAGGCGGACGGTGGTGGGAGCGTGAATGAATGATAGAAATCAACTTGTCGAATGGTTCGGTACCGCGTTGTTTTGTGTTTGAGCGGTGATTGTTTTAAGTGATTTAGTGCATGATTAATATGATGTACCCATTTGAAATATATATATATTTGATTTTAATAAACCATAAATTTCTATTTTTTCTACTTAAAATTTCACCTCCACCTCCGCCTCCGTTAACTTCCGCCTCCGTTAACTTCCGCATCCGCGGAGGCGAACCTCTTTTCCTCCGCATCCGCCTCCGCCTCCGCTAACAATGCCTCCGTTACAACCCTAATTTTTTATGCTGATAACACAAAAGGTTGTCCAACCGAATCGTGGTGGAATCGAACTCGAGCCATATAGATTGCGTAGTCAGGGTCACTAACCACTCGACTAGCCTTTAAACGCAATTATCTGCTTTTCATCGCCTTCAACACGCGCCCGTATTATCGCACGCGCGCGTCACGCACGTAGCGCCAATATTAATTAATATTACATCGTATGTATACGCCCTAAAAAGTTAACCCGATACGCATTTTACAGAAACAAATAAAGTACCTATGTAATAAAGTTATGTCAGCATAATTGTGCAAACGCCGGAACAAATATGTAATGACATGTTCCACGGTAAATTACAGATTAGTTTTGCGCATTTGAAATAGGAAGCAGATTGGTAGTTAAAAATATATAAGGTTAATGTTTGTTCCGTTTTGGTCATATGAGATTTCGGGATCAATTCCGGGTCGGACAAAATGTTATTGCGTTTCTTAGTTCTACTAGTCTATACCGTGTTAATCTGGGAACCCTTTTGAAGAGATAGTCAACTGCTTTACTGTTAGCCAACTGCTTTACTGTTGGGTGGTCCGGTTTTACACAGGGAGACAGTTATTGAGGAACTGTGGCAAAATCTTTAACACATGGTGTCTTGTTAGCGAATTTGTAAAAGGCGAGAGAGTGCTATTACTACAAGTAATAGCACTCTCTCGCCTTTTACAAATTCAATTTACAAATTCACTAACATCGTCACAACTATATAGACGATAGAGTTCTGCAACGTTGCGACCGGATTTGGTACCACCGTTTTACCTATTTCTGCTCTAATACCATCAGTGCTTTTCACTGTCGTATTCCAGTTTGTAGAGTAAACTAACTGGTAAATTTATGCATGGAATTTCCAAACCTGCTACACAGATAGCAAGGAAACATCAACTTGTTTGCTATATCCTATGAAATTGAGAAAAAGAAAACAAAATGGTATTTCACCCTTATGCCTTAGAAAAAGGCTAGGTTAGGAAAAAGGTTAGGTTAGGTTAGCAGCCATTTCCAGCAGTAATACCCGCGTAAGATCCGATCCCGCGAGAGGTTAGCCCGTGTTAGTCTTTTTTTGTGGTAGTTGTATAGGAAAACTGGCAGACATGCCGCCTGATGGTAAGTGGTCGACGTTGCCAACGAACATAAACTAGTTTATCTGGAACTAGACCATGTAATTCGTTGCCGTACGTAAAAATGAGTTGCCTAACCTGAGACATAAGATGTTAAGTCTCGGTGCCAGTAATTACACTTACTCTTGCCCTTTTCCCCATCTCTCCACTCCCACCGGTAATGCCTCCCTCTGGGCTTCTTTGAAGACCATCTGCTTTTCTGCCAAGCAGTTCGTAAGAGGCGAACGATTGCCTATGTGGGTCATTACTATCGTGGCTACTAGATGGTAGAGTTCTGCATTTACTCGCCCGGGTCTGGTACCACCGACTTACTTATTGTTTAATGCTTGTCACTATCGTGTTCCGGTTTGAGGGTAACTTAGCCGGTAAACTTATCCAAGTGGCATTAATACGTCCCTCATCACTCGGATACCAACGCACCAACACCTTTGGTGTCTATAGGCAGTAGTTGTCTCTCTCCATCAGGAGAGTCATCTGCTTGTTTGCTATCTCATGATCCAAAAACTAGAAAGAATTGAGATAAAATATAGCCATGCTTTCCAAGGCTTGTTAACCGAATAATTTTCAAAACTAAATATAAGGAGCGTTTCCTTATTGGCTCTACCTTTTAAACTCAATTATAGTACCGGCTTCCTTGTAGATAGTGGAGCGAAGTTATGTGTCCTGAATCATTAAATCGGTTTATAGCTTTTTTAAAAATTTTATTTGATGTTCATCGCTTCCAAGTTTTGTCCGCACTGATGCTTGTGCCTTCTCCTAGTCCGGGCTCGGAAAAATCAATTCGATTAAATGTATAAACTGGTTTCTGTCTTTTTGTCATCGATTTCTGGATCTCGATGTCTGGAAATCCACAACTGTGCAATTCTCGAGGCACTTTTTTCCCCGCACTGTTCTTCTGTGGAACCAATTATTGGCAGGAGTTTTCCCGAGCGAATACGACTTAGGGACCTTCAAGAAAAAGCATACTTTTTCTTAAAAGGCCGGCAACGCAACTGCAAATCTTCTGATAGTATAGTTGTCCATAAGCGGCGGTGATCACTTACCACCAGGTGAGCCTCCTGTCCGTTTTCCCCCTTTATCTTTATTAAAAAAATACATGTATGGATGTGACATAAGCATAACTGAACGCTTAGGTTAAGTTCATATATTTATCTTTCTATTCTTCTAGCGTTTATGCCACTTGTCTAGTCCCGCTGAAATTATTGCAATTGAGGTTATAGTTACGGCTATTTCAGGGGTAGAAAACCGGTTAATTTTCTAAACCTAATGTAATCAATAAACCCATACCTGAAATGATTGTGGTTTAGGTAACTCTTACAGGTATTTAACCGGTTTAATTCAGATACCGCTATATTACTACGGCTATATTACTACTTCTGAAATAAACCGGTTAATTAGGAAGTCAATGTAAGCTCGTCAATGCGGGAAAGACAGAGACAGCTCTTGGTGTTGACACACGCGCTAGGTCAGAAGAAATAAATTCCGAGTTTAACCGGTTAATTCAACTCGCGGTAGAATTTTTTATTTTCTGTAGTCAAATGCTTAACCAATGAGCGAAATTAAATCGTTAATAATATAAATGATTTATACCGATATATTATTACCGATTAAATGTATAAAAGAATCAAATAAGATATTGATATTATGACATTGCTATCCTTATATCGATCTTATTACAATATACTTATGGAATTAATTGATTTAGTGATTACCTAATAATAATACCGTTAATATTTTAATGTCTGTAAGCAATGGTCGTGTTTTTCTATCAGGAAAGCCATTTTGTATGTTGTTCTGTGATACAAAAAAGTATTTTTGGAACATTCCAAAGATTAAAATCGAGACCACTGTGCTAGAATTTACTAACGAGACAAAGTATAAAATTAGAATTATTTATATGCTATATTTAACAATCGCAAGCATTCAATTGTTTATTTATAATTAGTTCAAGGACTATCTTAGTAAGAGGAATGCAAATTATTAGATTGTTCGATTATGCAAGTGCTAACTAATTATTAAAATTACATATTAATTAGTGTAGGTTACAAAGAACGGTTTTATTATTTTCTATTAAAATCCATAAGTTTATATTTAGGCAAATTACACATTAAGCTAACCGGTTTTTCTTTCACAACATCTCCATTGCTTTATAATTTTTTAATGCAGTTAAAGATGCTTAAAGGCAAAACCGTGGAGTTATCACGTAACTTACAATGCACAATTATCGTAATTGTTTAATTAAAGACACATAATAGCGTTGTATATTAGTGATAGTTGTTGCATCTTGATTATTGTTGGTGCTGTCACATTACAAAAATGCATCCAATGACAATAAAACAATTGGTGACGTTTTTGACGATTTTTTCGTTACGTTTAAGAGTCATCGCTGATCGCTGGCGGATTGCAAATGTTAGGTGATACGCATACCGTTTAGTTTAATTGCAGAAGTAAAACCCAACCCTCATTTCAATGTATTGTGTAGCATCCAAATCGAAATACGATAATATCAAGAAAATTATCATCATACCCATTTACTTTCGGGGGTAGACAGACTAAACTGAATGTCTATAGACTTTACAGTTCACCAGAATTCATCGGTTTGTCGGTTAGCGAAATGAGTGATGATCCCCATCGGCGCATCTACCAACTTGATAACGATTATCAAATATTTCTCGCAATAACCAGGACTAACAGCTTTACGTGCACATCCGAGGTATGGGAGTGGTAACAGCCTTCGGACTGCTACTGATATTTTGGATTTTTAAGAAAAAACCTAAAAAAATCTCAGTAACACTTTTACACAGCCTAAGATCGAACCCATGACCTAATGATATGAGACGAATTGGCTATCCTCTAGACCTTTTTTGTCGGAAGAGTCAAAAATTACAATATACAACATTTCAATGTTTTTAAAGTGCCACCAAAGACCTACAAAAAATATGAAGGTCTTTGAGAGCAATAAAATGATTTCTGCCAACAATAAATAGTACTTGCATAAATAAAGTTTTTTGATTTAAAAAAACAAATCCATTTATTCATATAAGTAAAAGTAAAAGTAGTAGATTTTTCACAAGTTAAATACATGTGGTATTATTAGATTATAACCGACTAACAAATTAAACAATTAAGTTTACTAACAACACTAACTTGTACTTCAATAACAAATAATTGAGCAAACAAATTTAACGGGAGTGATGGCTTTTCCTGGTTATTCAATTAGAAAATTTTCAAAGGTTTTTTAACTTCCCACTACGCATATAGATAAGGAAGTTACTGATTTTGCCCCGATTTTTGAAAATCGAGTTTTCACCAGATCTCTACGTTTTGAGGTCCTAGGAACCTTTTCCGACTATTTTCACGATGACGTCAGTATGTATGTATGTATGTGTGTGTGTGTGTGTATATGTGTATATGTGTATGTAAACATCTCATAACTTTTGAACGGCTTGACCGATCGAAGCGCAGTTGATGGCAATCGATTGAATTCTGCTCAACTTAGACCAGGCTCTACCATCGTGACTACTAAATGGCTGAGTTCCGCAACGTCTTCACCTATTCCTAACGGAATAAGGTCAATTCTTATCATTGTCATGTTTCGGTTTGGGGGGTAAGTTCGACATATGCATGTGGTATTTTGCACCATGTAACATAGGTATTTGGTGAAAACAGACTCTTTTTATTAGGAGAACCAACTTATAGGAAATGGAAAAAAAAAGAATGAAGATCTGATGCAGAGTTCTGGAGAACTCTGCATCAGATCTTCACTAAAATAAAATGGAATCAAATGAGAGTGTGCAAAGGCTACATATTTTTTACCCGAGTACACCAGAAGGTGAGTTATGTTTTTTCGGCACAGTCCGATTTTTGTTTTTGTAATCATTATTTATTCTTAATAACGTATGAAGGTAATTACTTTAAAACTTTCAAATATTACCATTGGAAAAAAGCTTTTGAGTGAATGCAACCAAAAAACAAATGAATGCGGTTTTAATAACTTTGTCATTCGTAAGTAAATTAAAACCTGTAGGGTACTTCCTGTTGACCTAGAATTATGTAACTTGCCAATAAGAAAATTTGTACGTAATTTATCATAATTGATAAAACAATCCAAATATTGGTAACTTGTAGATTAATTTCACTAAAACAAATAGTGAAAACCTTATTACCTAAATTATACCAAGTATATCTCTTTAAAGGATGTGGCGTGAACATAAGTACATTGCTTTCTTGGAGCAGTGGTAAGCCTGATCAATTCGGACCATGAGGCCCAGTGTTCGATCACCTTGTCCATCAAAGTAATTTCGCCTAAAATAGCGGTCCAGAGTGTGGCAGAGTTTTTTACTATTGGTCTCTAAAAATTTAAGTACAGCTTTTATTCTCAATCATCATCATCATCACAAATAACAAGCGCACTAAAGTTTCTTCATTCATATTGGTTAAGGCATCTTGGATATAGATCAACTTCTTGGCTTCTAGGCATCTCGTAAAAAGCAGAAAAAGACTAGTAAGTGTCACTGGTATCGCGAAAGATCCGGCCTTTTAAGAAATAGAAAAGCTTCTGCTTAGTGACAAGCATCTAAGCCCGTATATTAAAAGAGAGGAAAATACTAAATATTTTATTATTACTGGTAGAGTTTTACGACTACCCGTTTAAATAAGTTAAAGTTATCATCATCTTGGGTTTTTTTGGATCATAGGATAGCAAACAAGCAGATTTTTTCTTCTGATAGAAAGATAACCAACGCCTAAAGACACCAAAAATGTTAAGAGTACGTTGTTATTCGTGTAGCAAGATGGTAATGCCACATGCGTGAGTTGGCCCTGCAACTGGCTAAATTACTCTTCAGACAAATATACGACTTAACAAACTATTACGCTATCAGATATGACAAAAAGATATCCATAGCGAATGTATGCGTATAGTATTTGAAGATATGTCAAGTGTCTCCGAAACATGCATGGTGTTTGAAGAAATTTATGAAGAGGAAGCAAGATAAGTATATAAGGACTTTAAATCTCTACATACATACATATCTTCACGCAGATCACTTACTGGGTAGCCAGAGAGGACCAAGTGCCATACATCTCGATCCTTGCAGGCTTGTCTCGCTTCCTACATATTCAGGACTCTCTTCATACACACATGTGGATTGCGAAGACTCTTGACACCACCTCCGGACAGTACTCGATCAATTTGATCATCATCTTTAACTCTCTACTTACTCCAGGTACTCAGGAGAGAGTTAAAGTCCTTATAATATACTTATCTTGCTCCCTATCGTAATTTACTTGGTATCTGATTTATATTAAAAATCTTTGTCGTTTCGCAACGTATTTTCTCCAATTTATGATATAGCAGATTAAGAAAAATCTTGCTCAACATTTAATATTTTACCAAGACTCCACATCTCTACCAAAACCACAAAAAAGGACGAAATATTGCGTAACTCTATGGAAAAAAACCATTACTGTAAAGTAGGTACGAAACCAATGTTTTTAAATATTTAATTTTGACTTGTAGAATAAATCAAACAGTAATATGCATATAGCGTTGTTATGAATATAAATAAATATTCACGGGACAAACTCCACTTACTGATCTAACCCCAAAGTAAGCAAATTATTTGCTTCTATTATGGTTGTTAGTCAACGATACTAATACATGGAAATACATATATAAATACAAGAATATATTTAATAATCACCCAAACCCGGAAATTCAAACATATGAGTACTTAGTTAAAAAGGCAGAACAACGTTTGCCAATTGCTGTTCGTTAGTCTGGCTAAAACTCGAGAACGGCTGAACTGATTGTGCTAATTTTGGTTTTGAATTAATTGCTGAAGTCCAGGGAAGGTTTAAAAGGTGAGAAAATATAGAAAAAATAAGAGTAGTTAAAAAGGCAGGACAGCGTTTGCCGGTCAGCTATTACATAATATAATTCTGACATAGGTTTTGAATTCGAGGTAATAATTTAAGAGTAGGTATAGATTATATTTTTGGTGGTTTTAGGTAGTCTTCAATCTTCTTTACGTATGTGACCTAACAATCTCGCAACGGGTATCTGTAGACGTTCTGTTCGTTCACTAAAAAACCATTACAATTACATTACATATTGTGCTCACATTACAAAACGATTTAATATTTGCACATAATTATTACATCAAGTAGAACATACAGAAATAATCACGAATCATTAAACAATAACTTAATCATACCCAAATACAGATAGCTCTAATCTATAACTATCACTTTATTCTGCAATTATGTTTAATCATTTTGTAATCAAGTTTAATTTCGCGACTGCAATATTTTTAAATGCTTAATAACTTGTGTTATGTCACAGTAACTAGATCATTCTTGTTCATTTATTCTCGTTTGAAGACCGGGCTGAATTATAAGAATAGTCAGTATATAATATGGTATAAGTTAGGTATTTTATATTAATTCAAATTGACCATATTTCATTTTTTAACACCCTTATATTATATTTTTAACTAAAGCTTAGATTTAAATAAAATAGGATACTCGTATTTTTTATTTTCTCAAAATTCATTCATTATGATAGGTATTTATTTTAACTTTTAAAATTCTTCCTATTTTAAATATACGTAAGTTCCAAATACCGTCATTTATACGGCTGAATGGTGCCACGCCTTTGCTTTTTTGACCCGACCAAAAAGCATATGTCTAAGCGTTCTTATACTATTTCCATTTCTTTATTTTCTCAATGTCAGTTCTAATTTTAAACTTATAGTGTTGTGTCCAAATAAATAATGATATGATATCGATCGCATATATTTTTTATATTTTGAACAAAGACAAACGTAACAAAAACATTCAAATATATCTTTTCGAGGTCACTCAATGGCCCAGCGCCATTTTGTGTTTGTTTCATCTATCACTCGCAACAACACGGTTGTTACTAGATTTCTGTTAGCTGAGTTTTTTCACATTATCCATACGTTGTGTATTTTCTGTTCCTCCTTGTTGATTGCTGCCCAGCTGTCAAATATCAAAATACCGAAAGGATCTGTTCTAAAAAGGCAGGCGAGAGAACTGGTGATCAAGGTTCGTAATTACTTTGAAGCAGAGTATCAAAATGGTTGCCCGTTTTTACCACTGTCGCAAGTGCGAGAGCGTGTTGCGGCCGCATTAGGAATTAGTGGACCTACTGTTTCAAGAATTACTATCGAAGTTTACGTTACAAGCGGCATGCAGGAAAATAAGCTTCGTACGTCGATGAAAAAAAGACAACCACGTCGTGTGACATCGGTTGACAACTTCGACGCTGATGTTATTCGCCGTCATATATATGACTATTACTTGCGCAAAGAAATTCCAACACTTAAAAGCCTTGTTTCTTTACGTGAATGTGGTTTGTTTCATAGCCAAAAATCGTCATTAAACTTTGTTTTGAAAAAATTAGATTTTCATATTAAAATTCGGACAAACGTAAAATATTGATGGAGCGGCACGATGTTGCCATGGCTTGCTGCGAATTTTCGAACAAAGCCAAAAAATTATCAGATTGGTCAAATGTTATTTTTACTGACGAGATTTTGTTAAGTACAAACCACACAGTATCTAAGAACTGGACTGACGACACCACCGCTTCCACTAGTTCAGTGCCAATGAGAACAGGTGAACGCCTTAACATTTGCCATGCAGCGTCTATATGTGGATTCGTGTTTATTGGCCTTTAAATCCAAGAAAACATTGGACTATCACGAAGAAATAAAAGCGGAGATTTACGAAGGATAGTTTAAAGAAATGGTGCAATCTCTGGAAGAACCGTCCATAATTATTATGAACGCTACACATCACTCCAAACAAAATTGATAAAATGCCGACGCAGGCTAATAAAAAACAAGAAATAATTGACGGGCTTCAACGTCACGGCGAAAATGTGGATAGTACTTTATTAAAAGTACAATTAATAAATATTTTAAAATCTAAAAAAAATTATTAAAAAATGCTTGTGCGGAAGTAACTGCCGAAAACTGGGAAAAGGCTGTGAAAAAACCTAAAACATCATAGCGTCGGATTGGGAAATTCATGTGGCATTCGATAATAAACAAGAACAGGAACTTATAATAAATAATGGGGAAAGCTCATCGAGTGACAGTGACGATTCATCAGATTTTGATAATAATAAATAAATTAAGATTACCTGTCGTTAAAGTCATTTCGTTTCATTGTCGAGTACCTACCTATACCTACTTATTTTACAACAGCTCCGAAAATTTTAAAGAAGTAAGCATTATCGGTCAAGAATTTATACGTGTAACATCTTATCATGAAATATAATATTATACTTATATATAATATAATTGTTCATAAATTTGTACAAAAGTATCTGACAGTAGTTTAGTTTCTTACATTTTGTAAACAAACAAACAAACACGGGTCTCTTATTGTGTTAACGGGTCTATTAATGTTTATCGATATAGCTCCTATAGTAATCATTATGAGTAGCACATCACTACCCGTCTATAACTCTATGAAGTACAATATTATTTGGCGTCGATTTGTCGTCGAGAAAGTACTCTAGTAGGGCGCGGATTTTACATATAGATTTTACAATTAGGTACCGACATATTTTTTTTACATTGTATCCTTAGACATCTTTATGGTATTTATTAAATACATTTCAGTATTTTTATATGTATATTTTAGTACGTAATATATATATATATATATATATATATGTCATATGTTTATATATATATATATATATATATATATATATATATATATATATATATATATATATATATATATATATATATATATATATATATATATATATATATCAGTTAGTCAGTCAGATCAGTCATAAATATTCATTTATTTATTTATTCTACGTACTTCTGTCGTCGACTAATACTCATATCATAATATGCAATTATGCATGCTTACTGAGTTACTTACCCGATCACATCATGTATACCCCTATATCTCTTAGCTTGTTGAAACACAATATTTTATTAAGTACATATAAATGTATCATTTCTTTTTAAATTTAAAATGGTTCCGCTAATAGATGACTCTCTTATATAAAACATTAATCAAGTTATGAAATAATGATTGAATAGGTATTTTTTGACACGTGAAATACACGACACGACACGTCGTTTTAAGCCATATTATATTATGATGACGAGCTCTTTTTTATTTTAAAAAGTAAGAACCCATTCCACTCCATTTCCACGGTAATAAAAGGCCACAGACATGAACTTATATAAAATATATTAACCAAGCTAAGTATTTTACGATATGAAGGTTGTATTCATTTTATTGCCATTCCAATTTCAAAACCTGAAATTATTATCTCGAATTCAAAACCTATGTCAGAATTATATTATGTACTAGCTGACCGGCAAACGTTGTCCTGCCTTTTTAACTACTCTTATTTTTTCTATATTTTCTCACCTTTTAAACCTTCCCTGGACTTCAGCAATTAATTCAAAACCAAAATTAGCAAAATCAGTTCAGCCGTTCTCGAGTTTTAGCGAGACTAACGAACAGCAATTGATTTATATATATATATATATATATATATATATATGTATATATATATATATATATATATATATATATATATATATATATATATATATATATATATATATATATATATATATATATATTTACATATATTTACGTATTAAAATATACATATAAAAATACTGAAATGTATTTAATAGATACCATAAAGATGTCTAAGGATACAATGTAAAAAAAATATGTCTGTACCTAATTGTAAAAATATATATGTAAAATCCGCGCCCTACTACAGTACGATGCATTATAAAAGTTTTTGGCGAATCCCACGGGAACATCTTATTTTTGTGGGATAAAAATTATCTTGTAAGCTATTTTAGCTTATCCTCTATATAATAAAATTTCATCCAAATCGGTTCGTCCGTTTTCGCCTGAAAGCTTTATTAACATTCATCCATCCATCATATTTAATATATTAGTGGGACTAGTAGCATATTGGTATAGACATAGAAAATTATTTTTTCATTTCAAATAATTTATGAGAAATAAAAACTTTGTCTTAATTCAACGCTTAAATAATTTTACTGATCTGAATTTGAAATAGGGGTAATTTAATTTGATGAGAAATTTAATAAGAGCCTTAGTGCGGACGAACGTGAATATAGTATTTATAATAAGTGCATAATTTTAACGCTTATTTAACATCTAACCAGTTTCAGTAATTGCTGTATTATCAGGGAAAATTTACTTGAATAATTACTACTTTTAGTAATTAATTTACAAGTAGCTAGCTTTTGCCTGCCGCTTCGTTGCGTGAAACTCGAAATCGGACTACAATAAAAAATTTTATAATTAAGTAAAAAGGAGCCTCCGATTTTAGTCTCTTACACATCAAAGAAAACTGTATTGAATTCCATATAGTAATTTCTGTGTCCGGTGTCGGAGTTGACCACATGAGGTCCCGGGTTCGATTCCTGGGTCGGGCAATTCAAAAATATGTTTTTTCAGTTTTCTGATAAAGACAACGTTGCTCGAGATTGGAAAGTGCCCGGTTGGCGATAGGCTGGCCACCTATCACATTGTGGGACCAAGTATCTTCGGCTAATCGTGGGTTCACTTGTTGTACCTCTGCCTACCTCTTCGGTGATACGGGCGTGAAGATACTTTTTTACTTTTTAACATACAGACAGACGGTCAAATAAACATTCTGAAAATTATCGTTTTACCTTCAGTTACTTTAATATAGACTATGTGTTAGATTTTCTTCATTATCTATATTTGACAGACATTGAATTGTTACTATTTTTAACCAACTTCCTAAAAAAAGGAGGTTATCAATTCGGCTGCGTGTATTTTTATGTTTGTTACATCAAATTCGGTTATTTATGAACCGATTTTAAAAACTCCTTTTTTTGTTTGGGAAAGGTACATTTCTCGTGTGTTTCAATTTTAATTTGGTGACGAATTGATGCAGTGTTTCGGAGATACAAGAAGTCGGTTGCTGCAGTTTTACTGCGTTAGAATTATATTATACTAGCTGCAGTGTGCAGCCCGCTGCATTATAAATTTTTTGGTGAATCCATCGGGATCACCACAGATAAAAATTAGCCTATGTGCTTTTCCAGGTCACCAGTTACCTGTGTGCCAAATTTCATTCAAATCCGTTCAGCAGTTTTTACGTGATTGAGTAACAAACATCAAACCATACAAACATCCAAACTTTTGCATTTATAACATTATAATATATAATATAAAATAGATATAGATGAATAGATATTGGAATGTCGCTGTATTAGTAAAACCAGTTAACTGCAATATACATAAGTGCTTGAAAGACGTAATGCCCAAATAAAATCTTATTGAAATAATCTTATCTTAAGACTCTAAAATTGATCGACGGAGGATAGCTATTTCAATATAACAAACCCCATTATCTTTGTCTTGTGACAGATATTGTCTTGGAAAAGCCGATTTGCTTTGTTTGGTATTGAAGTACCAAGCCCTGCTTAACGTTTTATCAGCAAATCAAATTTGATAAAAGATAAGGTATATTTTCTTTACGCTTGTCGAACTACCTCCTTGGTCTATTGAGCGAGAAACTCACTTGATGGACATACCTGCAGGCAAGGCCTTTGCTACTATAGGTCTTTGCAATGTCTGTCAAGTGTATTAGCGATGCGGGTTGTCCGACCTTCACTAGCAAAGTCCGGCGGACATATTGCGGGCTTGCCCACGGACATATCCGTCCAGTGAATTTCCCACTTTAAGCTTGTTTGACTGAGACTATATTGTCCGATTTCTAGGCACGAGTTAAGCAAAATGTGAATGGGTTTTTCTATCAATAACAATTGCTGTGCCTGTATGAAAGGAAATTTATTAATTTAAAACTTATATTCTATCATCATCATCAGCTCCTAACCTTGTCCGATTATGGCGACTGTTTATACGTTTTCTAGATATTCTATACTAAGAATTCTTAAACTTGATGCAGTCTGCATTATAATTATTCACTTTTTTCACTATTTTAATCAATTAATGATGAAATCATTAGAGCGTGTAACTAAGCAAATTTGAATTTATATTTGATATATAAAAAAAAATTATTTAACTACAAGCTTTAATGATGCAACAATACGTGCAGTCAGTAGAATTTAATTAATTAAAACCGTTCTACCAGTATAAGTGTAATTTTGACTAACGACCCGCTCCGGCCTCGCACGGATGCAATGCAAGCGCACAAAAATATGTTTTTACGACAAATTTGCGGCTTTTCTCTACTATAATATGCACGTTTTATACATAAAAACCTTCCTCTTGAATCACTCTGTCTATTGATAAAAAGCCCATTAAAATTCGTTGTGTAATTTAAAAGATCGAAGCGAACATACAGCGGGACCGACTTTGTTTTATAGATATCTTGTAAAGATAAAGGTTAAAAGTCACCTCTGTGGTCTAATAGTCCGGTGTCTGTATTGACCACATGAGGCCCTGGCTTCTATTCCTAGGTCGGACAATCCAGAAACGGGATTCGATAAGTACCCGGTTTGCGATAGGCTTGCCACTTATCAGATAGTGATACTATGTATCTTCGGCTAATCATAGATGCACTGGTTATACCTCTCCCTATCTCTACGGGAATACGGATGTGAAGATATTTTTTTTGTATTTATATTTAAAATACCATTTAATTACCAGATATTGAAACTAAAATTATAAATAAATACATAACAATTTTGAAAAAAGAACAAATTATATTTTACTAGCTGCATCATGCGTCCCGGTTTTTCCCGGCATTATATATTTTTTATTAAATTCCACGAGAACAACAATAAAAAATCTGTAAACTGGTGGACCCTGCAGGCGATCTCTGAACCTTTTCGCTAAATTGGGGTGTTCAAAGGAACAAGAACTATCCCTAAGCTTAATTTTTTTTCAAAATTCAAAAATTTACGTTTTGTTACAGATCAAGTAATTTTATTTTTGATAAGCTGTATACTTTGGAAACGATGATCGATTTTGATTTTTTTAATGGAATTCAAGGCAATTTTTGAGCTGTAAAATGTTTTCATAGCTACACAATCTACTGTCTGAAAAATGTCGAAGTCGAAGAGAAGAGAAGTTTTTATATCTTCACGCCATCTGGTGTAAAGATATAAAAACACTTTTCTCAAATTTTCGTTATAGATAAATCCCAAATAAATCGACAAAATTTGACCTAACTTATGGTATTTAATAGAGTTTAAAGAGAAAAGCTTATTAAACTTTTAAATCAATCGGTATATTATTAGCCTAAAATTATTTTAAAAATATTAAGTAAGTTTGCTGTCTACAACATAATTTTAATATTTAAAAAGTTGTAATTTTTTAAAATGCACAGAATGCAGTTTTTTGAGAAAAACAGCTGATGTGCCTTGTGGCAGGGTCTTGATGCCACATACTCAGTTTACCGGCTACCTTACTCTCGAAACCGAAACACGACAGTGACAAGCACTAACGCTATGGCGGCATAAATAGATGGGATGGTGCTACCGGACCCGGGTGAGACAATGCAGAACTCTGCCACCTGGTAGCCACGATGTTAGTGACTCGCATAGCCAATAGTTCACCTCTTACGAACTACCTGAAAGAACCGCAGATGACTTGTTCTTCAAAGGCAGCCGGGACCAACACGAGGAAAATAATATAAATGCGGATAAATATATCGACGGGTATTACGCAAGTTGTCGTAACTTATAAAATTGAGATTTTTGTTCTATTCATCAAAATGACTCCACTTTTATAAATCTTTTGATAACACGAAGTATAAAAATGAAATTTCTAGTAGAAGTTGGATTGTTCTGATAGAAATTTCATTTTTATTTTTATATAACACGATTATTAAAAGATGTATAAAAGTTGAGTCATTTGCATAAATAAAAGTCGCATTTTTTAAGTTACGACAACTTATGTAGGACCCGTCGATATAGGTGCCGAGGAAGATAGGCTGATATTATATCATGATTAGATTATTTGTATACTATCTGAAAATGGAATCATGTCATATTTCCATAACTGGCGTGTCTGAAAAAGATATCCATGACTCATGAAGAAGTCTCTCTTGAAAAAAAGTAATTTATAGAAATCCTACTGTAAGTTTACTTTACCTGCCCAGTTCGAAATTTAATCTCAAGCTTTAAAATATATATGTCTAAATAAGGATCAAATTTTCGACTATATAGCACAGTAGTCTACAGATGATTGAAATTAAAAATCACTCTTACTTTAACAGTTGTGATATTGCGACATTATACAATAATAATAAACTTAAGCTTAAGTACTGATAAAGTTGGTCCAAAGCGGAGATTTATGTATTTCCCAATAGTTCATTGTATGCGACCTTGCAAATATCTACGCTCTATTTTATCTGGGAATGTGACCAGATAAATATAAAAGACATGACATAACGCCACGATTGTAAATATAATGGTTAGAATAATTGCATTTTATATATCCTATTAATTAGCTTATTAATTGTGTGAGAAGAAATTTAATTTGCAATATTTATGTGTGAATACTTTGGTATTACTTGGACTAGGATATTAACGCCACAGATTAAGGATCTAATCGCATGTACACAAATTATAGAAAACCTCAACGTCCATCCATTGAGCTAACAGCAGAAACAAAATCATACATACATTAACTTGATATAACTTATACTCTCCATCGGTGACATTTGGTGAAACTTCGTCATAATTATTATTTTATTTTAAATATAATTGTGAAACTTGTACTGTTTCACAATTATATTTATTTTAATTAAACAGTCAACCGGTTTCACATTTTACTGCATCATTAGGGCTAAAAATTAAAAATGTTTGTGAATTGTGAAACTGTACAAGCGTTCAATTTTAAAATAATATAATAATTAACTTAGGATATATAATTTCACAACATCATGCCACCACCTTACTTATTCCTGCCGCAACAGCTTCATTGCTTGTTTTTTTATATCATTAGATAGCAAACAAGCTTACGGCATCAGAAGATTGAAAGAGAAATCGCCTATAGACACCGAAGTATATAAAGCTATCCGTGTCGCACAATAGTAACACCACATTCATAAGTTTATCGACTAGTACATTACCACACTCATACCACATTCATAAGTAGATCGTCAGTAGTACTGTATGTCAATAAACCCAAATTTTAGATTAATTGTAACGTTTTTTTATATAGAAAGTGATTTTTTATATACAAAGTATCTATTTAATAAAAAAATTGTAAATAAACTATCAATGTAATAATGAATATTATATTGTAATGATTTTTGGTTATATTATTTAATTGAATAATCTATTTCATTATTTAAAACAGTATTTTATCATATTGTACAACTTAGTTTTTTAAATTTACGTTATGACATTAAATTTATTCAATTACATAATAAGAGGCAACATTTCAATCTGTAGTCACACGCAGCAATAAATAAATTGGTATAAACAAATGGCATCACATAATCAAAATAAGTTTACAAATAAAATAAGTTTAGTTTGAATACTAGTAACTGAAATATTCTAAATGTAATATAAAATTGTACCTATAATAATGAATTTGCATGCTAATATGTAGCGGAATAGGTAGGAAACTGAACTAGACATAACAACTTTGTAACCCTATTTCTTGCAAATAAATATTATTATTATTATTATTATTATTAAACTTGATTTAAATGTTTTTTTCGACATGACTATTACATATATTCTATACTTTCCATCGTCGGCACTTGGTGAAATTCCATTGTTGTTAGACACTTTTATAATTGCACTTGTACATAGATTTCACTTTTACTAAAAGTGAAATTTATGTACAAGTGCAATTATAAAAGTGTCTAATGACTATTACAGGTGACCTTATGGGTCATTACTGCGTCACCGGACTTTTTGGGCGAGCTGAGTGCTCGGACACAGCTTAAATTTAAATTGGGGCTATAAACGCCCGCACCAGGGACTGTCACCTGTGAGATCGGACCTCGGCTTAGTGCTGCACTCGATCTAAAAATGGTGAGCATGGCATTGCGCGGTTAAGTACGGGGCGTTAGAAAAGTCTTCGTCGTCGAGACCGGTGACAACAGTGTAGTGTCGTGTGTGTATTTATACCTAAATCTGATTTTTTTATGGTAATAATATTATCAGGATAGGAAAGTACTCGTAGTCCGGCTCCGGATTTTAATAGAGAAAAATTGTTTAATACTATGATGTATTATGTACTGAAATTTTTCTAGTGATCTGTGAAGGAGTGTCTCTACATGAGTATTAGAATGGTGGTTTATTATTAAAATAGGTGGTATAGCATTTACTCATAACATAAATATTGAAAACGTTGTTATAGATAGCTGTTACATTATTTACCTACGTGCACTACCAATCTGCTGAACACAGCGCAGCAAATTAATTGCCAGTGGTGTAGAGCTACGATTCAGGCCGACTTACCTTGCTAACTATATATTGATAAATCGTTATGTATTTCAGGTATCATCACGCCAATTCCAATGCAGGGTAAGCAGAGTGAACTAAATGGCTGAGGTTTATATACCCAAAGCTATAAACTTTCCAATTCACTAAGGCTTACCGTTTTGCTGGTAAACGATATGAGTAGTAAAAATCCCCATCGCCACATTTTACTAACTCAATAACGATTATCACCTATTTCTTGTAATAACCGAAATTGACAGCTTCACGTGCTTATCCAAAGTATGGGACTGGTAACTCACCAGTCACCACCCATCAGACTTCGACCTGCTACTAAGATTTTGGATTTTCGATCGAAAAGTCAAAAAAATCTCAACACTTTTACCCGACACAGGGATCGAATCCTGCAAGTAATCTGTTCCGATTAATTTAACTCCTACAACACGAGCCAGTATCTTGATGTAATAAATAAAAACAAAAGATATTATGGCCTAGTATGTATTTAAATGATAAATGACACCTCGAGGACAAGGCCAAACAAAAATTAAAATATGCTCTGCACTAGTTAAGATATGTAATTTCTATGCTATTATATGGCTTTTAAGTGGCACCTGTGCGATTATTTCAATAATACACTGGATAAAATGACCTACGAATTGTTTCGTTACGAAATTCGAAATCGTCAAGTTTAACTCGACTATTTATCACGTAGTAAGCTGTTAGTGTAATAAATTAAGAATGAATTATGATTTATTATTGCAATCGATATTGTGTCTTGTCTCATTTATTTCATTACTAGCTGTGCCCGCGACTTCGTTCACGTGGAAAAAATCTAAAATAAAAACCCGCATAGTTCCCGTTCCCGTGGGATTTCCGGGATAAAAATTATTCTATGTCCTTTCTTGGGTCTCAAACTATATTTGTACCAAATTTTATCCAAATCGGTTCAGTGGTTTGGCCGTGAAAGCGTAACAGACAGACAGACAGAGTCACTTTCGCATTTATAATATTAGTATGGATTTTAGTGGTTATTTATTTCAGTTGTGGACCAGTACGTCTTAGGTTCGTTTGAGTCGTTGAAAAATGAAAATAAATGTTGATTGAATAAATAATTAGTTATATCATGAAGTAAGCTTCAAAAATACTCAAAACTATACTATTTCCATTTCTTTTTCTCGATGACAGTTCTAATTTTAAAGTTGTAGTGTTGTGACCAAATAAGTAATGATATCGACCGCATATATCTATAATATTTTGAACAAAGACAAATATAACAAAAACATTCAAATATATGTTTTCGAGGTGAGGACACTTAATGGCTCAGCGCCATTTTGTGTTTGTTTTAATCTGTCACTCGCAACAACACCGTTGTGCTAGTCACTACATTTCTGTTCTCTGAGTTTTTTCACATTATCCATACGTTACATTGTGTATTTTGTATTCCTCCATGCTGATTGCTGCCCAGCTGTCAAATATTAAAATTCCGAAAGGATCTGTTCTGAAAAGGCAGGCGAGAGAACTGGTGATCAAGGTTCGTAATTACTTTGAAGCAGAGTATCAAAATGGTGGTCCGCTTTTACCAGTGTCGCAAGTGCGAGAGCACGTTGCGGCCGCATTAGGAATTAGTAGACCTACTGTTTCAAAACTTTCTGCCGAAGCTTACGGTACAAGCGGTATGCAGGAAAATAAGCTTCGTACCTACGCCGATGAAAAAACGCCAACCACGTCGTGTGACATCGGTTGACAACTTCGACGCTGATCATGCTATTTGCCGTCATATATGATGATACTATTACTTGCGCAATTAAATTCTAACACTTAAAAAACTTGTTGTTTCTTTACGTGAATGTGGTTTATTTGGTTTTGAAAAAAATTGGATTTTCTTAAACGTAAAATATTGATGGAGCGTCATGATGTTACTATGGCTCGCTGCGAATTTTTGAACGAAGACAAAAAGATATCAGATTGGTCAAATGTTATTTCTACGGACGAGACTTGGTTAAATGCAAACCACACCGTATCTAAGAACTGGACTGACGACACCGCCGCTTCCACTAGTTCAGTGTCAATGGGAAAAGGAAAACGCCTTATCATATGCCATGCAGGATCTATATGTGGATTCATGTCAGATGCTTTACTGGCCTATAAATCTACGAAAACAGTAGACTATCACGAAGAAATGAACGCGGAGATTTACGAAGGATGGTTTAAAGAAATAGTGCAATCTCTGGAAGAACCGTCCATAATTATTATGGACAACGCTACGTATCACTCCAAACAAATTGATAAAAATGCCGATGCAGGCCAATAAAAAACAAGCGATTATTGACTGGCTCCAACGTCATGGCGAAAATGTGGGTATTACTTTTATTAAAAGTACAATTAGTGAATATTTTAAAATCGAAAAAATATTATACTTATATATAATATAATATTATAGTAGCAAAAATATCCGGCAGTAGTTAAGTTTCTTATATTTTGTAAAAAAAAAACGGGTCTCTTATCGTGTTATGTTTATCGATATAGCTCCCGTAGTAATCATTATGTGTAGCACATCACTACCCGTCCATGAAGTACATTTTATTTGTGAGACATTTTAACGTAAACAACACAAAATTACATGGATCGAGAAAATAAGGAATTGGAAATAGTATAGTAAATATATGTGACTTCTATTCTATTATATGGACTTACAAGTGGCACCTGGGTGATTATTTCAATAATACACTGGATAAATTAATGAACTGTGAATCGTTTCGTTTCGAAATTCGAAATCTTCAAGTTGAACTCGACTATTTATCACTTAATAAGCTAGAGTGTAATAAATTAGGAATAAATTATCATTTATTATTGAAATACTTATTGTGTACTGCCTCATTTGTTGGGTACGTATTTTTAGGGTTCCGTACCTAAAAGATAAAACTGAACCCTATTACTAAACCTCCGTTGTCTATCTGTCCGTCTGTCTGTCACCAAGGCTATATCTCATAAGCCGTGATAGCTAGGAAGCTAGGAAGGAAGGAATAAGTGAAATTTTCACGAATTATGAACTTCCGTTGTCGCTATAACAACAAATACTAAAAAAAAAATGAAAATGTTAAGGGGGTTTCCCCATACAATAAACGTGTTTTTTTATTTTTTTGCTACGATGGTACGGAACATCGCGAATCCGACTCGCACTCGGCCGATTTTTATATATCATGTTTGTTACAAGATAGTTAACAAGCAGATAGCTATTATGGTGGAAAGAGACTACTATCACCATATGCGTCAAAGATGTTAATAGTGTGTTACAACATCCCGCGACATGGATAGTATATATATGGATATTAGATGGATGGATAGTAGATATCCGTGTAACTGGATGTTAATGCTACATGCAAAAGTTTACCAGCTATTTTACCCTCCAAATCGAAAAACGATAGTAACAAGCCTCTTTAGAAGAATAGAACATCTGCTATGCTACCAGGCGGTTCATAAAAAGTGAATTGGATGTTGCTGTGGTGTAGACCTGGATGTGGTCGCGTTGTGAAACTCCAGCACATAGAAGTCATGGTGTGGTTATGTGGCTGTCAGGCAAACACACTGTCTTGTCTTCAAAAGAAGCTTGACACTTAAGCATCAAAAATTTTCTCTAGAAAATATTCTCTGTGTGAAAAAAAATTAGGATTAAATGTTACATATTGTCACTACAAGAATATAGAGACATATTTACAGTTTTTTAATAAGAATAATTCTAGAATAATCGATTAAACTATTCATTGTTGCTATCTCGATTCATCGCAAGGTTTCACAACTTAAAGTGTTTAATCAAGTAACAGTAGATTGTCGCTTAGAAAACTAACAACTAAACACAAATACAGCTCCACTTAGGAACCGACTCTAAGGACACTCGTGGCCAAGTACATTGATACGATTGTGTAATCCGCCGGTTACTGGGTAACAAATCCGTGTAAGGGCACAATCGATAAGAAACCAAGCTTTAATTGTTTCACTAGCATTGAAATGGTCTGTTTATTGTAAAGTTCAAAACTTTTGTTATTTTACTTTTAGAAATTACATTACTTTATTTTTTTATTGGCTTTTTATGTTAGAAGATAACAAATAATCAGCTTGCTCTTCTGATGGAAAGAGACAAACCATCGCTTTGACGTTGCGTTAATGTCAGTAAGGCGGAATAGTAATGCAAAAGTTAACGGCTGCCTTACACTTGATATCAAAACACGACTGTGATAATCATTAAGATTATTACGGCAGGCATAGGTAAGGCAGTAGTATTAAATCTGGGTGACACTTTGTAGAATTTTGCTGCAGAATTCATCAAAGGGGCCCGAAACAACGAAGAGGAAAAAAGCTTAGCTCAGTCATGAGGTGGTTTGACTTCCGAGTCACACAGATTATTATTTCATTTTTTATATGGAGTATATTCTCAGTAGCAGCTCATATTCAGCAAGCTGTGTATTAAACAATTTAAAAGTACGCTACGCCACGCTGCTGGTTATATTATGTACACCAAGATGCATTGTTATCAGAGTGGCAGAAAGATGCATTGTTATCAAAGTGGCAGAAAGATGCATTGTTATCAAAGTGGCAGAATGGTAACGCTACATGCAAAAGTTTACGGGCTGCCTTACTCCACTACAATATACACCTGTGACAAGCATCGACAACATTGTGATAGGAATAGGTAACGCAATGCTTGCAAACCAGGGTAAGACCCTATAGAATACTACTACCTACTAGATTAAGTTATCGCAGTGACAAGTTTAGTTTACGTTAAACTGCCGTGAAGAATAGCATATGATCTATTTCTCAAAGGAAGGACCCCTACACACAACTTATCTATACATATAATAAAATCGTTGGAAAGTCAAAACTGTACATTGAATATTTTTTAAAAAGAATACTTGGGGCATGATCTACAATCGATATCGAAGCCAAAAATATAGTTTTTAGAATTTTTGTCTGTTTGTCTGTATGTATGTCCGGGGTAAACTCAAAAAGAACTGCATGAATTTACTTCAAATTTTGCATGAATATTACTAACAGGTCGGGTCAATATATAGGCTACATATTATCACGCTATTACCTAAGGGGGAGGAGCTGTGCGGAGTAAACAAAGTCCGCGCGGACGAAGTCGTAGGCAACAGCTAGTCAAAATAATAAAACTAAATTTGACTGATTACTAAACGCCTCACTTGTTTATTTCCCAAGTCCTCTAGCAAAAGAAGAGCTCTCAACATAATTATCCTCTGAAATTATTACGTTATATAAATCATAACAAAAGATTTTTATGCCCTGAGGCTTCGTCAAAAATTTCTTAATAACTTATTCGTATTATAAAAGTTAATTTTGTTTGTTTAGGTTGTTTATATAGCATAAAAAATGATGAAAGATTAAAGATGTTGACAATGAATTTATTTGAATATATGTTAGTTCAAAATTATTAGTATGGTTATTTTTGTATATGATTATTAATGAGACGTATTGATTTTCATACATTGACGCATGACATATTTCTCACTCCTCAGTGTGTGACCGCATTCCGATCTGAAAGTAGTTATGAAATTATTAACTACCTTAATTTTTATTTATAAGGTTATCATTGTCTATCTTGTAAAAGTAAAAAGTAAAAAAAATATCTTCACGTCCATCTTAACCCTAGAAGAGGTAGGGAGAGGTAAAACCAGCGCACCCACGATGAGCCGATTATACTTAGTCCCATAATGTGATAGGTGACAAGTCTAACGCCAACTGAGAACTTATTCCAACCCGGACTACGTTGTGTTTATCAGAAAACTGAATAAACACATTTTTGAATTGCCCGACGTGGGAATCAACACCAACATCGGACCAGTAACCCACAGAGGCGATTAAAAAGATATTAACCTGTAAATATATTTATATACAAAATATGGAGGCTGTAAAACATAAAATAGTATCATCATGCCTGGTTTCCTTTAGGGAGTAGGCAGAGTAAATCAAACGCCTAAAGACTGTTTTGATTCACTATGATTCACCGGTTTTGCCGGTTGCGAGATGAGTCGTGATCTTCATCGTTGCATATCACCGACTTCATAAGTATTATCGACTATTAATTGCGATAACCGATATTGACGGCTTAACGTCTTCTTCCAAGGTATTGGAGTTGTAACACACTACCCGCCAGACTACGAGCTCTTAATGAGATTTTGGATTTTTCAGAAAAACCTCGAAAAACCTTAATAACGCCTTTCTCAACCCGGAGATTGAACCCGGGACCTCATGATTTGGCTAATTCCTAGTCCACGGGGCAGTCAAATATATATTTATTCAAAATTCCTTACAGACTCAAAAAGTACGAAAAGTTAACAATTTAAATTCATAATTTAATTATAATTTTCTAACTGAGCGTTTTTCTCTACAAGGCAAAAGCTTTTGAGGTCCGTGCTTTACATTCTAGTACCAAGACTTTGTATCTGTTCACGAAATCTATACCAACTTCAAACTTTAGAATGGCCTTTAATGAATGAGTATTCACTCATTTGGCAAACAATCTACCTACAAATACGCAGTCAAATTGCAGTTACAACAAATGATTTCCAATCTCCTATATCTCTAGAATTTTGGATAAAAAATTTAAATGTGATCAAAGTAGCAAGTAAAATACTTCTAGTATCAAAAAACACGAATTTTCCATATCGCTTAATATTTGACCGAGTTCTAAGTTAACAAACATATTTTTTCAGGTTCGTTACATAAAAAATGCAGCCAATTGAGAAACTCCTTTTGATTGGGAAGTCGGTTCAAAACTGTTAATATCTAAGCCAACTGCATATTTAAGATTGTTGTTGTACTAGACCCGGCTTCGCTCGGGTGGAGTGTTAGACTCATAACATGGGCGTACCCAGTTTCTGGGCCAGTGGGGGGCAACCATAATATTTTACTATATTTTTACCTTATTATATTTTTATCTACTTACACCAGTAGATAGTAAGTAGAGAGGTAAACAAATAGCAGGGGGGGCAGCTGCCCCTCCCTGCCCCCCCTTTGGTACGCCCATGACTCATAATACACAATTTTATGTACTATAATTCTCAAATAGTGGAAATTAAAAAGTAGCAACACTGTAGTGATGTCTTCTCTTTCAATTATTACGTTGATTTGTAAGAGACGACAATACAGTGTTGCTATTTTTTAAAACCTACACTTTTATGAACGAAAATAAAGTAAATTTCACGAAAATTAACGCTCCGTTCTATAATACTTTAATAAATGCACATGTCATCTACACCAAATATTTGTAATATTTAAAGAAATATAGCCGATTTGTTTGTCAGCACCGCTTAAATTTTAATCACGATTTTTACAAAATACTCGACAACCCGAATTTTGCAGATATATCGATATACTTAAGATTTTTTTTTTCATTTTATGTATTTTGCTACTTATACAAATCAAATTCTTGAATAAGTGTAATAATTACAAACAATAGGTGTCGTAGATGAGGATATCTATACTTATCGTTCTGTACGGTATTTTAAAATGCGTGTTTTAAAATTTAAAATGCCGTATAAAGAGACATGTCTTTATTGATGTATTTTTAATATTTTTGGGTGGTGATCTTAACTTGTTTAAGGTATGGTATTTAAAATGATATAAGTTGTTGTTTTTCATAAAACATTTATATTTGACGAATTCATCAAATTATATTTTCAGTTTTTTTGTTTTCGGCATATAAAGAGGTATCTTCGGCTTGTCTAACATTAAGGTGAATGTAAAAACAGTCACATTACAATTTCGGGACAATATTAACAAAAAGTTAAATAATTGAATACTATTATGAATTCCCTAAATCTAATAATTCATTGCAGAAATGTTAATAATTATGCATAGAAATATTTCAAGAGAGATTTTAACATTAATTACGTTCTCCTGTAAACCTCAGTTTTTGACGTGGCCTTTTATACGTAGGGACCGCCGATATGTTGTCGACTCGAAATCCTTATTTTTTACGCTTTATAATCAAGGCGAAGTTTCAATCGAGCCTACCGTGCCCCTTGACGCAATTATTAATATAGATCTCATATAAGAGAATGAAAAGAAAGAACTGATTTAGTCTGGATTTATTTTCTACTATTTTTCTTTATAATAAGATAGCAAACATGCAGATGGCTCTCCTGATGGAAAGAGACACCACAGCCTATACACACTAAAGATTATAGATATCCTACTACTATCTTACTTATCTATATATCTTATATATATATATATATATATATATATATATATATATATATATATATATATATGTGAGTGGTTACGCAAAAAGGGACCTCAAGGGAAAATAATTGATTTCGAGTAAATCACGTTTAAAATGTTGAGTCGAAATGAGAGAGGCGCGGGGTGTTTTATGTTAGTGTCGTTAGTGAGCGACTTCGTCAGTGAGAAATAGCACGTGTTTGCGATAGCTGTATTATTGGTGACTTATTTATTCGTCTTTTACTTGTCTTTATGTGCGCGCTAGAAAAAGAAACTAGTGTGCTCTGTGTATAAGGTGTAATATTTTCAAAACTGCCTCGGCTTACATAAAAAATCATTAAAAAAAAACTACGGCACCTAAAATTATTTTGATTAGAACAAAACAAAGATGAAGGACCATAGAATCAGAATTTATCAAAAAAAAAAACCGTTTCCAATCCCTTCAGGTCCCTTTTTGCGTAACCACTCACATATATATATATATATATATATATATATATATATATATATATATATATATATATATATATATATATATATATATATATATATATATATATATATATATATATATATATATATATATATCGTTACTAACCGTGTAGCGGAATAGCATTGCCACATTCACAAGTCTACCAAACCGGAACACGACAATGATAATAATCATTGACGCTGTTGCGACAGGAATAGGCAAGGCGGTAATACCAAATATCTAGGCGAGACGTTGCAGAACTCTACCACCTGGTAGTCACTATGTTACATAAATAGCCAATCAGTCACCTTTTACGACCTACCTGGCAGAACGGCACTTGGTCTATTCTTCGAAGGAGCCCGGACCAACATGGAAAAAAAAGAGTCTCTAAAGATGATGAGATAATGATACGTTGGTATCCGTTTGACAAGATATAATACAACACGCTTAGTTAATTTAACAACCTAATCCATCTAGATTACGACGTGATAAATCACAAACAGGATTAGATATTTCTCATCTCTTTCTTTCTTGTATTTTGAGCAAGATACCAATCACATAAAATTAGTTTAAACGACGCTGGACAGAATTAGACCCATTATTTAACTCTGATATCATTTATTAAATTCTCATCCTAGAAGAACTTAGCTGTATCTTATCCTATACTTTAATCGAGATAATTTTGGTATATTTGTATGTAATTAGATTAACTGAAACGGTATTAACGATTTTGATGTAATTTTTTAATAAGGTCATAAGTATTTTACAATTAAAATTAATCTGGGTAGCTGCCATTGCCGGTTTTCACATGAAATAACATCATCCGAAAAAAGCTTGGTCGTTCAGCTAGCTATATTTAAATGAGAATTACTTAACAACTGATTTAACTATCACAGGTATGCCAAGTTGGACTGAAATATTTAAAACCCTCGTTTTGTGTTTTTTATGGACGTCAGGATGATGACCTGCGAGTTTTTCAACTACTAGAGTCGTGCTGGTTATTCTACGTCAACTTCGATTTTAATTAAATAAGTGAACCGTTGCTTTAGGTGGGTAATTCGAAGGTTTTTTGTACAAAAAGGTACTTTGGTTTTAATCTGTGCTGGTCCGGGCTCCTTTGAAGAATAAACCATCTGCCGTTCTCCCAGGCGGTTCATAAGGAGACAAACTATTGACTATGTGGTCACCTAAATTATTAGTTCCTTCTCCTTTTTGCGAGTACTCTACATTAAATTGTAAATATGGACAAACTGCACATCACATTCTTTGGGAGTGTAATCTTTGACAGAACGAACGTCGTCAAATGCTTGATAGTATCCAATGTATATCCGTAATAAGTATAATTTATTACTCCGACTTTGTGGGTACACGTGCAAATTTCCGTGCCTTCAAGCGATTTTGTCATACTGGAAGCAAAATTAAGTAGTCCATTCTGGTAGGTCCCTAATTTCCAAACTTCCGTGGTGTAATAGCAATCAGGCTTAACCTGATTGTAAAAGTTTCATTTCGTAGCATTTTTATGCTTTTAACATTTGGCTGTCTCCTGCCAAAAAGGAAGGAAACAGAATGTACTTTCCTACTCCTTCTATATACTTCTGATTAATTTCTTTGCAGGATCCAAGATAGCTTAGCTTTTCCCCAGGGCACCCTGAGCTCGCAACTCGGGTGTTCCGGTGCAGCCCGGCCACAGTTAATTTTGTAATTTATAGACATAAAATTTAAATGTTCTTTTAATGTTCTTGCAGTACCAATGAATAAATTAAATGTACCTCAAGTATATCTCTTTAAAAGAGCACTTTTTGGTGGCCGGGAAGTAACGTATACGCTGCAGCCCGGCCACGGTTATATTTTCCAGTAGGATGCTCAAAATGTTCTTAATTATAAGCCAAATAATTGTTCCATTTGCGTTCTTTGGATTTTTGAATGTAATATACGAACAAAAACGACTATATAAACAAAAAATGATTTCAAATTAAAATGTACACTTAGCGCCTGTAGCATTAAAATAGCAAATCTGCTTATTTGTAAAAAGGTGCTATCGCAATTTTTTTAGGAGCAATTCTCTAGAAAACCAGACATAAAGAAAAACAGTTTTGATTGTAAAACGATGGTGCATTTTCCTATATGATATATTATTATTATAAACAAAGTAATTATAAATATATTATATGTATCTAGATGTACGTAATTGCATGGAATATTAAAATAGTAAAAAAAAATGTTAAATGTAGGGAATTGGAATTGCATTATATCTACGATTTGTTTTCTACACTCACATAATAATTGTGTACTATCTCTATTGGTAGGATCTTCTAGCGTATGCCACCTACATCTTGAGCGAGGTCATCGAGAATCATGGTGAAGCACTAGCAAGGCTTGATATTTCGAAGGCTTTTGACAGGGTCTGGCATGATGTTTCCCCGTGTTGGACCCGGGCTTTTTTGAAGAATAAACAAACTGCTGTTTTGTCAGGCAGGTCGTAAAAGGCGACCGTTTGGTTACGTGAGTCACTACATTCGTGGCTACTAGGTGGTAGAGTTCTGCATTGTCTCGCCCGGGTCTGGTACCACCGCCTTACCTATTCCTGCCGTAATAGCGTCAGTGCTTAAACCTTAAGCCGGTAAAATTATACATGTGGCATTAGACCTCACCCCAAAATAGCAACGCACCATTAACATCTTTGGTGTCTATAAGTGATGGTTGACTCTTTCCATCAGGAGACCCATCTGCTTGTTTGCTTGTTTGAAATATAAAAATAAGTGAGGGTAGAAGACAAATCATAGATATAATAACAATAAATATTCACGGGACAAATTACACTTACTGATCTAACCCCAAAGTAAGCAAATTATTTGCTTGTGTTATGGGTGTTAGTCAACGATACTAATACATAAAAATACATGTATAAAAACTAGAACATATTTAATAAACACCCAAACCCGGAAATACAAACATTTATACTCATCACACAAATGCTTGTCCCCGTCGGAGATCGAACCTGAGCCCCGTCGATTGCCTAGTCAGGGTCGCTAACCACTCGACCAACGGGGCGATTAATTTTATAAATATTTTAATAAGATATAACAGAATAAATACCCATTCACTACAAAGTTATTAATGCAATTACGTACATCTAGATACATATAATATATTTGTAATTACTTTGTTTATAATAATAATATAGCATATAGGAAAATGCACCATCGTTTTACAATCAAAACTGTTTTACTGTTTTTCTTTACGTCTGGTTTTCTAAAGAATTGCTCCTAAAAAAATTGCGATAGCACCTTTTTACAAATAAGCACATTTGCTATTTTAATTCTACAGGCGCTAAGTGCACATTTTAATTTGAAATCATTTTTTGTTTATATAGGCGTTTTTGTTCGTACATTACATTCAAAAATCCAAAGAACGCAAATGGAACAATTATTTGGCTTATAATTAAGAACATTCTGAGCATCCTACTGGAAAATAAAACCGTGGCCGGGCTGCAGCGTATACGTTACTTCCCGGCCACCAAAAAGTGCTTTTTTAAGGAGATATACTTGAGGTACATTTAATTTATTCATTGGTACTGCAAGAACATTAAAAGAACATTTAAATTTTATGTCTATAAATTACAAAATTGACTGTGGCCGGGCTGCACCGGAACACCCCGCAACTCAGAGGTTATCTGGACGGTTGCCGCTGTTGATTCTGATTTACAGAAGTTACAGTGGTGGGAACAAGAGGTAGGCCAATGCCCTTGTATGTGGTCACCTCTATCTTGGTAGGTGGGTAAGTTGTAAAGTTCTGCATTGTCTCGCCCAGAACTGGTGCCACCGCCTTACATATTCCAGCCGTAATAGCCTCTGTGCTTGTCACTTTCGTGTTCCGGTTTGGAGGGTAAGGTAGCCGTTAAACTGGTGCATGTGGCAGCAGACAGATAGACAAATAGATAGACTTTTGCATTTATAATATTAGCATGAAATTGGGGATGTCAAATGAATGCGAGTGTGCTTATTTAAATTAATTTAATGTGTTTCTTATTCATTTCAAGTATATAAAATTACTAGCTGCATCATACCGCTCGCTGAATTATAAAAATGTTTTGTGAATCCCGCGGGAACGACAAGTTTTTCCGGGATAAAAATTCATAGTCATGTACTTATTCATTCCATGTACTTATTCCAGGTCATCATCTACATGTGTACCAAATTTCATTTTAATCTGTGTAGCTGCTTTTGCGTAATTGAGTAACAAACATCCATCCATCCAATCATCCAAACTTTCGCATTTATAATATTAAATATAGATGGGTGATTCTCAGATAACTGTGATTTTTTAAATTTTAATTTTCCTAAAATTAAAAATGTTTCAAAACCCATATTTTGGGTGTTATTGTTATCTAATTACCCACAGAATTAAGCCTGTAATGTAGTTTTACTACAACTACAACAAATCAAAAACTATGACAAAAATTGAAAATTTCAATGCCACGGTACTGACATCATTTCCAAGGTACTGACATATAAATGAAAAATTCAAATTACTTACCTAATTTTTTTCAAAATCTTAAAGTAGCAAAATAAATTAGAGATCATAATAATCCAAAGAAATTTTTAAAGTTTTTTTCTTGATATTAACCATCTTTAAAATTTATTAATTATGGAATTAGAAGAAAATTTTTTTTATAATATTAGAACAAAACTAAATTTAACATAAGTTGATAAATGAAATCTACTACAATTTTTAATAATTATGAATGTAAAAAACAATAATACATATTTTTTTTTATAATTCAATATTATTTTACAACTTAGAGTATTTTATCACAATATTTGGTAAATTATTTTTTATTTCGTACACTCCTCCGAAGGGTTACAGTCGGAGTCACTTTTGGTTTTTTAATTTCATTATTGACTTCGGTGTCTTTCTGAGATTTTTTCAACATTTTATCATTCTGTACTTTCGGAGAATCTAATGGAAATCGATTATCATCGTAATTTATTATTCCCATCGAGAAATGTTTACATATTACGCCAGGTAGACAATCAAGACAACTTAATGAATTAAATAATATTAGACCAAGGTTTTTCTTACTCCAAGTGTATTGGTGCATTTTCATGGTACCAGTAAAAGAAGGAAATTTTCCCGGCAGTAAGGCATCAATAGTTTCGATTTGTGGAGTAGTTACAACGTCAATTTTTTTGACGGAGCAACGCAAAGTTGATACCAACATGTCAAAAGTAGATCTGTCGTTACCAAATTTCACTTTGTTCTTTTTCTCGTTCTTTTTGACAATATTTTTCATAAGCTTCGGGATCTTCTCTTATCTTCCGTCTTCGTTATCTTTCCGCTTCTCTTTTTCTTTAATCTTTCATCCTGCTGAATTTTAGTAACTTTTTTTTTGTTTTAAATTCACGTTTTTTGCTTTTCGTAGACGTCATATTATTGCACAAGTTTTGGATCCCAGGTATCTCTTTGAGTTTTGTCCGGAGTATTGGAGTCATTTTTGATTAAACTAGAACAACTAAACATAATAATAAACTAAAACTTTAAGGGAAAAAAAATTACAAAATTATTTGTTAATTTTACCATGGTACTGACATCCACGGTACTGACATTTCAATTAATAATTAACCTAACTTTTTTATTGCAGATAATTAAAAAAATTTTTCAAATAATTTTAATCTTTCACGTAAAAATGAATGAAAATTTAGTATAATTAATTTAAACATCGCATTAACACTCGTAAATTTCAATACCATGGTACTGACTTGTAATTTTATAACTTACCTTTTTCAAAACAAAACATATTACTCTTATCATAATGTTGACACTATAAAATAAAGACACAGCTGCAAATAGTATACAAATAGTCCTTCTTTAAAATGCCACCAGAGAGGGCGCATGAAACTGAATGAAAGATGGAGCTTAGGCGGCAAACATTTTAAAATTAAAAATTCAACAAAATTCTCGGACATGAATCAATGATGATTATTTCTTTTTACCAATTAATATTTTGGTATGATTGCAATATAATTTTATGGTCTATGCATTATACTTTAGTTACAAGAGATAAAGTTTAAATTACCAAACGAATTTTAATAGAAATTTATACATATAGTTTAAAAAATGAGAATCGGACATGCCACGGTACTGACATTTTGAGTGTATTTCCGTAAGTTATATGTGATCCGTGTCCACTTATGTCCTAATTTTTCATGTAGATTGTAGAATACTATCAAATTTATCATATTTATAGTTTTTTGATAAAAAAAAGTTATGTTGAATGATAAATAAAGTACTAGACATAAAAAATCACAGTTATCTGAGAATCACCCAGATTCGTTTTCATATTTCTCCATTCACATGTTTGTCATATGCAGGGAACAAAGTTTTTGTATCACGCTCCACGAAAAGTAAGGACGATGGGTTGTCTATGGTGTCATATGCCGCCGTGGGCTGGCACTATGACCATGAAAATATCATAAATTAAGAAATAATATAATTTTTCTTTTACGTCTGATTCTTATATACGACTAACTGCGACCTGCAGCCCACTTCATTATAACAGTTTATGGTAAATCCCATGCGAACAACTTATTTTTCATTTGCCTATGTGCCAAATTTCATCCAAATCCGTTCAGCAGTTTTTGCGTGATTAAGTAACAAACATCCATCCATCCAAACATACAAACATTCATATTTATAATATTAAATATAGATATAGACTTAATGCAACATGTAGCCCGCCGCGTTATATATTAACTCATTTATCAGGGATAAAAAGTAGCTTATGTGTTATTCCAGATCATCGTCTCTCTGATTGCAAAATTTCGTCCGAATCCGTTCAGTAGTTTTGGAGTTGGTTTTGAGTAACAAACATCCATACATCCAAACATCTAAACTTTCGCATTTATAATATTAGTGTAGTTTAGTAGAATAGGATAATTATATCAATATTATAAAGGATATCCATAATAAAAATATAATAAAAATTGTTATATTTTTATGTTGGATGAATTTAGACCGCCTGGTTGGTCGAGTGGTGAGTCCCCCTCCTCCCAATGTAATCAGTGGGTTCAGGTTCGATTCCCGATAGGGACAGGTATTTGTGTGATGAACATAGATGCTTGTATTATTGGGTTTACTCGAAAGTACTTAATAAATATAATTCAGTATTTATTCATACATTTCTGTGTTAGTATCGTTGACTAATAAAACCTGTTTCACATGCAAATAATTACTTAATTTGGGGTTACATCAATTCGTGTTATTTTTTCACTGTAATTATTATAAGCTTAAAATCTACTGGACTAATTTTAAACAATCTTTCAAAAAGCTACTTATTTGCTGAGCAATATAGGCTGCTCTTTTACCAGATTGACTAAAAGGAAATAATGTGTGTGATTCATGCGATTGAAGTCGCGAGGAACAGTCAGTATTATTTTAAATAATACACTATTTCCAAACAAACTGACAAGTATATCCAAAGTTAGAGAAACTATAAATAATTCCGCCTTAACTTGTGATATCGTAAGGTATTATTAATGATTACATGCCGCCAAAGATTGAAGTATGGCAGACCTTGGGTAAGTTGATCGATTTAAACAAATTACACCATGAAATTCTAAGAATTATTGATATATAGTTTACTAACTTGTCTGTTTATTTGATTAATATAAATTTAAGGAGGAAAACAATTAGTAGGTTCAATACCTAGCTAAGCGTGTGTCTTGCCACGAGCCTAGTGTAGTTTCATAGTTGAGATGATCGATCCAAATTTAAATAATCGAAGTGATATCTTCGGATATCACTTCGATTATTTAAATTTGGATCTAAAAGACACATTGACATGAAGATCGTTAATAATAAATATGTTTGAAAAATATTTCATCTGTACTAGTAACCTGTATTAAAATTATAAATACGAAACTTTGGAATTTTGGAAAAATGGATGAATGAATGTTTATAACGCAAAAACTGCTGTTTGGATTTGCATGAAATTATACACATAGGTAAATGATGATTTGGAATAGTACGATTCTCTCTGGAATAAATACTAATTTTATGGTAATACACAAATAATACCGAAATAAGTATGTAGATCATTTCTTGAGATTATTCACAATGTCTCAATTGTTGTTGTTGTCTGTTCAATCATAACTTAGTTTAATTTATTTTCTTTAAAATATTAACTTTTACAGATATATTTGTATCTATTATTGACCATATTTTTAGATTCTGTCAGAGTTAAAGGGCAGTTTTCTAACTAAAATAGCAATTTAAAAAATTAACCGACTTTATTTTTTTACTTTTTTATATCATAAGATAGCAAACAAGCAGATGGGTCTCCCGATAGAAAGAGTCAACCATCGCCTGTAGACACCAAAAGTGTTAATGGTGCGCTGCTATCTTGTGGCGAGGTCTAATGCCATATGCGTAAGTTTACCGGCTACCTAACCCTCCAAACGGAAACATGACAGTGACTAGCACTGACGTTATTATGGCAGAAATAGGTAAGGCGGTAGTACCTGACCCGGGCGAGATAATGCAGAACTCTAGTATTCATTGTTAGTGACTCGCATAGCCAATCGGTCATCTTTTACGACCTGCCTGGCAGAATGGCAGTTGGCTAATTCTTCAAAAGAGCCTGGGACCAACACGGTGAAAACTTGAACTATTAACTATACTCATATTTCAAAAACTACTGAACTATTTTTTATAAAACTTATACTGTTCTCCAAGTTGTAATATACTTATTTAAATCACAAAAGAATTTTCTCAATATGGCTTAAAGTTCCCGAGAAATTCGTACATACATGGACAAACATACAAACGTACATACACTTACGAAAAATAGGTAGGTACACGTACTTGGATGCCTAAATAGATTATTTCACCCAAATATTATCCAATTCCAACAATATTACATACATACATGTTAAACTGATACCTAACGTCCTTCTTCTGTCGTTTGAAAAGAACGACTTTAATTGACGTCGCTTAATCAAGACTGACCTAAAATAATTTAAGAATGACATGAATTACGCAAAGTCTTAAATATTTAGACATCGATTAAGGTACCCCAAAGATTAGTGTAAACGCCTTTTAGTGTTTATAAATTGTCTCATTAGATAATAATCAATACATTTAAATAAAATTTATTTAACTAACGTGCTAATTTCATATTATGTAAGACCTTAATACAAGAATATTGTAGACAAACTTAAAACGCAATATTTTATTTAAAATACGCACATGTACGTAGAAACCCTTCTAAATCCTATTCCCTTCATGTAATCATTTTAGTGAGGTTAAATATTTTTAGTAAGGCCTACCGTATTTACAAACAAAGCCTAAATAAATATTAATATTATTACGAAAGCTGTCTTCACACATAATGCATACAATATGCCTTTACAACATAATACATAAAACACATGTAATTGTTTGAGTTGTGTGAATTAAAAATGCCTTCATCGTAAATTAGCCATAAGTATTTTACAAATTTGGTAATTTTAATAATAAATTTACCAATTATACAAAATTTGCCATATTTGCAACATGGAAAATTACATGAATGCGTTAAATAATTTAAATAATACAAAAAAAAATGTAGTTATGCATTCTACGTTTATTAACACATTAATAAATACTTCTAGTCGCCTTTCACTTGAATGGCGCACAATATTTTATTTCTCCCTTCCTTGCACATTACGTCGAAATTTATTTATACGACAAAGACAAAAGACTCGCATAAGTATATGTATATTTCTATGTAATGGTATTGTTGATTGGCACTCATAACACACGCAAATAATTAGCTCACTTTGGGGCTTGGGGCTACTCAATTTGTGTAATTTGTCCAGTCATGTATTATATTATTATATTTATATTATACTTATATAATATCTGGTTACCGAACATTGTACTAAAGAGTCGTACTACTACTAGTTGCGTGTTCGGTAAATCTGTGTTATCAATAATGAACTTCGATGTACCGTGGGTGGGTGTCCCTACTAAACATTTTTGTTGTATAATTAAGTCAACATTTAAGAATCCATTTTTTTAGATATTCGGTGCCAGAATCGACTCCTAAACACCCTCCTTCGGTATTTACAGTCTATTACCAGTCAGTCTGTATATCTTCGATACAAGTATGGCGTTATTATTAAACGTCAAGGCCAAGTAATTTGACTCGCGACAATTCCAATTGTTAGTTTGTTATATATATATATATATATATATATATATATATATAACAAACTAACAATTGGAATTGTCGCGAGTCAAATTACTTGGCCTTGACGTTTAATAATAACGCCATACTTGTATCGAAGATATATCGTTTGCTCAACCACGTTTTTTTTGTATTGATTGTTAAATCACAATTTTACAAAAATTACACGATATATCTGAATATATTATCTAAAGAATGTACTAACTTGTTACATGATAGAATATACTTTACTCAATAACATAAAATTCCGAAAACAGGGTAAAAAAAATCTTTAAAACAAATAATTTGTTAATAATATATCTAATCTTCCATATGATTTTTATATGGTAATTTTTAGTTTCAAATACAAAAAAAATGATCTAAATTTTGGTTTTCAGCTGAACCTATATATATATATATATATATATATATATATATATATATATATATATATATATATATATATATATATATATATATATATATATATATATATATATATATATATATATATATATATATATATATATATATATATATATATATATATATATATATATATATATATATATATATATATATATATATATATATATATATATATATATATATATATATATATATATATATATATATATATATATATATATATATATATATATATATATATATATATATAGGTTCAGCTGAAAACCAAAATTTAGATCATTTTTTTTGTATTTGAAACTAAAAATTACCATATAAAAATCATATGGAAGATTAGATATATTATTAACAAATTATTTGTTTTAAAGATTTTTTTTACCCTGTTTTCGGAATTTTATGTTATTGAGTAAAGTATATTCTATCATGTAACAAGTTAGTACATTCTTTAGATAATATATTCAGATATATCGTGTAATTTTTGTAAAATTGTGATTTAACAATCAATACAAAAAAAACGTGGTTGAGCAAACCACTTTTTTCCCGTTTGTCCCGATGCCTCACCTTAATATACAACATATAAACTAAATTTACTACTCACAAAACTACACAAAAAATGTCAAAAGTTTTTTTCTCCTTAACATACATTGGTCACAACCCGTCCGTTTAATAGAGCTATTTATATAAACTTGAATATTTAAGAAATATAAGCATTTATTTTGATTAATTGATAATAAAAGTTTTAAATCAGTGACAAAAAGGCAAGAGTCACATAGTTTTGTGGTTATGCAAAGAGTGCATCAACTTGCTAGAGTATCCACACGTACTTAGGTCACACTATAAAAAAAGAGAGGAAACTTAAAAAACAACATGTTATAACCAAAATATTATGTTTATTGCTTTTCAAAATAATCTCCTTTATATTTTAAAGATTTTTTCATGCGATCGAAACATTTTTTAAAATAGGAGGACCACAGATCTGAAAGCATGTTTTCTACGTGCTGATTGAACACTATCACTGCCTCTTCGGAGTTGGTAAAAGTAAAAGCTCTCATCAAATCTTTGATTTTGGGGAAAATACGAAAATCACAGGGTACTAGGTCGGGACTATGCGCAGGATGAGTGACGAGATGTACTTTTTCGGAAGCTAAAAATGACTGTTTTGTTGGCCGTGTGTGAAGAAGCGTTATCATGTTGTAGGAGAATGCGACTTTTGGGTCGTCTTTCGCGAACTTTTTCTAACACCCTGGGTAAACAAATGGTAGAATACCACTCGCCATTAACACTCTTTTGATCTTCAACTGGAATTGTACAGATAGGACCCGTAGCTGAGAAAAAAAACGCGATCATTTTTTTACCAACGTTTCTCGCCTGTCTCACTTTTGTTGGCCTGTTCTCATTATCAAACACCCATTCACAAGATTGCTGTTTTGTTTTCGGTTACAAAACAATAAATCCACGTTTCGTCTCCTGCGACAATTTCATGAACAGCATTAGAATGTCCGTGGTCGTACTTCAGTAGCATCTGTGAGCACCATTCCACGCGAGCCCGCTTCTGCTCCGCTGCCAGTTCATGAGGGATCCAACGACAACAAAGTTTCCGAGCTTTCAATTCTTCGTGTAAAATTTTCTAAATTTGGCTCATACCAATCCCCAATAGTCCTCGAATTGTCTCATAGGTAATCCGGGGGTTTTCTTCAATTAACCGCTTAACAGTAGCCACATTATTTTCGTTGACGGCAGTTGAAGGCCGCCCTTCACGAAATTCGTCATGTCTTTACGTGTCGAAACTCGACCTCTCTCAAATTCAGCAAACCATCGCCTCACGGTGCTCAAACAAGGTGCTTCTCTCCCAAAAGCATTTTGAAGACAAGCGGCACAGTCTTGCGGAGAAAGAGAACTTTTAAAATCATAAAAAATCATCGCTCTAAAATCTTTTCGACTTAATTCCATTTTCGTTGCGTACGTAGAACTTTGATGTGTGATAAAAAAAATGACAAATCATTTCCCGCCAATTGTTTTTTTTATTACTAAGAAGGTTGCAACGTTTTAAAACTATAACATTCGAAATTCAAATAGTTCCCGATTAGCTAGAAGTTCAAAACTTTTAGTGTGCCCCATGTATTTGCGCAACATCGTAGTATTTCTGACCTTTAAATGTAGGTTACGGAAGTTACTTTAAAAAAAAAGAGGAAACGGATTTTTGAATGACAGGATATTTGTTTTAATGTATCAGTACGTATAAAGTCAAAGTGTGGGTGTCTAAAATACTAGTCTTGTAAGACATATAATTATTATTTGGGGCGTTAATTGCAACACTTACACAGAAGCTTATATAATTAAACCATGGCAATTCACAAGATATGTACCAAATTTCATCCCCATCCTTTTACCAATTTCAGCTAGAATGAGTAACAGACATGCACACAAACATAAATTTTGGCATTTATGTAGTATTTAATTTAATTAACAGTGGTAATAACATTTGAAATTAAATCGAAAGCCTTCACAACAGAGATATTTAAATAATATCTGTATTTCATTTTTACACAACTGTGACGAAACCACAACATACATAATATGTATGCTGTGGTTTATTCACAATGGTTCCTATATTAGTAAAACAACTCTTAGTAAAACTTTGATCGCCCCGTTGTTTGAGTGGTTAGCGATCCTGACTACGCAATAGACGGGGCTCGGGCTCAACTCCTGACGGGGACAAGCATTTGTGTGATGAGCATAAATGTTTGAATTACAGTATCTATATATGTATTTTTATGTATTAGTATCGTTGACTAACATCCATAACACAAACAAATAATTTGCTTACTTTGGGGTTAGATCAGTAAGTGTCAAATTTATAATTATTTATTTGTTTATAACTCCTTTTAGTTATGAGTAGGTAGTAACGTTTTTTGCGAAGCGATAACTGCTGTTGCCCACGACTTCGTCCGCGCGGACTTCGTTTACTCCGCACAGCTCTTTCCCCTTAGGTGATAGCGTGATAATATGTAGCCTATATGTTGACCCGACCTGTTAGTAATATTCATGCAAAATTTGAAATAAATCCAGGCAGTACTTTTTGAGTTTACCCCGGACAAACATACAGCCAAACAGACAAACAGACAAACGGACAGACGGAAAGACGGACAGACGGACAGACGGACAGACGCGACGGACAGACGGACAGACGGACAGACGGACAGACGGACAGACGGACAGACGGACAGATTGAATATAATTTTTGAAAAAAAAATTAGATTTATAAGGTTTTTAATCGTCGTCGATGTAACATTAATTTTCACTAAAAGCACAGTCCATTTCTCGGAAGTATTCATCGGCAATACGCATGGAACATAACTGAAGGAACTCAGTGGAGGATTCGAAAAGCAATCACGTGGTAACTATAATGGACAATTTATTGACTGCCGTCATTCAACTAGATACGCTGTATAATATGATTAATTTCACTGGTTGCTGATAGATGCAGGAAGTGGATGGATGTGTACATATAATAAATATTCATATAATAAAATCGTAGGATAGTCAAAACTGTACACTGAATATTTTTTCGAAAGAATACTTGGGGCGTGATCTATAATCGATATCGAAGCCAAAAATATAGTTTTTAGAATTTTTGTCTGTTTGTCTGTATATATGTCCGGGGTAAAATCTAAAAGTACTGCATGGATTTACATCAAATTTTGCATGAATATTACTAACAGGTTGGGCAACATATAGGCTACATAATATTATCACGCTATCACGTACGGGGGAGGAGCTGTGCGGAGTAAACGAAGTCCGCGCGGACGAAGTCGCGGGCAACAGCTAGTAACTATATAAAGTCATAAACATTGATGTAAAAAACCCACAGATCACATGAATACTAATAGACATGGCACTGTCAAAATTATTATACGTTTGTAGGTATTTTATTAGTAGGTAGGAAAGGTTTAAAAATTACCCTTGGAGGTGATTTTACTGCATTGGTAAGTAGTATAATTCTGTATTTCTTTGTGTGAATACAACCTAAGATGTCAAACTAAGAAATAGCTTTAAAAGGCGTATTCATTTCATCCGTGAAAAAAATCGCATCTTGGTTTATTCACGGATTAAATGGATACGCCTTTTAAGGCTATTTCGTAGTCCCGGACAAAACTGACACTCAAAACTATTGCTAATTTCACATATTAAGTAGTTAATATCTGGTAATATCTGCTTTGCTCGGTTTTTCACATATTTTTTCTTGGACCTTGAAACTTGATAAATCGATTCCTACAGAATATATAACTTTTTTGTACCTGGTTGACCGAGATTTGCTCGGTTTACCAGGTACAAAAAAAATTATATACCCATACCCATATCTTGGGAACCGAGCTTTTCTTGGACCTTGAACCTTGATAAATCGATTCCTTTACCTTTCTTGAAAATCGTTGGACCCGATTCCGAAATTGCAATTATATGTATATATATATATATATATATATATATATATATATATATATATATATATATATATATATATATATATATATATTTGCAAAATATATATTTATATATATATTTGCAATATATATAAAACTGAAAGTGTCGCGATCCACGCGATTCTATTTGATACGAGCGCACAATTTGAAATAGTGCACTCATTTTTAGAGGACGATTTTGAAGCATTGAAACTTGGGGAATTAAAACGCCTATTTAATTAAACGAATATTTAATTACAGTGCTAGGTGTTAAACAATCTAGAATGTTCAATTACGCAAGATTATAATATCTACTTTTTTATTGTACATGATGATAAATTAGCACATGAGAATCTTGATGGAAAGGGATAACCATTGCCTATAGACACCAAACGTTTTAATGGTATATAGCTAGCGGGGCTGGAATGACACATACAAAAAAAATTACTGGTTACCTTACCCATGAAGCCGAAATACGGCAGCGACAACCTGACCCTATTGCGGCAGAAGTAAGTAAGGCGTTGGAATTAAACTCGGCCGAAACGATACAGAACTTTAACACCTTTTTCTCCGTGTTGATCCGGGCTTTTTGAAGAATAGACTAACTGCTGATCTGCCAGGCAGGTCGTAAGAGGCGACCGATTGGATATACGTGTCACTACCATCGTGACTACTAGGTGGTAGAGTTTCGTAACTTCTCGCACCGGCACCGCCTCTTTTACCACCACGTAACACCGCCTTAGTATCATCTATCACAAAAGCATCAATACTTGTCATTATATTCCGGTTTGAATGGTAAGGTAGCCGGTACACTTATGCATGTGGTATTACCATCCCTCCACAAGAATAGCAATGCATCATTAATATCTGTGGTGTCTATAGGCGATGTTTCTCTTCCATCAGGAGAGCCATCTACTTGTTTGCTATCAAACGATATAAAAAAACTTATTAGTCACGATTTTAATCTTCACTAGAAGTGTCAAAAATATTTTATCTTTTGTAGATTTTAAAATATCTGACTCCTGAGCATAAATATCCTTCATTGTAATATTAATATCTAATTTATTATGAGGTGTGATTTTCTCTTCACATATCTTCGGTCCTCTTAACGTTTGTTTAGTATTTTGAAATTTGATTTTATTTGACGCATTTTTAGAGAGACAATCACTAGCCTTTTCTTGCCTTACTGCACAGATAGTCACAAGAAACTTCCGAATCGAAGCTTCTCTCATTTACTGAGTTATTTCAAATGAATAATTACAATAATAAGAAAACACGGCGATTTTGTATGGAAGGATCTAGCTGAAACTATTAATCTGTGTTCTAGAAAATAAAACTGTAGTGTTTTTTCTGACTGAGTAAATTACTGCTACATAACTCAGGCATTTTAAATAAACGTCCCAACTGTTGATCATCAAGCAAAGCTCAGACTCCTAGTTTTTTAAAATCTTTTAATGTGACAATGTTTTTAAAGGGGAATTTAAATAAATAATCAATAAATTCGAAGTATAATTTAATTAATAATCAGTTTTAAACATTGAGCAAAGTTCGGTTTTCCAGATTCTGGCTTTTAAATGAATTTTTTTAATGTGATTTAATAATTTGTTTTATAATGTGCTTATAAAGTGTTATTTAATTAGATTATCAATAAATTCAAATTCAATTTAATTAATCAGCATTTTAATGACATTTTTGTAACAGTGTGAATGTAAATTTTTTTCCGAGACCGGCAATTAGCGTTTCGACACTATCGACATTGCTACCTGTTTACCAAGGTCTAAAACAATAAATATATTATGAAATCGTTGCATGCGTAAAGTATTTAAATAATACGTAGGTTTTGTGCGTGGTTATAATTTTTGTACTTACTAACATCAAAAAATATTAAAAGATATTGTCTGTGCATGATACAGTCTCTTTGGTCGAGTGGTTAGCAACCATGAAGACCCAATGAGGCTCCAGTTCCTTACGAGGATAAAGCTATGACGGGTATAGATGTTTGTATTTCTGGATGTTAGTTTGTTAAATATAATATTTTAGTACTTATAAATGTATTTCTATGTATTTGTATCGTGAATCAAATATAACAAGCAAATCATTTGGTATCTTTTGAATCAGACCAATTAGTGTGATTTGTCCAGCTATATTTGTTTATTAATAATTATGTATGTATGCAGAGAATTTGGTACCTATCGTTTGTTTATATGCAGAATGTTTTATAGTATTATAATGGCTTAATTTTTCTTTTGGAAAGGAGATTGTCGAGATCGGCCTAAAAGGGCTACAACAATATAGCGTCAGCCGAAATTACTAAATTTATTTAATTTACAATAAGTCAATATTAGAATTCAACGGACACTTTTGTATAACAAGTTAATTTTAAAAGGATTTTAGTTGGAAAGTCATGAAAATAAACAAACTGGTACGTATTTTCTTATTTCTAATCACTGTTTCTTTATTGTAATAACATGACTGCACACTTAACATATCAGAAGTCAACATCAACATATCTTATAAACATAAGATAATTATGTTATCCATTTACTACAGATATCCATTAACATAGGTGGTACCATAATATGTTTGTGGTCGTTTATTTAGTACGTTGGAGAATAGATCGTAAGGTATATTTCATTTGTCTTATCACACGGTATGGACGTGGCGGATGTGCGGGGGGGGGGGGGGGGGGGGATTAGTGGACGGAATAGCAGAAAAAGTGTAAGAATTTTCTGCCACGATTTTACGTCGCGAGGCTTTTGCAACCACCGACTCGCCGAGCCGCTGCGTCAAGCTCTCTAGTGAAGACAATTTTAAAAACTTCACTTGTATAAAAAATTAATAAAAATGGAAAAAGAGCCGTCAATCTGAAAGGGGTAGGAGTAAGAGAATGGCGATGGGTAAAGTGGAGCTAAAGAGGGGAAGAAGAAACTCCTTGTTTCTTCTTCCCCCTTTTCAGCTCCATTTCTCCTCATTTCTTCTTCCCCCTCTGGAGAGGAGGAAAGGGAAGAGCTGGAATGAGTGGGAACAGGGGCAAAGAGAAGCAAAGGGGAGAAAAAAGGGTGGAAAGGGGCACCTGAAGGTGCAGGGGGGAAATAAAGGGAAAAAGGGAGAAAGAAGAGAAAAGAAACGGAAAGAGGGGGAAGAGAGGGTAAAAGAAGGAAAAGGGAAATACACGGAAACAAGCAAAAACAGGTAAAAAGAGGCGGAAGGAGGCGGAAGAAGGCGAAAGTTAACTAGACTTCCCCTATAATTATCAAACTATATTTTTACATATTATACAAATTGCTTTTATTTGTGTAATTCTAGCACTGAATGTAAAACTCTGTGTTAACATGAATTTGTATAATCTTTTTTTTATATTATGCGATAGAAAGTATGCAGATGGCTCTCCCAATGAAAAGAGAAACAATCCCCTATACTATATACGGCAGATATGATAATGCTGCGTTGCTATCCGTGTGGCGGGATGGTAATGCTTCATGCATAAGTCTACCAGCTACTTTCCCTCCAGACCGGAACACGATAACTCAGAGTCTCTTAATACTAGAAAGCTGTAAGTAAATATAATGAAATTAAAAAGGAAAAATATCACGTTTTAGAAGGCTTTATTATCATGTGGCGCCGCTGGTCCGTACCGCGGAAGGGTCGAAGTGATGGAACCAGCGGGCCAGCTTCTTGTCAGTATGACGTCATTACTGTGGAGGTTGATGACGTCACACAAGGACAAGTAAGGGGGAAAAAGAAGATCTTCCCAGCCAGGCAAGGTGTACTGCCTGGGGACCGAAGTCCATTTGAGAATCGTTGAAACTTGTATATATATAGCTTGTACAAGATAAATAATTGAGATATCGTGATTCAGGATTTTATTTTGAATTTCATAATTTTCAATTTTTTTATTATTTTTCTTGTAGCGTTTGTGATTGTTTGAGCCGCTACAATCACTATTACTCAAAAACTTGTAGTTTTTGAGAAATAGTCGACCAACTTATAAAATGTACTTTGAGAAGTTTTTATAGACGGTGAACCTGTAGTAGGTAACCTCAATACAGGTTCGTTTTTTTATATTTTTATTAAACGTCAATGACGAATATATCTATTTATCATTGATGTTAAATAGCTTAAATGTTCATAGTATGAAACAATAAAAACCCTCTTCTTTCTTGTGATGGAAAACTCCGAAACCTTATAAAGCGCGAGGCCCGCCGCCCGACACACATTTCACCAATTTTTAATTATTAACACCAAACAGTTTCGCCATAGATATACATCTACTCAAAGAATTTCACGTTTTAATGCATTACCATGGCAACACATCAATAGGTGTATTTACTTATGCTCGATGAGAATAAGCTGCAATCGACTGGGTCAACGTTATTAACAATTTATGAGACCGTTAGTCCCTAGACAGCACAGATTATAAGTTAGACCATAAACTCCACATAAATCTCCTGAGTTACAATTTCGCTGTACCTTATTAGGTATGCTACAATGTTTCGACAATGTTTCTATATTACGCGCTTTATTATGGTTCTAGTTACATTATACGGAGCGTGGATCATAAAAAATATTTTATCTTAAAACATTGTGCCATCTTTTGTACACTCATTATTATTTCCAGCGTGTATTACCGCTGTTATTTTTATCCTGTGCTTGTCCAGGTTCCCTTTGAAGAATAGATCTATCTGATGTTCTGCTAGACTTTTTATAAGAAGCGAACAATTGGCTATACTAGTCTTACTATAGTGGCTACCAGTGGGTAGAGTTCTGCGTTGTTTCTTCCGGGTTTGGTATTACCGCTTTAATTTATCCTGCCGCAATAGCGATAGTGCTTATCACTTGTTGCAGTTTGGAGGGTAAGCTAGCGGATAAACTCATGCATATGACAATAAGACCCCACCACAAGGATAGCAACACACCATGAACATGTTTGTTGTTTATATGCGATGGCTATCTTTTCATCAGGAAGGCCATCTGCTTGTTTGCTATCTGATATGAAAAAAGTATGTTGATAATAATAATAAATTAAAACTCAGTAAAACTGCAATAGCCGACTTCTCAGTTTTTGTTTTTCTGCATCAGATTTTTACCTAATCTAAATAGAAAAAACGGAAAATTATTAGGTATAACGGTTGATAAACTACCTGATGGTTAGGTTTTGTTTGCAAAGGTAGGCTTCTAAGCAAAACAAGATTTTACACAATCGTTTCGTGTTTGTTCTGAGTTTAAAAAAAACAGGTTCTAGGAATTCAGTTGAAAATTTCATATGCCCGCATCCTTTGTGTGATAGGCAAAGCTAAAAGTTCTAAAAAAAACTATGTAATAAAAACTGGATAGTTATCTATCACTGGATAATTATCACTATTATCCAGTTTTTATTACATACAGTCAAATATTTTGACACTATATCCTATTCTACTTTAAATACGAAAGTTTGTAAAGATGGATTGACGAATGGATGGATGTTTGATACTCTTTGACGCAAAAAGTCTGACTGAATTGGATGAAATTTGGCACACATATAGACGACTAGTTGTGCCCGCGACTTCGTTCGCGTGGAAAAAAATCTAAAATAAAAACCCGCATAGTTCCCGTTCCCGTGGGATTTCCGGGATAAGAACTATTCTATGTCCTTTCTTGGGTCTCAAACTGTACTTGTACCAAATTTTATCCAAATCGGTTCAGTGGTTTGGCCGTGAAAGCGTAACAGACAGACAGACAGACAGAGTTACTTTCGCATTTATAATATTAGTATAGTATATAGTATGGATAGTATGGAAGTATGGATAGCTTCTAAAAGCAAATAGAATACTTTTTACGCCGGAAAAATGAATTGGTTGTATGGGTATCACCAAAAACATTTATAATTAACGGGTTGCATTGTGCAGCTAGTTATCTAGGTTATCTTTCCGCCGCTCTAACACTTTTCGCCGTGTTGGTCCCGGCCTCCTTTGAAGAATAGGCCAACTGCCGTTCTGCCAGGCAGGTCGTAAAAGGCGACCGATTGGCTATCGAGTCACTACCGTCGTGGCTACTAGGTGGTAGAGTTCTGCATTGTCTCGCCCGGGTCTGGTACCACCGCCTTACCTATTCCTGCCGCAATAGCGTCAGTGCTTGTCGATGTCGTGTTCCGGTTTGGAGGGTAAGGTAGCCGGTAAACTTATGCATGTGGCATTAGACCTCGCCACAAGATAGCAACGCACCATTAACATCTTTGGTGTCTATAGGCGATGGTTGACTCTTTCCATCAGGAGACCCATCTGCTTGTTTGCTATCTTATGACATTAAAAAAAAATATCTATATATCCGAAGTACCATAGGAACGACCGTGTCGTACTTCAGGCCGGGAGCCTTGATCACACATACTTTATTTCGGGGCCAAAGCTTTGATTGTGCATGTGAAACACATTCTTTAATTCGAGTCCAGACGTTTGATTGTTCATGTGAAGCATATTCTTTAATCCGGGCCCTGGGCTTTGTTCATGTGAAGCACATTCTTTAATTCGGGTCCAAAGCTTCGATTGTTCGTGTAAAGCACATTCTTTAATTCGGATCTAGAGCTTTGATTGTTCATGTGAAGCAAGTTCTTTAATTCGGACTCAGAGCTTTGATTGTTCTTGTGAAGCACATTCTTTGACTCGGGCTCAGAGCTTTGATTTGTTCATGTAAAGCACATTCTTTAATTCAGACTCTGAGTTTTGGTTGTTCATGTGAAGTACATTATTTAATCCGGGCCCTGAGCTTTGATTGTTCATGTGAAGCACATTCTTTAATTCGGGTCCAAAGCTTCGATTGTTCATGTAAAGCACATTCTTTAATTCGGATCTAGAGCTTTGATTGTTCATGTGAAGCACATTCTTTATTCGGGCTCAGAGCTTTGATTGTTCTTGTGAAGCACATTCTTTGATTCGGGCTCAGAGCTTTGATTGTTCATGTAAAGCACATTCTTTAATTCAGACTCTGAGTTTTGGTTGTTGATGTGAAGCACATTATTTAATCCGGGCCCTGAGCTTCGGAATCTACACATATAATAAAATCGTCAAAACTGTACATTGAATATTTTTTTAAAAGAATACTTGGGGCGTGATCTACAATCGATCGAATCCAAAAATCGATCGGTCGAAGTCAAAAATGTAGTTTTTAGAATTTTTGTCTGTTTGTCTGTAAGTATGTCCGGGGTTTATTCAAATTCAAATTTACTTCAAATTTTGCATGAATATTACTAACAGGTCGGGTCAACATATAGGCTACATATTATCACGCTATCACCTACGGGGGAGGAGCAGTGCGGCGTAAACAAAGTCCGCGCGGACGAAGTCGCTGTCAACAGCTAGTATATTATAATAATATAATTAGAGCTTGACTTAAAATATAATAATTGAAAATAATTAGAATGGCAAGAAATATTTTATTTAAAACTAATTATATAATAATTTTATAAATATTTTATTAGGACAAAAGAAGAAAGCGTGTTTTTGTTTAAAAAAGAGGGGGAGAGAGCTGCTCCGTCACACAGATGTTCATTTATATGTTTTAAAATTATTGCTTTTTTATTGTAAAATATTCAATAAGTGTATTATTTATCATAAGATAGCAAATTATGGTGGAGAAAGATAATCTTCACCACCAAAGATAATAATTACATTTGCATTGTAAATGTTAATTTGAATTGTAGATATAAATATGAATTTTTATCAATTATTGTTGTTGGGTGAAGAAAAACGTACTTATTCACATTTCCTTAAACAACAGTTTGCTACAGACTAAAAATGTAATATAAAATTTCAAACAATTTCATTGTATGACAATAAATTTCAGTTATTTATTTTTTAAAATGCTAGTGCTTTTTGACGAAAAGGTAATAATTTCCGTTTTATCATTTCAAGAGACAAATACCTATCAATAGTGATATTGTAATTGTATTATGCAATTTTTTATCTGATACTGTACTTTTTTTTTCTTTAAATATAATTGTATTATTGCATGACATTATTAAATATTTTTTTTTATCTGACACTGTTTATATTTTTCACTTTTAATATAATATAATCCATACTAATATTAGAAATAGGAAAGTGTATGTGTTTGTTTTGTGCCGTCTTTCACGGCACAACGGAGCGACGAATCGACGTGATTTTTAAGTAGGTGTAGTTGAAAGGATGGAGGGTGACATTGGCTACTTTTTGTTTCTTTCTAACCCCCCACATCTTCCCTGAATTGCTAATTAGAAAGCTAGTTTAATCATACTTCTAACTTTAAGCTAACTGTTTAAGCTGCGGTTGCCTATAATTGGGAAGACACTGCCATTGCTCATTATGTATTATATAAAATCTTGTCTGTGTACTTTCTGTTGGTAATCCAAATAAAATAAATAAATAATTAAATTTTACTATATTTTAATTTTATTAGGTAGGTGAGTGCTTGCTAACACAATGCTTTTATTGAGCGATCAAGTAATTACCACCCCGTTGCTCGAGTGTTTAGCGAACCTATCGATAGAGTTCGGATCCGATACCCGACGGGGACAAACATTTATGATAAGCATAGATATTTGTATTCGTAGGCCTGGGTGTTTGCTATGCATGTATGCTACGTATGTATTTCTATATTTCTGTGTATTAGTATCTTTGACTAACACCCATAATACAAGCAAATAACTTGCTTACTTAAGGGTTAGATCGATTTGTGTAATTTGTACAAAAAAGAAAAAAGGTGCAATACATTACGTGATGTCCCACATAATTTAAATTGTTTATTTAAACAAAAAATAATTCAATTACTAATTTTAGTAAATGAGTTATAAGAGCAAACCTCAAACTTGAAAGAAAAAAGGTGCAATACGTTATTTAAGAAACATGATGTTCAACATAATTTAAATTGTTTATTTAAACAAAAAATAATTCAATTACCAAATTTAGTAATTGAGTTATAAGAGCAAACGTCAAACTTAAAATGCACTGTCAGTGAGATTAAAAAAACATGTGTTAAAATGGTATTGTAAAAACTCAGATTATTTAGAAGACAAAACAGCTGGCGATTAATTGATCCTCATACCAATTTTCTTTTTTTGTAATTTGTAATAATTCATATAGTATGGTGATACATTAATTATGCAAAAAATTTATAAAAAAAAGACAAACCCGCTTATTTTTGCCGCCAGATCTTCAATATTTGTGGTTATGTTCCGATTAAACAGTAATTCTAAAAAATTACTCGTCAAAAGTAATATAAAGGTTTATTTGAACGAAACATATTTGATAGCATCAGTGTGATGACGATGTAAGTAGAAGCCCCAATGCCTAAATGCATTTATAGTTTTCTGGCTACAGGATGGTGATAAGCACTGACACCGTTGAAGCAGGAAAAGTTTAGGCCGTGATACCGAACGCGAGCAAGACGTTGTATAACCCTCACCTGAAAGTTACGATTGAAGCAACACGTTTGGTCATTTGTTCATCTTTTATAAACTGTCTAATAGGAATGTTTTTCGTTTATACTTCAAAAGTACTGTAAATTGATTAACCCTGCAGGCAATGCTGAAATTTTCCGCTAAATTGAGGTATTTTACGTTCAAAACAGTTAAAAATATTAGGTATATTTTTTAGTTTGGGAAAGCTTAAAACCTGTGCTTTGGTATATTCTACTTAAAATCTATAAATAATAAATAAATATTCACGGGACAAATTACACTTACTGATCTAACCCCAAAGTAGGCAAATTATTTGCTTGTTTAAAAAATTTTAAACTGTTTGTTGTAAATTATAATATTAAAATTTTTGATAGGCTACAGCCTATCCTATAGCCTATAATATTTAAATATAGCCTATAATATTTAAACGTCATGATTAATTTCGATCTTCTGACCGCCATTCAACGACATTTTATGAGCTATCGATTCGCTATAAATGAGATAGACTGACAGTATTTTAAAAAATCGATGCTGACAACACTGATTTGTCTCGTACGACGGTAAGATTCTCGCAATAATACATAACGAATTTTATGGACAAGCGGCGTAGACATCGTTTAAAACTGTTACATACTTCGCTTACTTTCTGTATCTTTTTGTATTTATGTAGTGTTTTAATCGCAATGAAGTCTGAAACCGCGCAGATTAAACCGTATTCGTAAACTGCAGTATACACAAATACCCTGTTTTGGAAATAAATTCTGAAGTTGTTATATTGCTTACTATCGTCACACATGGCAACCTATAAGACATTTAAAATCAAAATTCTTTAAGTTCTGGATATTACAAAAGAAAAATTTTGTTCATTAATGCTCATAAATAGATGCTGTAATTTATTATATATTTCTCTTTTTAAGTCAGCTATTTTGATGTATGAGAGTTTGCCGACGTTCTTTACAATCTGTGTACCTATTCTACATTTACTTTATACATTCTCACTCTTTTGTGTTTGCTGAAAGAAATTTCTTACAGAAGAAATCCCGCCTTTTTAAAATTTCACAATTTAAAATGTAGTATTAAATAAACAAATATATAAAACACGATTTTCGATAATTGAGGAGAGTTCAATATGTGACATACTTTTAACGCTAAGTAAGAGATATTTTGAGAAATCTAGGGCAAAATAAAACTCATTGATTATGTCAGTCGATACTAACCAATAACGTATATTATAAAACCATTGTTTTCATTCAGACATATTGGATAGTTTCAACAAGATTGTTTCTTGCCCTTGTGGCTTTAATGTAATAATATTTATGTAATGCTTACGCAATCTTACTGTACAGTATCCAAAGTGTGATACTAGAGACATTGTATTTTATTGATCAGTGATCACGTTCTTTAACTTAACTACTTATTCGTACTAGCGTACGCACTGTGATCGAAATTCGACCCTAGACGAAACAATAAAATGTCTTTTAAATTTGATAACAGACTTTAGCCGTAAAAAAAGTAGTATACACGTGTGACGTGTGTACATATATTATCATATATGTTACAAGTGAACGTAGTGTGTATGATGTTTATTTTTTATTAATTTTAATGCATGTTATATCAAAATACTAGGTTTCTGCAGTCCCCCACAATGTAAACTTTAATTGTGCCAAATTTCAGACTCTACTGTTCACGTGATTATCTTAAAAAGAAGTACAAAGTTTCTGCTTCACGTATTAATATATATGTCGTGGCCCGATCGCAGAAAGGATCACATCATGAAATGCTCGAGAATTTCATGAAATAGCGGCATGTCATGATGTGGGCAATTAAAATCGACTAGATCGTTAGATCGCGATTTTATCGTCCACGATTGGCCATACCGTGAAAATTGGATGTTCATAAGGTATTTCATAAAATTCCAGAGTATATTAGTAACTTGTTTGTTGTTTTTGAGTACAACTGACATTTATAAAAACTAGGAACGCTAGGAAATATTAAAAGTCCGTTCAACATAGTTTTCAGGTCATTATTAAATAACACATGGTAAGGGGAGCCGCCTTGTTGACACTTAAGCAAAGCGCTCCTAGCGCCTCTATCGGTAGATAATGTAACAATTTTACCATATGATCAATTAAGTTTGACCCTACTTTGACCATTTCATTAATTCTCGAGCATTATATGATGTGGCCAATTCTGCGATCTGGCCACGACATAATAATAGATATCAAACAATACAATTTAATGAAAATTTCATAATAAAGGAGAGGTCCTCTATTTAAACTTAAATAAATAAAGTATCATCACGCCCGGTTTCTTTCCGGAATAGGCAGAGTAAACCGAGCGTTTATAGACTTTTCGGTTCATCACGATTCAACGGTCGGTCGGCAAGATGAGTGGTGATGCCCATCGTCGCATTTCACCGTCAGGTGTAACGATTATCGACTATTTTCAGCGATAACCGATACCAACTTCTTTAAGTGCTCATCCTAGGCACCAAAGTGATAAAACACCACGCGCCAGATTCCAAGCTGCTACTGAGATTTGAGATTTTCTAGAAAAACCTCAATCACACTTTATACCCGGGACTTCAATATGATCTGAGACGAATAGTCTACCCTTAGGTAAACTTCGAAGTTTAAAACATAAACGCGTGGAAAATTAAATAATAAATAAATAAATATCGCTGGACAAATTACAAAACAGATCTAACCTCAAAGTAAGCAAATCAATTATTGTAAGCTAACAAAACTTATACATAAAAATACACACACACATATATATGTATATATATGTATGTACGTATATGTATATATATAAATATTCAAGGGACAAATTACTGAACCGATTTGGCTTATTTTGGTTTTGAATTAATTGTTGAAGTCCAGGGAAGGTTTAAAAGGTGAGAAAATATAGAAAAAAAGAGTAGTTAAAAAGGCAGAACAACGTTTGCCGGGTCTGCTAATGTATGTATATATATGTATGTAATATATATGTATACATTTATACTCATCACACAAATACTTGTCCCTGCCAGGAATCAAAATCAGACCTCACCGTTACGTACCCAAGCTAGCTAGCCACTCAAGCAATAGGGCGGATAATATCACGATAAATTTAAAATAATTCACACTAAGGCGTGGTTATGGAAGTGGGAACGAAATTCTCGAGGTCGTCGGTCGTTTAAAGGTTTTTAAGGCTCATTATTCTTAATCTTGTATTTCATAATTTCATATCAAGTTCTATTATATTTCAATAATAACCTTACACAACATCAGATTAATTACTCAATATGAATTTATATGATAATTGTTGACTAACGCCTAAGTGCCTATTATAACTTGCTGTATTTGACCTATAACTTTTACTTGTTATTACGCATATAAAGTCTAATCATCAGGTTTTTTAAAACGTAAAGAAATCTGGAATATCCAAAAGAGCACGCTTTATAACTATCGTTTAATATGAACAATTTTCTACAGCATTTTTTAAGTAAATCAAAAAGCTTAAATTCGAGTTGTTTTATAAAATCAAAAAACAATTATTAGGATAAAATGTAGTAAGTGTTATAGCATTTTAGCAAGCCTACTAAATGCGCCACCTTTAATGCCACGTGCTGAAGTAGCGTAGTACATGTTTTTTTCAGCACAGCCAGTTAAAGTTGAATTATGTAATAATTTTGAGTACATGTTTGGGCAAATTAGGGATATTTCCTCCGAAACCAAGATAGTTGTATACAAATTTTGAATTGTAATTTATATTAGCATTATTCAGTAACAAATTCCTCCCAAAATAATTAAGCTAAGTAAACATTTTGTAGTCATAGTACTTAAATCATAACAAAGTGTTGATTTTCACTTTTTTTTTAAATAGCTATAATTTTTAGAGTGCAGGTTAAAAATATTTTTTTCATATTTTTTTGAGAACCACCAGCCCTTGGCCCATCATTCGTTTTCGGCTTGACGTTTACTTCTGGGACAATCTGAGTGCTAAGTGTGAATTTTTCTTTTCGCATTCGATCGTGAGCGCGTTTCGAGTTTACTAGGAATTTGCATGTGATTTGTACAGCACCACCTAGTGGTAAACTGGTTTCTCACGTTTACCACTAGGTGGCGCTGTACAAATCACATTCAAATTCCTAGTAAACTCCAAACGCGCTCACGATCGAATGCGAAAAGAAAAACTCACACTTAGCACTCTGTATAAAATTCTCGTGTCATAGTGTTAGTTACCATACTCTTCCGAAACTGCTTGATCTATTTTTATGACATTTTATATGCATACTAGCTGACCCGGCAAACGTTGTTTTGCCTTACACATTAGGAATCCATAGCGGACTAACAACGTGACACGTAATTTATATAAAACTACGGGATTGTCCTTCCACGCAGCCAAAATGGCATTAAACTTTATATGGTGGTTAAGTATTCTTAAATTTTCTAATTTTCCGCGCAATTTTCTTAATATTTTCTATTATAAGAACCTTCTCCTTACAAGTGGCATTAAAAATACATACCTACAACCCTAAATTTTCACCCTCCTACCATTTTATAATATAATAATTTTTATGGCAAAATAACGTTTGCCGGGTCAGCTAGTAGTTATATGTAGGTTTTCTATACTAATATTATCACAGACCACATGAATACTAATAGACAAGCCATTGGGAAGGAAACGTGTCACCGTGCATATGAGCAAACTCTCCTATTACTGACAAAAATTTCATACATTTGAAGGTTATATTATATTTTGACAAAATATAAATAAACCATGTTGTACTATTTTAACGTACAGAATGAGATGATAAGGTTTAAAAATTACCCTTGAATTAATTCTATTTCATTGATATGTATACTACAACTCTGTATTGATATATGTAATTGCAAGCTACACTGACAAACTAAGAAATTGTCTTGAAAGGCGTATCCTTTTAATCCGTCAGTATTATAAAGAAAAAAAACCTTTGTGTTTTAAACCGAGCGACTTCCCAAAAGAAGAAGTTATCAATTGAGCTGTTTGTTTATTTAAATTATTTATGTTTTTTGTTTATTACCTCAGAACTAGTCACGTATGAACTGATTTAGACATTTATTTTTTTATATAGGAGGCTGGAGGTTTTTTTTATTGTCGATAGGGAAGCGCTTGACCACGATCTCGTCTGATGGTAAGCTAAGATGCGGACTGTTTTTTTTATCATAAGATAGCAAACAAGCAGATGGGTCTCTTGATGGAAAGAGTCAACCATCGCCTATAGACACCAAATATGTTAATGGTGCGTTGTTATCTTGTGGCGAGGCTAATGCCACATGCATAAGTTTACCGGCTAAGGTAGCCGGTAAACTTATGCATCTTCCAAACCGGAACACGACACTGACCAGCACGGTCGCTATTGCGGCAAGATTAGGTAAGGCGGTGGTACCAAACCCGGTCGAGCCGATGCAGAACTCTACCACCTAGTAGTCACGATGGTAGTGACGCAAATAGCCACTCAGTCGCCTTTTACGTCCTGCCTGGCAGAACGGCAGTTAGCCTATTCTTCAAAGGAGCCCGGGACCAATACGGGGACTAAGATGGAACGCGCTTCCTTAGAAGGTACCTGTTCACTCTTCTCTTGAAGATCCCCAGATTGTACTCGTAGGGGAACACAGGCTCAGGAAGCATGTTCCAGTCCTTTGCAGTTCGAATAAAGAATGTTAAGTCAAACCGCTTTTTCCGGGTACGTGAAACGTCCACCATATAGTGATGCCTAAAATCTGTGCGCCTCGACGAACGATAGAAAAACGGGGATGGCGGAATCAAATCGCGCAAACCCGCATATACTTTCCTTGTAATCAATCCTATTTTAATTTGGTAAAGATCTGATGTAGGGGTTTCAGAGGGACAGGAAATGTAAAAACGGTTCCTGCAGTTTTACTGAGGTAAAAAATTATCGTATTTTTGTATGTTTGTAACGAATAAACTCAAAAACTATAGGAACGATCTTAAAAACTTGTACCAAAAGCTAAGCTATCCAGGAATGACATTGGCTACATTTTTATGTGACGAAATAAAAGGAAATGACATGGAAATGACGATTTTAGATTACTCGAACGAAGTCGCCAGTAACAGCTAATAAGTTATAAAAGTAAATTCTAGTAATTTAGGCTATTATAAGACACATTTAATTATTTAAAGTGTTGCCAATAAACAAAGCAATTTTCAACGATAATTTTATTACCGCAAATAAGATATTAAATTGAGATAGCCAGCTACTAATGCAGAACACGCCCATTATATCTCAACATTGTTAAAGCTACTTTAATAGAATAAACGCCTCTCATATCATATATCTACCTCCGCTAACACCGTTTTAATAGATTCATTACATAATATAAAGGTTTACTGTTAATATATGTACAGAAATTATTATTTTACTTGTGAGCTCTTTATTTGTGTTATAATTATTATAATTGTTTTTGTAATGAGATGAAATAATGAGGCCGTGATTATAGATAGTAATTATCGCCCAGTGGAGGAATTTCGAAAGGCATGATAGACACTTTAATGAAAATAAAAGTAGCCTAAGTTACTCCTTATTACATCTGCTATCTTCCAGTGGAAGTCCCGAGAAAATCGGCCCAGCCGTTTCAGAGATTAACCGGAAGAAACAGATAGACAAACATTGTAAAAAAATATGTTATTTTAGTGTATGTACCATGTAAACATCCATATGCATGCATTACAAACAGACACTTAAATTTTATTTATTTGTACAGATATGAAAGTCTGTCTGTTACACTCTTACGGATCAACCTCGGAACCGATTTTGATGAAATTTATTAAGGAGGTAGTTGAAAACTCGGGGTCAACATAGGCTTCTTTCACAAATTTTAGCGCTAAGTAGGGGATAAAAAGTTTTATGATAGATTATGTTGATGAACGAAGAACAGAAGCCGCCGAAGTAGTTAGTATTACTTCGACTCTCGTTGAGTGTTGCAGTGATCGTTCCTGAAAATGCTTCGGTTGCGAAGTGAAACGTGTATTGTATGCTTTAGTGATTGCTACCGTCGTGGTGCAAAGTGTGGTGGACGACGGTGAATAACCGTGCCGCTGGCGTCTTCGTTATTTTTCAGGTATACGATGAGTTTGGTCCATTTCATTTTTTCCCTTTCAGTGGCAATTGTCGCGAGGGTATTCGTAAAAGTTTATGGAAATTTACATATTAACTAGTTTTCTTTGTTTCGGCAAATTAAAGGCTAAATCTATAAAATATCTTCTTATCATAAAATATCTAATAACGTCGTTGTTATTAACGTTGCGACGTTTCTCATGTTTTTTGTATTTTGCTGTTTCCCGCTGAAAAGGGAAGGAAGCTGAACGTATACTGTGTATGTTCCTATTCCTCTTATACACTTCTGATTAATTTAGTTGCAGGTTCCAACACAGCTTAGTTTTTCCTCAGGGCACCCTGAGCTCGCAACTCCATGGTTATCGCTGACGGTTGCCGCTGTTTTTAAAGTCAATTTTTGCCCTAAGAATATTCTTTTTTACAAAAGTTATAGTTGTGGAAATGAGAGGTGAGCCTATTGCGTTTTAGAAATGCTAAGTTCACGACAGGTCATTTGATATATTTTATATACCAATTTAATATTTCTGTTATTTTTCTTTGTACGAAATTTAATATTTCTGTATTACTGAAGGCCATCTTATACTAAAGAATAAATAGACTGATTATCTCTCTACCAGGGCTTATTATAGCGTCGTCCAATGGATGGCAATGCACCAATAACATCTTAAGCGTCCTATAGTCGAGGCTAACTTCTTTCTGTCAAGAGAACCATCTTTTAATTTGATAACCCATGAAATAAAATAAAAAGGTAAATTAATAAAACATTAATTTTGTAAAAACTTGTAGTACTTGAAATTTTCTACGCGCGCAATCCTATATTTCTAATACAAAAAAATTACCGAGCACAAATAAACTTTCCTGTGTGCGATGCCTCTAGAAGTTTGCAGAATAGTAACTTTAATGCAAAAATGTAAAAAAGATCCTTAGATACCACAGTTGCTGAGTAGTTTTGTTCAGATTTGTTTTAGTGACTTTTTGCCAACATTCTAAAAGGATGAAAATCTTAATTCGGTTTATTTTTTATATTCCTTTCCTTAGAAATCGATTTTTAATAACCAATTTGAAATTTTCCTTTTATTTGGGAAGGTATAATTTTCATTTGGTTGCATATAAATTTGGTAAATTTCTGATTCTAAACACTGTTCCAGTGATACAGAAACTTAAAAGTAGATTATTTAAATTATTTTTTATCGACATAACTTTTAGCAACATCTCAAATGTTGAAATTTTTAATAGCCTAACTAGGTGGTATCAAGTATGCAAAATAAGGTATTGATTACGACGTTATGTTCTTTTTATCAATTAAATATATCGCAAATATACCTTGCTATCTTAATATTAGTGCTATGAAAAGGATCATGTTTTTTAAGGTAAAAGTATGTCAGTGGAAAATACACCAATGAATTTATACGGGTATGAATTAAAGACTCTTATGTCTGACTTGTCTGGGTTTACTAAGAGATTAGGTTTTGAGATTTGTAATACTTGTCGAATATTGATTAAGCCACTGAAACAGGTTGTTGAAGGACTTTCGTAAGTAAAGAAAGGGAAACGATTCCTTGCGATCATTAGCGCAATCTTACAATCCCTTACTTTCAACTATGAATTACTAATTGCATAACGCAACGATTATAGCTACCAAAAATTTTCTAAAAAAAGTAAGTATCTTCACGCCCGTATCCCCGAAGAGGTAGACAGGGGTACAACAAGTGTACCCACGATCTGCTTAAGATACTACGTCCCACAATGTGATAGTTGGCAAGCATATCGCCAACCGGGCACTTTTTCCAATCCCAGGCAACGTTGTTTTGTTAGAAAACTGAAAAAACACATTTTTGAATTGCCCGACTCGGGAATCGAACCCGGGACCTCATGTGGTCAACTCCGACACCGGGCCACTAGGCCACAGAGGCGATAAAACTAACCAAATTAAAAACTCGCAAATTAATTAAAACAGTATCATCACGCCGGATAACTTGCTTGGAAGGGAGGGGCAGCTGTCCTTATACCTTTATACTTTAGTTACCTTTATACTAACTATCTACTGTTGTAGATAACAAGATAAAAATAGTCTTAAAATGTTACGGTTCACCCCCCCCCCCTGGCTCAGAATCTGGGTACGCCCATAGCTAGGTAGGTTGTAAAAGGCTATCGATTGGCTATACTCGTCCCTACTATCATGACTACTAGGTGGCAGAGTTCCGCAACGTCTCGTCCGTATACCAACACCGTACCTATTCCTTTAAAAATATGTTATACTCCGAACAACCAATATAATTCGAACCTATTCCTTGGATATGGAACATCATCGTATAGTTTATCGAGATAAAAAATGCACTTCATTTATATCTAACTAATAACAACATTATACAATGCTTCTTGTGCTGATAACGAGTTGAAAAGTTGAGGTAATATTTTAAATCACCGGCTAAAGACTAATAACATCAATTTATATCCTTCAGCGTATTCATTAAGATAATCTTAAAGTGATGTTAGTAGCCATTAGACCTGTTTGTAAATTAATAAAACTTATTTGTAAATAATGAAACATAAAATGTATCCATACTAATGTAATAAATTCAAACGTCTGTCCGTCTATATCTCTGTTTGTTATTCTGTTTCGCTTTAACGTTTAAACCACTGAGCCAATTTTAATCACATTTTGCATTATGATATTGCAGAAATGATATGATTTGATTTGATTATTACAGAAAATAGAAATAGGTATATCATACTAGCTGCCGCGTGCAGCCCGCTGCATTATAAAAATTTTTAGCGAATCCCGCGGGATCATTTAATTTTTTGCGAGATAAAAAGTAGCCTATATGCTAATCCAGGTCATCGTCTGCCGATGTGCCAAATTTTATTTAAATCCGTCCAGTAGTTTTTGCGTGATTGAGCAACAAACATCCATCCATTTCTCCATTCCAACATTCAAAATTTCGCATTTATAATATTAATATTTGTGAAACTGGATTCTGATAAAGTCAAGCGTTTTATGGAGGTAAATATTGGTATTTCTGAGTTTGGAGAGTTCATAATCATAATCATATGATTATGGTAGATATTGGTATTCCTGTGTTTGGAGAGTTCATAATCATAATCATATGATTATCATATGATAATGAGAGTTTATTAAATATGTTATATTAAATACTAACATGTGTTTTTATAGTTTTCTCATAAAAACAACGATGCGCGGGATTGGACAAGTGCTCGGTTGGCTATAGGCTTGCCATCTATCACATTGTGGGTTATGTGTCTTCGGCTGATCGTGGGTGCACTGTATTTGTATTTTTATAGAATAAGTTCTATAGGATATTAGAATAAATATATTTATACAAATAAGATTAAATATCGGTAAAAAATCAAAAAAAATCTACACAAATTATCAACGGGTTACGTCTTGGAACAGGGGTCCAATTCGTGATTTCGACTTTTGGTAGACCGTCCCTTACACCCTTTATTTTTTGAATCTCATGTGGTTGATAGTCATTGGTCTATCTGTTTGATTGTAGGCCAATATTAAAAACATAAGAAAGAAAAATTTTTGGCATGACTGGATTTGAACTAGTGACATTGACTAAGATCGGCACGATCTAATCAACTGAGCCACGAGTCGATGGTTCAACGTGGCTCAATTGTTTAGGGCGTGCCAATCTAAGGCAAGATCCCTGTTTCAAATCTAGTCGTGGTCGTTACAATTCTAGAGAAGTGCGTTCCATCTTAGGCCTCATCTTAGCTTACCATCAGCACAACCATCAAGCGAGATCGAGGTCAGGCGTTTCCCTATCGATAATAAAAAAAATGTAAATAATAATAGTAATTAAAAACGAAACCGATTTTAAATATCCGTCAGCTATCCCAACTCATCTCCCATTTCTGTAAAACTACTGAGCCGATTTTGATCAAACTTAGAGTAAATTGGAATAAACTTAATTTAAATCCAAATGAATCATCTCAATATGGCGTTTAGTGTAAGAAAAATTTGTGGACAAACAGACTAAAGCTTAGGACATTTAGGACGCCTGCACGGACACCCAAATGGATCATCATATTCAAATATTATCCAACTCCAACAATCTATATCTATATTAATATTATAAATGTTGAATGAAAGTGGATGTTTGGATGGATGTTTGTTACTCAATCACGCAAAAACTACTGAACGGATTTGAATGAAATTTGGCACACAGGTAGATGATGACCGGGAATAGCACATAAGCTATTTTTATCCCGGAAAAATTTGGTGATCCGCGGGATTCGCAAGCAAACTTTTATAATGCGGCGGTATGCACGCTGCAGCTAGTATTACATACATTCATGTCAAACTAATAACCTCCGTTTTTTCTTTCGTTGAATATCACTATTAAACTTCAAACATGCGACATAATGACCGTTATCGTGTTAGATATGACATTGCATACTGTATAAAATACATTAAAAGCATATTATTTTGCTAGCGCAATGCAATGATACCGCAATTTGGTCTTAGTCTATTTTTATAGATTCTAACTGGAGCAAACATTTCTATTGCCGGCTATGTGACACAACATTTCTCTCTTCAACTTGGTGCTAATACAACGTTGTACGACAATCTAAATTGCGATTGCTCAACCAGGAATATATAATTGTAGAAGCAGGCATTAAGTTGCAGGAGACAGGTTGAGTCAGAAACTACTACTTTACGTAGTTAAACTAGAAGTCCTAATTTAACTACGTAAATTGAATATTTTACAACATATCTTTGACCGCCCTCTGGTCGAGTGGTTAGCGACCCTGACTACGCAATCGACGGGGCTCGAGTTCGATCCTCGTCGGGGACAAGCATTTATGTGATGAGCATATATGCTTGTATTTCCGGGTTTGGGTGTTTATTAAATATATTCTAGTATTTATATATGTATTGAACTAGAAGTCCTAATAATTGTGATGTAGCCATTTTAATTATATTTGAACATATTTTACAACATATCTTTGACCGCCCTTTGGTCGAGTGGTTAGCGACCCTGACTACGCAATCGACGGGGCTCGAGTTCGATCCTCGACGGGGACAAGTATTTATGTGATGAGCATATACGCTTGTATTTCCGGTTTGGGTTTTTATTAAATATATTCTAGTATTTATATATGTATTTCTATGTATTAGTATCTTTGACTAACACCCATAAAACAAGCAAATAATTTGCTTTCTTGAATTAGATCAGTAAGTTTAATTTGTCCCGCGAATATTTATTATTATATTTTATTTTATTATTATTATATCTATTCCCTCTCTGGTCTGGTCCTCTGTGGTCTAGTGGTCCAGCGTTGGCGTTGACCACATGAGGTCCCGGGTTCGATTCCCGGGTCGGGCACATAAAAAAGTGTTTTTTCAGTTTTCTGAGAAACACAAAGTTGCTCGGGATTGGAAAGTGCCCGGTTGGCGATAGGCTTGCCACCTATCACATTTGTGGGACCAAGTATCTTCGGCTAATCGTGGGTGCACTTGTTGTACCTCTGCCTACCCCTTCGGGGATATGGGCGTGAAGATACTTTTTTCCATCAATTCCAGCAACTTCGCTCATCTTAAAAATTCATTTTTTTATCGTTCAGGCATATTTTTTTCTGGATGAAAGAAACCTAATCTATATATTGATACATGAAGAGAAAACTTTGTATACTATTTTAGGACAATTACGCGAACGGTGTAGTATGAAAGGCACAGTTGAAGTTTACATTGCGGAAGACTGCAGAAACCTAATAAACCTCAGATCCGATTACATATACCTGTTTTTATGTAATGAAGAATATGGCTCGTGGTCTAGGAGTTAGCCTATTCAGCTCAGATCAATAGTTCTGTTCTGCATTGTCTGGCCCGGGTCTGGTACCACCGCCTTAACTATTACTGCCGCAATAGCGTCAGTGCTAGTCACCGTCGTGTTCCGGTTTGGAGGTAGTCGGTAAACCTACACATGTGGCATTAGACCTCGCCACACGACAGCAACGCACCATTAACATCTTTGGTGTCTTTAGGCGATGGTTGACTCTTTCCATCAGGAGACCCATCTGCTTGTTTGCTATCTTATAAAATAAAAAAAATTACAAAATCATTAATCCTTCTATTTGATCTAATTCCAATTAGTGTAAGCCACATTACGTTACAAGTTGTAAAAATATATGACGAAATATTATTCTGTAAAAGAGGTTATCGGTAAGGTGAAGTGGATAGAAAATATAAATACGGATTGACCTTACAAAAATGTAAAGGTATACGCCAACTTATGCATTTTTAAACCTTGTATACACACGTATATTTTTATTTAGTAGAATTTTTTTCATGCAGTGAAAATACAAACCTTAACATATTCTATTTAATCCTTCAACTATAATAATATGTGTATGCTGCTCTTAAATGAAATGTGACAACATTCACATTTTTTGCTTTAAGAAATGTGTCCTCGATGCTTCCGATGCTGGCTCAGCTAAGCACTAATACACAAGCCTACATTCTTTTTTTAACTACTTTAAGACCTTCTTAGTTTTATATTATATTCTGCTAGGCAGTTTATAAATAACAAATGATTGTATCATCCCCGAATAGCAATAGTATCAAAAATTTTCACTGTCTTACAGCGTAAGGGTACCATAGGTTACAAAATATGTCAATTACTGTTTTCTTGGTTACTTAACACTTTTTTTAAATATGTTTATTTGATATGTATAAGCGTGAATTTTTACGTGTTTGATTCCATCCCACGGATAAAAAAACAGCCTGTATATGGCTTTTAAGGATACATTGTATATAAACCAATTCTTTACTTATGATCAAAGACTTTTATATATTAACGCACTAGACTAGACATGCGTCACGCAACTTGTATTCCTATAAATTAAAATCCATGGACTACACCTGAGTCAGAGCTCGATAAATGAAACAAGTTAATTTACGGAAAGCGTCATTTAATTTATGGCGGTTAGAACTTTTTGTTCGCAAATATGTATTATACTCTATCATACGCTACCGCGCTGCTAAATTTTGACGTTAGTTGGACAATTTATTTTTATTTCAGCGCTGCAGGGAGGGTTAACGAAATGGATCACGACTTCTCCTAAGCATACTCTCCTTGATAAGCATTTTATTAGTATTTATGTAGTATTTAAAAAGTAAAAGTAGTCGCCTCTGTGGCCTAGTGGTCCAGTGTTGGCGTTGACCACACGAGGTCCCGGGTTCGATTCCCGGGTCGGGCACATTAAAAAAAAGTGTTTTTTCAGTTTTCTGAGAAACATAAAGTTGCCCGGGATTGGAAAGTGCCCAGTTGGCGATAGGCTGGCCACCTATCACATTCGTGGGACCAAGTATCTTCGGCTAATCGTGGGTGCACTTGTTGTACCTCTGCCTACCCCTTCGAGGATATGGGCGTGAAGATACTTTTTTAAAAAGTAAAAGAATTAGAAAATACTAATACATTCAATTAATTATATGAACATTTAATTATAATTACCCAGAAACACAAATTCAATTAATTAGACAACCGTTTGTCCTTGTCGCGCATTAAACCCCAGCCCCACTGATCACGTAATCAGGTTCGATAATAACTCAAGTAACGGATCGGACAAATAGGCGAGTAGATATTATGGGAATGTATGTTTAGACCTTTATCGACAATCGACATATCTCTTGAGTCTAGCCTCAGGGCAATAATTAAGTGCATGAATTGTAAATATTGACATAAGTAACTTTTTCCTATCTTGGCAGTAATGCGTAGGTTAGAACGGTTTCATTATATTAATTAGTTATGAAATGCCTAAATTAGGTTGGAATTTTAATAAGGCATTTTAATTCAATCATGCTTTGACATCAGTTATACATATTACAGATTCCATTTAGCAATTTTCCACTCATATATCAATAGACAAATTAAACCATTACATCAAATCCCAAGCTAGGTGACTAACATATTTTTATTGTTGTAAATCAGCGATACCGTGAAATGTATTTAATAAATTCCCAGACTAAATGTATAATATGATAAGTTCCCAGACCCATAACCTATCACTGTGCTCATCATTCAAACTTTGGTCCTCATGGGGAATCAAATCCGACCTGTTTGGATAATGGATAGCTGATCGCTGATCGCAATATCAAGTGGTAGGGTTTTCATAAACCGTCAAAATGAAAGAGTACTCGTATTATCGATCCGATGAAACAAGATGAATTGAAGAATGTCTCAAAGTAATGAAACATTGGGTGGCATAATAATTCTATTATCCCCTTTTAGGTCCGGGTTCCTTTGAAAAATTGACCAACTGCCGTAGCTACAAGCACGTCGTAACGACCGACCGATTGGCAATACGTGTCACTACCACCATGACTTCTATGTGGTAGAGTTCCGCAACGTCTCTCCCGTGTATTTGGTACAACTGCCTTAGCTACTCCTGCCGTAATAGCGTCAATGCTTATCATTGTCGTGTTTAAGGTAGCCGGTAGACTAATGCACGTGGCATTGCCATCCCGTCACAAGGATAGCAACCTTAACATCTTTGGTATCCATAGGCGATTGTTTCTCTTTTTATCAGGAGAGCCATCTGCTTGTTTGCTATCTACAGGTATAAAAAAGTAACTAGGCTGTATGTAAGTGCAATATTAAGTTTAGATATAAAATACGAGCATTTTAAAAATGTCATAATATTTTTACTAGTAGTATTTTTATGATTATTTTATTAGTCATCGAACTACTAGTAGGGGAGCACAAGATGCTAAATGGGTAGTTACGGGAGTGTCGTAAGGACCTATTGGATTTTGTAGATTAAATTATAGGAAAAATAAAAGGTTATATAATGTTTTTCCTTTCTATGGTGGGGGAAAAATCTACAGATAGAAAAATGTTAAAAAAATCAGTGACATGGAAACACTGAAGCGCGTTAGATTAGGGTATGGTGGGTTAATTGCCAGCTAAAATTAAGAAAATCTGTCGATTCAAGTGTAGCGTAAGGGAGTGGGAGTGTTACAAAGTTGCAAAGAAAATGTTGTCTTGACTTGTCTTGAATTACGAAAAAAAGTATAATCTGTCAAATACCACAAGCCGAAGTTACCTAAATTTTGTTTTTTTTTTCTGCCATACTTATATTCTAAGAGCCAGTGAACGTGATGGCAGATCTGGTCAATTAATTTCAAAAAAAAATTTTTTTAACATTTTCCAAATTTTCTGCCACAATGTTGAACGCGTGATAATGGTCTGCCATTGTTATTTTCCATTAATAATAATAATATATTTTCAAATATCAAAACGAAAGACGTGGTCAAATACATTTATAAATAGCCAAAAATCGATACCTGTCTTACCTGCGCACTCGCCGCGTCCACCACTTTGGGCTTAGTGAGTCCCCATCTCATGTATGGTAGGTATAGGGGCCTCAATGTACAAAAACCCAGGTCTGGTCAAATACATACAGGTATCCGTTCACTGGCTCTTATAATATTACCCTTTATATTTGGTAGAGAGCCTTAACAGTATGCGACGTACCCTCTCCTACGTTAATCTGACGTGCTCGAGTAAATACCAAAATCCCCTCTTGGGCTCCCCTACATACCTATCGATATACTCTATTACGGTTGGACAGAGTTATCGTTACTGTCTCTATAGTTAAGTCATTTAAAACTGATTATTTTTACACGATATTTGATAAAGCCCGGTTTCGCAGTAAAGGTCATTTGGACCAACTGCTTAAGTTCATTTGGAAAAAAAAAACACGATATTTGAGGACAATCTTTAAAAAACCGAAAAAAGCGAATCGGAATTGTACACTTAGGTCTTCATACCACCGAGCGATAATAATTATGATTACTTATATGGGGACTAGCTTTGAGGTTTAATTTATTTATTTCATTATTATTTTTTGTTAACGGCTATAGCAATACGCATTGTGTGAAAATTTCAAGTGGACACCTATTACTGTTCAAGAGGTAGAGCCTGTGTCATAAAAACAGACAAATAGATAATCGCGGAAGCACATTATTAGGGTTTCACTCGTTACTCTTTCGGAAAGGAACCTTAAAAACTATGTATTCGTCATATCAGGTCATTTAAATGGATAAGAGTTAAGTTAACCTTGTTCTAGTGAACAGTGAACATAGTATGGCGTGGGCGCGGCTACAATCTATACAATTGCCATTCGATACATCAAAGGTAACTTACATTGTAATTTTTGAATAGCTAGCGCTTATCGAATAAATCAGAAATCAGAATCTAGAAGGACTTTATTGAATGAAACTTTTTATAATTTAGTTTGACACGTCAACATATTTTTTAAAGACTACTACCGGATCGAAACGCGGCCACACACTGAGAAAATCCGGCGGAAGAACCTCAGCGGGCTTGTCTTTTTTTTCATATCATCTATTTTTTTTTCAATATCACAAATTTACATAAATATATATGAGGTCGGTATGAGGAGCAATTAATCCCAGGCTTTTTTGTCTTCTAAATAATCTGAGATTTTATAACATCCTTTTTTACACAGTTTTGTTTTAACACATTTTTTAAATTTATTGACTGGTAGATCTAAGAGATCTGGAAGTTTATTGTAAAAGCATATACATTTCACTATAAAAGAGTATATATAATCTTCGATATCTATTTTATGAGATATCGAAAACTGTTCGATGAGATTATAACATCCTTATGAAGAATAGATCACCTCTTTTCTATCAAACTGATACTACCAGAATTACAATATTATCCTATCTAAGAGTAATAAAATCCTCGCACTGTTCTAGGTTTATTTATTTATATACAAAGTTGTATATAAATAAAATAGGTTTAGTGGAATATACAGAGAGAAAAAAATGTATAAAGAGAATAACAATAAATATAAATATTCACGGCAAAAATTACACTTAGGTACCGATTTAACCTCAAAATAAGTAAATTATTTGCTTGTGTTATGGGTGTTACTCAACGATACTAATACATAGAAATACATATATAAATACTATTACATACATAATAAACACCCAAACCCAGAAATACAAACATCTATTCTCATCACAGAAAAGCTTGTCCCTGTCAGGGAATGAACCCTAGCCCTGTCGATTGCGTAGTCAGAGTCTCTAACCACTCGACCAACGGGGCGGTCGTAAGGCGTTGTAATTGAAATATTTGAAAAAAAAGGAGGCCAGTAGTTTTTTCGATTGTACTTAGAACACTCACGAATGCTTCGTATTTTAAGACATGCAAAAAATAAATTAAACAGTTGACTACGAGTTGAAACATCTTTCCCGAGAATGATCAATGATGCCACCGACTTTACTATCATCCTGGTAACATAGTAGCAGCGATTGTCACTGGACTGTTTAAAACAATTAATATATATTTGTTTGATTCGTCAAAAATATCCTATATTTATATCGCCTAAAATATCAAAATATAAATCAAATAGTAATCTATTTCTTGGCCTGGGTGATAAAAATTGAATATTTTTAAAAGAAATATTTTTTTCAATCTTTTAAGGTGGCCATTTCCATTTGACTTAGAAAATTGATTTCAGCAAGTGTTACCTGAATTTTTCTGGATCCTTTTTAGGGTTCCGAAATAAATTAAGAAAACTTATAGTTTCGCTATGTCCGTCCGTCCGTCCGTCCGTTCGTCTGTCCGTCCGTCCGTCCGTCCGTCCGTCCGTCCGTCCGTACGATAGCTCAGAGATCCTTATTACTAGAAAGCTGTAATTTAGCAAATTAAGAGACGTTGCGGAACTCTACCGCTTAGTAGTTATGATGGTAGTGACACGTATAGCCAATCGATCGCCTTTTACGGCAGAACGGCAGTTGGTCTATTATTCAAAGAAGCTCGGATCAACACGGGGGAAAATGACCTTACCTTTACGGACATGACTTTGAAAATGCTGAAAATGCAAAACCGTTAGTTTTAGCGTAAAACAATATAGGTGAGTGTTCTTTGTGAAGTTATTTTGTTTTCTACTAATTGTCCTTGGCATAAAACTAGAAACATGACGTGCTTACTCTTTCAACCTTACTTATTCTTAACGTCACGTGAGAACATACGTTACGCATTGACGTGTTCTTGATTAAGATCATAAAGGTTATTATACATTGATCATCCACGAATGTTCGATTTGATCGTACATTTTTACCAGCTTACGCCACACGTTTATCCGAGTCTGAATAAGTTTAATATTGGATTTTTTAAAAGTAGGGTCATTAACATACTAAGAAGCTGGCATCGCATTGGCAATAGTGACCGCTTTCCGTCAGGTAACCCACTTACTTGCTCGTATGCCAGAAATTATTAAAAAAAGACTATTATGCTTAATACAAAAATCGACTCTAGCTGAGTGGACTCTCGGATTAAGCGCGAACGATCTGAAATGCCCACCATGTCGTTGTCAGATCACAGTGAAGTTTTATCGATTATAACGCCCTCTAGGTGACGTATGTGTAAACACGTTAGAGTTATCGTTTGCACAGAAATAGTGATTTATTACTATTTACGTATTAAATTTAAAAATTAAGGTAGTTGAAAATATTTAAGAAACGTCTTTAATTTTTCTGACAATTTATTTAGGCCAAAACATTTTTTTTTTCTACGTTTATTTTCTCTCACAATAGGTTCTTTTGCTATGTAAAATATACATCATTTATTGATACGTGTTTTTTATGAGACGAAAATATAAGGACAAAATAATTATAAAACCACCATAAATATGTGATTAATATTATGTGATAATTCCAACAGATAATATATCCATGCTCGTAGTTTTCCGATTTTTCCTATTAGAAAAATAAAGTACCCAGTAAACCGTGTTTACATAATATAGTAATAAACCCTATATCCTCCTAAAAGCAATGTTTTTTCAACATTTTTTTGTCTACAGTTGAAGGTTGTTTCTTTCCATTAAAAGAACTATATGTTTGCTTGCTAACATAATATATTAAATAATAATTCAGATAAGACATTACTTTTCTATTCAGACACCCTTGAGTTTTTGAAAATGTGAACATTACGACTTAATTCTTGTTATAAATGATTGATGTCTCTTGATTATAAAATCATTTTTTATTTAAATAAAAATATTTTCTCTCAGTTTTCCAGAGGGATTAGGCATGAAGATGTGTGGACGTAAAAGTTTTTATGTTTCTTTTAAAAACCTACCTAGTACCTACTTAAACATACCTCAAAAATATATTTGGTCGTTAGTGTAACAGCTCCTTAACGTGACAGTTTCAAGTCAAATAGTCACGACTTGTGGAAACTTGTTTTAAGCCGATAAGCCGTAAGCTTCATAAATATTTTGTAATTAGTTCATTCACGAATTACTCAATCATAAAAGGACTACGTAAAATTTACATACTCGGAGAACCAGTATTGTGAAAACATGAAGTAGTTATCATACGGTATCATACAATTTGGCAAGAAGTAAGGTCTTATAACACATAAAGGAAAATATCTGAAAACCTTAAGTAAATGTGCTATAACAAAGTAATTATTTGCAATTAGTGCTATAACTGTGTCTATGAATCGAACGACAAAGTTAAGTTTGTCCTTTGACTTATTCTTTTTGTTAGAACTTTAATGTACCTTTACATATCTTTACCTTACCTAGTCTTTGTGCCAGCCTTCCTTACACATGAGCGGTTTTTTTAATACACAAATATTTTAAATAACTGTAAGGGGAACTTGTTCATCATTATCTTGCCTTAAGCCCAGGCAACACTATTCCAGCTAAACTACGTATCTTTCTCTCTTTTCGAAAATCTTATCTCCTTTGCTTTGCGATTAATTCGGTCGTTTATACTGATCACTAGTTATACATTACTCTGTATATACTATTTAAATGAGCAACCTGTAGCAAAGTTAGATTTTTTGTTTTTCTTCTATGAAGTACGAAATACCTGTCCGAAGTACCAAATAGTCCTGCAAGGATCGTGATGTATGACACTCGGTTCTCTCTGCCTAAATCGTAAGGAAACTGGCGTGAACATATGTACGTCATTACCATCAAACTATGTGATAGAGTTCTTTTACTAGAGTGTGCTAACACCACCGTACCTATTGCAATAGAAAAGCATCAGTACGTGTTCCCGTTGAGTCCTCGTTTAGTCCCGTTAAGTAGCCAGTAAAATTAAGAATTTAACATTCATAACATTAGATCGCTATCACAAGGATGGCGAAACACCAATTACATTTTTTTCATCATAGTCTATGGCTAGTTTTTTACCAGGAGAACAATTTGTTTTTGATTCTGCCGTTTAGCATAACTATTTATTGTTCTATTATAAAAAACAGCGCAGAAATAAATTAATCAACTATTATTTACTTTCATTAATTTCATCAAATATTAAATTAACTTTAATAATGCTAACTGTCTCGTGGCCTAGGGGTTAAGATCTTGAGATCCCGGGTTCGTTTCTCGGATCGAGAAAAAGTGTTATTAAGTCTTTTTCGAGGTTTTTCTTGAAAATCCAAAATTTCAGTAGCAGCTCGAAGTCTGGCGGGTTGTGTGTTACCAATCCCATGCCTCGGATGAGCACGTAAAGCCATCGGTCCTGGTTATCGCTAGAAATAGTCGTTAATCGTTATTAGGTCCGTATTAGGTCGGTCGGTATTAGGTTAGTTACGCAGATGACATGGTGCTGCTGGCTTCATCTGTCAACGCGCTCAAAAAGCTTGTAAGTGTGTGTGAAACCTATGCGCGCGAATATCGCCTCAAATATAATCCAAATAAAAGCGAAATTATTATATTTAAAGCGGGGAAATGCACACCAGCTTTCGTGCCAGTTATACTTGAAAGCTACGTATTAAAGGTGGTGGACACTTTTAAGTATTTGGGCCATATTGTGTCATCTGACTTGAGGGATGATCTAGACGTGGAGCGGGAGCGCAGGGCTTTGGTAGTGAGAGGCAACATGCTGGCTCGTAGGTTGTAGTAAGGAAATCAAAATCACATTGTTTCGGGCTTACTGCCAGTCTTTCTACTCGAGCGGCCTGTGGGTAAGGTACACACAGCGTACCTACAATGTCCTGCGAGTTCAGTACAACAACATTTTTAGGATGCTATTGGGATTGCCACGACACTGCTGCGCGTCAGGAATGTTTTCGTGTGCACGCGTAGATGACTTTTTCGCCATATGGCGAAAAAAAGTCGCTTCTTTACTCCACAGATTGCAAGGCAGCATCAATGGCATCTTGATGATGATTGCGTCCGGCTAGATTGTCCTTTGCAACACTTCTAGGCAGGTGTTGCCACGGGAAAATAATGGAAAAAAAGGATGTATTACTAACATAGCCAGTAAGTCTTTATATTATATTAAATACCTACCAACAAATTATGGATTATTATCGGAATAAAAGAATTATTATTATTATTATAAAACGCAGCGATGGAGATCACCACTCACCTAGCCAAGCGAAAAACCGTTGAATCGTAGTTTACTCCACCTACCCCGCAAGGAAACCGGGCGTGATGATACTTTTTTAATGCTAACAACTTACATAATTTATCGCTTTATTAATGCTATGGAAAGGTAGTTTAAAAACATCAGATTATTTGTCACGATTAAAATATATTTCAATTAAGTACTTACATGTTACTTTTTATTATACATATATAGGTATTATTTGTTATAAATAATATATTTAGATAAATAATTGGTCTCGCTGTGCTTGTCAAGCGCTTTAGGACCAATTATTTATCTATGATAATATAATATAAAAACCATAAAGATAAAATATTTTTTATCTTTATCGTTTTGTTTGCTTTTTTTAATTTAAATATATTATTATTAACAACAATTATAATAACAATACAACTATAATATCTTAATTTCAAACAATGTACTATGCAGACATTATCATATTGTGTCAAGGCTGACAATGGTGGTTATACTCTTAAACAAAATAAACCATATTATAAGCAATAATTATTTGAATGGATGGATGGATGTTTGTTACTCAATCACGCAAAAAGTACTCAAGGGATTTGAATGAATTTGACACACAGGTAGATGATGATCTGGAATAGCACTTTTTATCCCGGAAAATTTGCGATATCCCGCGGGATTCACCAAAAACTTTTATAATGCATCGGGCTGCACGCTGCAGTTAGCCGACAACTAAAAGTGATTATTTTAATCATTTAGTTCCTGTAAGTATATTTCTGTACTGTCCTAAGGTCAAACCAATAAAACCATAATCAGTTAGTAGGAAGTGTGGTGAAATTCCATTTAAAAAATAAACATAGCAATATACTGTATAAATATTTCAAAAATGTCTTTATACCGGTTTTGGGTTCTTTACAGCTGAAGGTCACTGGGAGTTTCCTTGAGTGATCAAATCAGGAGATTCGTAGAACATAAGTGCTTAACTAACACTCCCTACAGAAGTGGATGGCTTATAAAACAGAAGGTCGCTAGAACAGAAAATTGTCTGGTGGTGACCACACACCGGAGGTATGCATTCCTCCTACTTAATTCACCGATGAAATCTTAAAGCGAGGGATGTTGATTAACGCGACCAAAGCAGAAGCGGTAAAATTGAAAGTCAATGTGACATCGTTATGCTAATCGACTATAATTAATAATAAAACTAAAATCTATACTAATATTATAAATACAAAAGTAACTCTGTCTGACCGTCTCTCCTTTACGCCTAAACCACTGAACCTGGTAATAAGATAGTTTATTTTTTAGTATTCTACATTTTAGTACTAAAAAACTACATCGAATGCCGTTTCAAAAATCAAAATCGATACTTTTCAAAAGTTATAGCTTTTCAAATATTAAAATTACGTTGTTTTTAACAAACCTACTTTACATTTTTGAAATAACTTTCAGGTTAATACACCGAATGAGTTGAAAATCTTACCAGATTTTCCCCTTTAAAAATTGCGTCAAATACCGTTAATTGGATTAAAATCGGTCAATTTGTTTATGATTTATCAATGACGAAAAAAAATGTTTTTTGACATCGCTTCACAATTTTTTAGCCTATCGGTTATTTAACTTAAACAATAACAACAGAAAGATCAAAATCGATCATCGTCTCTAAAATATTTTTCAAAGCTTTTTAAAAATCAATATACTGCAATTTGTAACAAAATAGGTTTTTTGAACTGAAAGAAATCTATGCTTATAGTTTTTAATCTTTTGAGCTTAAGATATCTTAATTTAGCGGGAAGAAGAAGACATTTTAGGTACAATTGTATCCAAACGAACAGAATACAATAATGCCACGCTGTTAAAAAATATCTTACGTAGTGTACAATCATATTTTTAAAACGTGACGAAAAATAAGTTTTCCAAGTATGACAATATTTTTCCCCCCACTAGAAGTATGGCAAATATAATAGCGGTCACATTTTATCAAATACTTTCCCTTTTTGTTATTACGTAATTATATCCCTAAAGAACCACCATACTGGTATAATATTTTGTGTCATCATCTCTCGGTCTACTCGCCACTGTGTTGGACGCCTTCCTTACAACTAAAGTATAGGGACTTTAGTGACCCTTCAACTAACTTGGCTTATGGATGGAGCTTTTGTAGTGAAACTACTTTAAATTCGTTGTGATTTGAAACTTGATGAAACGGAATTGCGTTATGGTAAAAAAAAAACAAATACATAAATTCATAGGGTAAGTTGGCGAGAAAAGAAATGATATCATCTATTGGTGATGCTACATACTCCGGCCGAAGCGGTATTTCTCGGGAACACTTCGAAGAGAGCCAAAATAAGCTTGTGTCCGAAGTTGAGAATCGACTAACCGATGTCTCGGAATGGGGTCGTCAAAACCTGGTCACTTTTAACCCCAAGAAGACACAGCTTTGTGTGTTTTCCGCTAAAAAGACACCCTTTGTCGTGTCACCTCGATTTGGGGATACTCTCCTGACAGCCTCAGCTAGTATCGGGATTCTGGGAGTCGACATATCGAATTACGTTCAGTTCAGGTCATTTGGAAGGTAAGGCTAAACTAGCATCAAAAAGCTTAGTGTGCTCAGCAGAGCGAGACAGTACTTCTTGCTGGCCCATCGCCTTTAACTTTATAAGGCTCAAATTCGGCCCCACATGGAGTACTGTTCTCATCTCTGGGCCGGAGCTCCTCAGTACCAGCTCCTTCCTCTTGATCGTATTCAGCGTAGAGCGGTTCGAATCGTTGACGACCTGGCTATTTTGAAACGGCTGGACTCTTTGGCATTGAGCAGAGATGTTGGTTCACTCTGTGTCTTCTACCGTATCTTTCATGGGGAGTGTTCCGACGAGTTATTTGGATTAATTCCTGCCGCCGAATTCCATCATCGGACATCGCGTCAAAATTTGAAATTCCATCCTCACCATCTCGGTTTCTGGAAATCCACAACTGTGCGTTTTTCTCGACACTTTTTGCCTCCCACTACTTTGTTGTGGAACCATTTATCGGCAGGGGTGTTTCCAAAGGGATACGACTTGGGGGCCTTCAAGAAAAGAGCTTACTCATTCTCAAAAGGCCGGCAACGCAACTGCAAGACCTCTGGTATTGTGAATGTCCATGGGCGGCGGCGATCACTTACCATCAGGTGGAACTCCTGCTCGTTTGCCCCCTCTTCTTAAATAAAAAAAAAGAAAATCTATATGTTGGTTCCAAAATCAGTTAGATACAGATAATACAACCAAAGCGATTTTAATGCAAATTGTTCTTCCAAAAATAAGAAAAACCTTCTCTTGAATTTATTTCTATCTCTCTCTTCCATTCTTTCCCAAAACTATAAATGAAAAAAAAATCGATTAACCGCTATCTTTTTATCTCTCTCTCTCTTTCTCTGCTAACCATCTCTATGGTGTATTTATACATACGTATTTATACACCAGGGAGGAGTTTGCAGAGAAATAGAGAGAGAGATGAAAAAAATACCGGCTAACCGACATTTTTTTTCATTTACTGTTTCAGAAAAGAACGAATGTTATCTCATTCTCTTACAAATTAAAAGGAATAAAAAGTTTTGATTCTACAGCGTATGCGCTCACGCTTTTTTTTTCGTTAATTTGATTTCACGAAGATACTCGAATTTTCGTCTAACAACCATTTTCATATACGTACAAATAATGAATTAGTCTAGTAGACTCCGAGAACTTCCCTTATTATTTTTATTATTATACTAGCTGCAGCGTGCAGCCCGCTGCATTATAATTTTTTTGCGAATCCCGCGGGATTACCTGATTTTTCCGAGATAAAAAGTAGCATATGTGCTATTCCAGGTTATTATCTAGCTGTGTGCCAAATTTCATTCAAATCCGTGTAGTAGTTTTTGCGTGATTGAGTAACAAACTTCCATCCAAACATCCAAACTTTCGCATTTATAATATTACCTAGCTGACCCGGCAAACGTTGTTTTGCCTTACATATTAGGAATCCATAGCGGACAATCAACGTGACACGTAATTTATATAAGACTACGGGATTGTCCTTCCACGCAGCCAAAATGGCATTAAACTTTATATGGTGGTTAAGTATTCTTAAATTTTCTAATTTTCCGCGCAATTTTCTTAATATTTTCTTTTATAAGAACCTTCTCCTTACAATTACAAACACAACAAAAAAAAATACTGAAATTGGTCCAGCCATTCAGGCGTGATGTCGTGACCAAGGAAAATAGGGATTGATTTTTATATATTTAAGATATAGATAACCCTAGCTGACACACGGAGCTTCGCCCGCGATTAAATTAACATATCATCAATATAAGGTATTTCAACCCGTTTTTTACCATCCCAGGATGATCTTAGGGAATTATTTTCGTATTTTTTTCATTCCTTGTCAACATTGTCAGGACAATCCATGTGAAAATTTTAGCCTTCTTGGTCCAAGGATTTAGGCTGGGCTTTAATACATCAGTCAGTGAGTGATTCAAACAAATGACTCGTCCGTCCAGTTACACTAGACACCCTTCTTTAATTTACAGTCTTAGATATAGCAAAAGAAAATCCGTCCCAACCAGGTATCCGTAAGACTTTTTTTTATACAATGTGTAAAAAAACCCTATCCAATCGACAACTTCAGAGGTAACCTATTACAATACATATTTTGTTATTAACTTGCGGACGTAGATAAATAAATTTTCGTCGACCAAAATAATAATTAACCTTAAATTATATTCCAATTACGAGTATTAATATGGCACAAAATCGACCGCCCCGTTGATCGAGTGGTTAGCGACCCTGACTACGCAATCGACGGGGCTCGGGTTCGATCCCCGACAGGGACAAGCATTTGTGTGATGAGCATAGATGTTTATATTTCTGGGTTTGGGTGTTTATTATGTATGTAACAGTATTTATATATGTATTTCTATGTATTAGTATCGTTGAATAACACCCATAACACAAGTAAATAATTTGCTTACTTGGAGTTAGATCAGTAGTGTAATTTGTCCCGTGAATATTTATATTTATTTAAATACCAGACAAAAATGTCGACGCAACAGACGCGACTACAATATGAAGAAAGCCGTGCCTACAAGTCAACGGAGTGTTGTTTAGTTTAAAATATTCGCTAAATTGTAGTGAAATTGAAGGGTAAGCAAGAACATTTTCAAATACTTGACTATTTATAATAAAAGAATTTAGTAACTATTACAGAACCATTTTGTTTTTTTGATGACGTCATTGATCTACTTATATGCTCTTTTTGGTTTGTCAGAGTTTTTGTTATTCACTCTATATATACAGTTATTACGTATTCACAACTAATATATCGTTCATTAACACGTATAATCATAACAATGTAATAATTTCTTCACTTTGGAGTTAAACCAATTGGTGTAATTTGTCTAATGACATTTAAGTAAAAAGCTAAAGTGAAGTCGTATACAATTTCTTTTAATTTACAGTATACACTATAATCATCATACAATTTAAACTAAACAGTATTTCCTGTCTTTTCATAAATACTTAGTACCATGGGTTTGATCAAACGATTTGCATAAAACAATCCGCTTAAGGCTAAGCACGATTTATTTATTTATCGACCAACTTGCCTCTCTATTATGGGAATTTTGTATTGTGTAACAATCGTAAATAGCTAATAACGGTAAGGAAACGCTTCTGGATATTTAACTAATAATTCGGTCCGAACACTGTGTTTGTAATAAACAAACATTTTATGTTCGACTAATGTGTGTAAATTGCTTTAAACTTCAATAATGGTGTGATTAAATTTAAATACTATAATTTAGCAGCAAAATGCACAGCTTTAGTAGCCCTCGCGATGTAGATAACACCATCCACAATATACATGGTATACCTATTTTAATTTTGTTGGTAAAATTTCATATCCTATTAAGTAGCAGCATCACGCTGATTCCTATAGGTAGAGTGATCCGAACGTCTATAGACTTTTTCCGATTGACCGAATAAGTTTCACAGGTTCGCATTTTTCTAATCTAATAAGGATGAATGCTTATTTCTACCAGTATCCGGGCCCCAGAACCCAGAACGCGCTCATTTGAGGCACAAACATTTTTGAAACGTACTTCCGTATCAAACGTTATCGTCTGTGGACTAGAAAGAAAAATATGTAACCTAAAAAACGACTCCAAAAACTGACCATTTTGCAATGGTTTTTGAGGCACTTACCTATCACCTAGGAATCTAAAACTTTTTCAATCGATTCAACTTGCCGTCTGTTTTGAGAATATGTAAAAATATTTAAAAAATATATCATTAAAAACCCCTTTTATTAATATTAATTTTTAACTACACAACTGTGAACGGGAGTCTTTCTCCCCGGTCACGAAACGAGTAGAGTTCCGCAACGTCTCGCTCGGGTATTTGATACAACCGCCTGACCTATTCCTGCCGCGAATGATGTCGATGCTTTTCATTGTCAAAATTATGGATATTATAATTTAAATCTGGTTTTAAATCATAAAACACTATGAAGTTTTGAATTTCATACTATTGTCGAAAATAAGTAAATAAATTAGATTTAGCAAATTATGTAAAAAATATTAGAGTTAAAAAACGACGGCAATTGTTATTAGATGAGAATCACCATTGTTCATAAAACTTTGATAACTTTAGACCCCATAAAATAAGTTTAAACGTAAGTAATCTTATATATTAAACGTGCACAGTGAAGTTCATTTATTTCATTTTAAGGTAGCTAGATAAATTACTTAAATTAGCATTATTATTTATTGATCACATATAATTATTTATTTATATAATTGACGTATTAATAATATCGTAATTTATTGTTTTATAGCTTACTTTCACTTTTACGGCAACTATCCATTTATTGCTCTGATCTAATTTCTAGGCTTTTGTAGGAAAAGAATGGAATTCACATCGACTATTTATGTTGATATAAAGTTTTGCTCACAACATAAAATTTATGATCCATATTAAAATAAAAAACATTGTGGAAAATCTCAAAGTAATTTTATTTTCAGTTTGATAGATTTCCCAAATTGTTGCGAATTTCTTCCACGGCAAGCGCTGCGGTCGCATTGCTATAATACTCTGGATATGACACTTCACACCTAGCGCCATGAAACTCTTTATGTTCCCACTTAAAACTATACATGTTTTATTACGTTAAGAGAACAAAGTCATATTACGTTTAGAATACATAGTTGCTCGTAGTTTCTTTATATAATTGGAGACAAACAGAACACTTGAAAGGAACGACCAGCGCAAAATGAACACCAAATATGTTAATGAAGTATTGTTATCCGTATGGGAGTTAAAATGCCACATGGATAACTTTACCCACCAAACGAGAAGATTAGTTATTGCGGCAGGTGTGCCAAACCCTGGGTGAGACATTGCAGAATCCTACCACCTAGGAGGCGCACGTGGGACGTTTGCCTTTCATTAATTCTTCTTGTATATATAGTAAAACAAATCAATAATCATTTTAACACACATATTAAAACCTGTTTATTTTTTTAAGGCATATTTAAGATTTTTTACAAGGTATCCAGATCATTATAGTCTTGTACAGTTGGTCTTACAACTATGAACAAATTATTGCATCCCAAAAATTTTTGTATAGAAAGTATGCCTGAAAATGTGCTTTATAACAGTAATAAATGTGAAATAATAATAACAAAAGCATACATTCCTTTTTTTAATTATTCAAATACATTTTTTTAAATCTAATTTTAAATAATCAAACTGTTTACAGGTGGTGAACTCATGATAACATAAAAGAACCTCATATCATTTGGTACCAATACATGCAAAGTGCGAAAATAAATGATTTATATCAATAAACCCCTATATTTGTCTCAAAAACACCACGTCTCATAAATGTTATTGCCACGTGGTCGTGATCGATTCTACATATAAATACGTGAAGGGAAAACTTTCGTCTCCTTTTTGAGACAATTGCGTGAACGGTGCAGTATGAAATTTGACAGAGGACTATAGAAACCTGATATTTTGAAATAAAAAGCATTAGAAATATATTAATAAAAAAAATATTACACACACTGCATTCCATTCATGTGACATACCTACTTGATGTTGTACACATATAGTATACATGTTTTCTTAACGGCTAAAGTCAGTTGTCAAGCTTAAGAGATTTTATTGTTTAGTATATGGTCGAATTTCGACCAAAAGCCATCGCTAGTTTTGTCAAATACGAAATCTTTGCTTAAATTAGTTAAATGAACATGTCGTAATCAAAATCAAACACTTACACAAAACGTGTAGAAGCGGCGAATCATGACGACATTAAAGAGTGTGAAGTCCTTTGGTATCAATATTGCTAAAGTAAGCCAACAGATGATTCACATCAAAAAACCTGTTCATTTGTGTCATTAACCCCACGACATTGAAATTCTGACTTAGATAATAATAATAGGTGCTATCTATCACGACGCTTCGTGATCGATAGCACCTATTATTTATTTATTTTTATTCTTTTTTTTTATTAGGGACTTGTGTCGCTATGGCGATTATGTCAGTCCCATCGGATTAAGCAAATCTTAGGTTAAAGAGATAGTGGGAGGCAGCGCTGTTCTAGGCTTCTTTTAACGAACTTATACACATCAAGTGCTGATTCCGATCTCGGTCTACTGAGAATGCTTTGTATAGAACCTACGTCAAAAATATTAATTTGTCTTCTTGAAATTAATGCCTCACGCTCTCTCTTGTTCTTGGCACGTTCCATTAAAAGGTGATGTATGTCCTCTACTTTGCCGCATACATCACAATTAGGTGAATTATTCTTCCTCATTAGGTAAGAGAAACTGTTTAATGGAATGTGCCCAGACCTTATCCTTAAAGCTAATACAATTATTTGACGGCCCAAATTACATTGATCGAAGCACCTATTATTATTATCTAATTTTTTATTTAATACGAAACCAAGATACTTGAAATTGTACACTCGTATCGTTTTATCGTGTTCGATTACATTTTCCCATAAGGGGCCATCCACAAATTACGTCATCATGATTTTTTGACCCCTCCTCCGTCCTTGTCACAGCTGGTCCCATTTGTGAGTCCTCCCTACCTAGTGTGATGTCATATATTTTACAATTTTACATTGGAATAATGATCTTAATCGATTTTTTTTATTTATACAGGTAGCTTTTTAAATTTAGTGTTGTAATACTTAGATATAAAATATTATATTTAAAAAAATGTGATGTCACAAAATTTGGGACCCTTCCATACCCCTTGTCACACAATGTCACACTTCGTTGACCCCCTCCCTCCCCCTTAACGTGTGACGTTAATTTGGGATGACGTAATTTATGGACAAATCCATAAAATACGTCACACGAATTTCGTGATTTTTTGACCTCTCCCCCGTCCTTGTCACAGCTGGTCACATTTGTGAGCAGCCCCCTACCTAGTGTGACGTCACATATTTTAAAATTTTACATTGAAATGATAATCTTATTCGAATATTTTTTATCTATACAGACGGCTTTTTAAATTAAGTGTTGCAATACTTAGATATAAAATATTATATTTTGAAAAAATGTGATGTCGCAAAACTAATATAATATAGACTAGCCGTTGCCCGCGACTTCGTCCGCACGTACTTCGTTTACTTCGCACAGTTCCTCGCCCGTAGGTGATAGCGTGATAATATGTAGCCTATATGTTGATTCGACCTGTTAGTAATATGCATGCAAAATTTTAAGTAAATCCATGTAGTACTTTTTGAGTTTACCCCGGACATACATTGACTTTCCTACGATTTTATTATATGTAATAATAATAATAAATAGATTATACGAATATTATAATAAGAAAACGTTTGCACGTCTGTAACGAATAAACTCAATAAAAGCTGGACTAATTTTAAAAATTCTTATACCATTAAAAAGCTTCCCTATCCAGGAGTAACATAAAAGTAGTTTTTTGCCCAACTTGTAATGATTTTGAGTTACGCAGACGAAAACAACCAAGTAGTGATTTTGAGTTACGCAGACGAAAACAACCAAGTAGTGATTTTGAGTTACGCAGACGAAAACAACCAAGTAGTGATTTTGAGTTACGCAGACGAAAACAACCAAGTAGTGATTTTGAGTTACGCAGACGAAAACAACCAAGTAGTGATTTTGAGTTACGCAGACGAAAACAACCAAGTAGTGATTTTGAGTTACGCAGACGAAAACAACCAAGTAGTGATTTTGAGTTACGCAGACGAAAACAACCAAGTAGTGATTTTGAGTTACGCAGACGAAAACAACCAAGTAGTGATTTTGAGTTACGCAGACGAAAACAACCAAGTAGTGATTTTGAGTTACGCAGACGAAAACAACCAAGTAGTGATTTTGAGTTACGCAGACGAAAACAACCAAGTAGTGATTTTGAGTTACGCAGACGAAAACAACCAAGTAGTAATTTTGAGTTACGCAGACGAAAACAACCAAGTAGTGATTTTGAGTTACGCAGACGAAAACAACCAAGTAGTGATTTTGAGTTACGCAGACGAAAACAACCAAGTAGTGATTTTGAGTTACGCAGACGAAAACAACCAAGTAGTGATTTTGAGTTACGCAGACGAAAACAACCAAGTAGTGATTTTGAGTTACGCAGACGAAAACAACCAAGTAGTGATTTTGAGTTACGCAGACGAAGTCGCGAGCAACAGCTAGTTGTTATTAATTTGGAATTAAGCTAAGAAGAAACCAAGAACTGAGTCTTGATGTAAATGCTTAATGTTACTATGCATTCCAACTAAGATTAGGATCGCGCTTGTTATCAACTTCATACCACAAGTGTGAAAGTAATAATGTCAGCATAAAAATATTTGTTCAAAAAATATTACTGATTTATTGAAGAACAAATAACGTTTTAATAATGTCATTTTCATCAATAAAAAATATTAAAAAACATCAGTCTAACTGTTCATCTGATATAAATGTATATATAAAATCATGTTAGTTATTTTACACCTTATTAATACATGGTAACATGATCTGATGGGAATCTAAATAAAAAATAGACCAATTGGAATGATAATATTCTTTTAAAAAGTATTTCTATGTTAGATTTTTTTGCACACCTAACTCATCACTTATGAAGTTTTGCAAAATGCGGAGCAATATGTCATACTGACAGTCCTATTCTCAGTTGGAACGCATAGTAAATGCAAAATGTTACATGAAGTAATCCTTTCACCAACACCATTTCTATCTTAAGATTCAAAAATTATGAAACACTTGTAGATATTAATTAGATTCAAAGCTGTCTACAATGTTGTACAGTTAAGTTGTTACGGTCATTTCAGTTGTGTCACAGAAAATTATTAATATAAACACTGCTATCTTTATTGCGACAGCACCTGCAACGAACACTTACTCTAATTAAATTAAACAATGCTTACCTCTAAATCACAGTATTATTCACTTCCCGCTGTGTATGTGATAAGGAAGTTACTGATTTTGCCCCGATTTTTGAGAATCGTGTGCGTGTGCGCGTGTGTACATACGTGTGCGTGTGCGTGTGCGTGTGCGTGTGCGTGTGCGTGTGCGTGTGCGTGTACGTGTGTGTGTGCGTGTGTGAGTGTATGAGTGTGTGTATGTTAAAATCTCATAACTTTTAAAGTTTTTAACTTGAGTTCGGTAAATCACTGTTTGTAAATAATGAACAATGCTCTGTGTCATGTGTTCAATGTGTCTGTGTTCAATATTTTTATTACAAAAATAGGTCAACATACTTTTATTTGACACTTCATATCGAACTCGCTTATTGTTATCGATTTGTCATTTTCTATCTCTCCCGCGGTTATTGTTATTCAAGTTCATTTCAATGTAACAATTTGCACTGTGCTGACCTTTTCTATAGATTACTGGGTCAAAAGTTTTAGTCATTCGATCTTGTGATAATATGAGCTACGCAGTTTACGCAAATTGTGTTTAGTTGTTATTAAAATTGTTCGCCATTTGGAAGTCATTTAATTAGCTTGATTTCTAGTATAAGTGGGACACGCTTTTATTTAGATACGAAAGAATCAGATGGATATACTAGCAAGTGGTATTAATCCTAAAAACGTTTTAAAAAAATTGAAACTTACTTTGTCAGCTATTTCTGTAGCTCAGCATCAATTCTTGTGTGGGTCGTGTTTTACTAAAGTAGATAATGAAAATATTCCTTCTAGTAATCTTATGGTTCAAATTAATAGCGCAATCGTAACACACTGAATTTTTGCTCAAATAAATTATAAGTGATAAGCTCAATTAAATTAAAAGTGATTAAATGTGATTTTTTTTTACTAATCTGCCATCAGAAAAATGATTTAAACATTTTATGTACGTGTGATGTACACCCAAAAGAGGAAAATAAATTATCCAGCTATTTTTTTAATTTCGAAAATAGCACCATCCAGTAATTATAAGTACCTACTTATTATGAAGATATATTTGAATATGTCGTCAACTCAAATCTTAAGTAAAAACAAAAAATATCTCTTAATGGAAGTATTGTCTTTTCCTATAGGCACTAAAGATTAATCCTGTGCTTGTGTTCCCCTGTCAAGAACATAATTTTTGATCTATAAGTTTACCGATTGCCACATTGCCCAATTGGGACTATAGAAATTGCATGAACTGAAAGCATGAAGGTGTTAAAAGTATTTCCGTAACAGGGCAAGACGTTGTAAAATTACCACGTAATAGTCACCAATAAGGTAGAAAAATATTTTTATTTTACTAACTAGTTCTGGATTTGTCAAGATATTGTAATACCCATTGATATATTAATGTCAAGATATTGTAATACATAAAATAGTGAAATTATGTTAATATTTAAATAATGTACTCTATATTCTGGAATCTGTACGCCAAAAGGCAGATAGTGGAGATTAATTATATATAAAACCAACTTTGTATTTACCCCTATCACAGAAATAAAATTATTATTATTATTATTATTATCTCTTTATTTACATTTTTCCTCTTATTTTACATACATTTATAATTATAATATTAAAAAAATACAATATTATAAAAATAAATATATAAAAATAGGTTTCCCGCCGACGGGAGCCTTGCAGCTAAGCCGCCGGTGGTCAGGGCGACAGAGAATAAAACTATTATTATTATTATTATTATTATAAAATACCCAAGATACATAGTTCCGAACAAAACTGACACTCAAAACTGTCGCTAATTCAGTCTAAAAAGTTTATAGTTATGGAACAAACGTGTTTTTGCATATTCAACCTTAAACGCAAGACTTAAAGTCATTTTTAAAAAACAATGTACAAAAAGCAATAAAATTTTTGACTTAAGTTAGCCGGTAGGACAAGGCACATGTGGAGTCGAATATAAATATTTTTATGCATTGAGGTAGTATTTTAAGAGTTTGTAAAATTTACATAAAAAAAATCTTGTCGAAAATCTGTTTTTGCGTAGAACATTTATATATCAATAAAACAAATAATGACCATTAAAATAATTTATTTATATTTCAAACGTTATAGGTTGTTGGTCCTATTACACAGAACCTACACATATAGGCAAATTGTGGGTTTATAGCCATGTAGTATTTGACGCTTGATATTGATACATTTAGTTTGCATAGTCTAATAGATTTAGAATATACTGAAATAGGAAATTTACTGCAATGGTGACTATGACTACGTTATAAAGTTGATAGATACTTACATGATAACAGACACGATTTTTTTTCAGACTTATTATGTAATATATCGACAACATAGTAAGGAAACGCATTAATTTCCTAGACATAAGTTTAGCTTTTCGTAGAATTCTCGTTTTGAATTAGATTTCAGTTTTTCTGTTTTTTTTTTTTGCAGTATTATGTAAACGAACATTTGTTTAGTTATAGTATCTGCAGACGTACGAGCGAATACTGCCCATAGACATTGGAAACACAATAGGTTAGTTACTAATGCGATGTCGGCTTCTGAAAATTTTATTGACCCTCGTATAAAAAATTCCAATAAAACAATTTAGAGCTCAAAAATTGTGTTCAATGTTATTCGGAAGATCAAACTCGTTGATGATTTTGAAAAAATATACATCTTTTCAAATACTGAATAACTATCATTTTTTAAAAAAACTTTGGATTTTTGAACTTTTTAATTCAATAGCTATGCTTAGGCATAGTTTTTTTCTTTGAGGTTAAAATACTTGAATTTAGCGGGAAGTTTCAGGTGGCCTGTAGGGTCAACCAGCTCACAGATTTTTTTAATATAGTTACATTAGTTGGTTACATAGGTGTGTTACATACACAGAAATCCTAATAGATACGTATATTTAGTTTGGAGTATGGTTTAGTACATATAATATTATTGCCAAAGGTAATTTTAAATTAGATATTTCCTGTTAATTATAAATTTCTTTTATAAATACGTTAGTTTTTTCGATAGGTGTGTTACTAATAGGTATTTTTAGTTTGAGGTATAGTTAGTTATGATATTAGGTATAGAAAATTTAGAAGTTATAGGAAGTTCAGGTTTTACGTTTTTTACTTACATTTTAATAACAAAAATGTCGTATATAAATAATTAAATTGAACATGTAAATACTATTTTTAACGTACTCGCGGCCCACCCGGCAATGTAGAGATTTATAATAAAATAATGAAAGGTTAAATAAGTTCTAAAGTAAATATGCGCGAGCAAAGCCGCGGGTAAAAGCTAGTATGCAAATAAAACAACTCGTACATATAAACAGTCACTTAAAATTAATACGAGACTAGCTGCAGATCTCTGCATTAGGATAAAAGTATTCTATGTGCTATTCCAGGTCATGTTATATCCGAGTCCAAATCCAAATTGGTACAGCCATTTTTTACGTGATTGATTATCAAACATCCAAACATACAAACTTTAACATTTATAATATGTATAGTATAAGATATCTGCAATCAAAAACAACATTTTATTAAAAATAAATTATTAAATCAAAAAATAAACATTCTTAATGCAACCTGTGCATTCCACTTAAGAAATCGTTATCAACAACACATGTAAACAGAACAAAATTCGATGCTACTTATGATTTCCTATTTTTATATTAAAAGTTTCGTAATATATCTCCAAATTTCATCGTAAGAATCACAATTATATATTGTTATTTTATATTCGTACTTGAAATAGAATAAAAAGAATCACTTAACTTGGTCCTCAAAATAAGTAATAAATATAATCAAACATTTTAAAATCGTCAAATAGATGTCCTCTTCTCTTTTGGCAGTAGGTTAACAACTATAAAAGTTATTCAAAATTATTAATGAAAAAAATTAATCTTATTAAAAAAAAAATAACTTATTAATGAAAAAAAAATCGACTCCACTAATAATAACAGGATCAATTTGTATTATTCGACTAAATTAAAAGGAGGTTGTAATGCACTGTCCTTTTACTGAAAAAGTGACCATTGAAATTTTGTCGTATTATATTTGGAGCGTCGAGTTCATTTTTAAGATAAATAAAATAAAAATCATACATTACACCCTATATTTAGTAATATAAGCGACAAAAATAAATCGATAAACTCTTACACTTACCGAAAATATAATATCTTATATTTTTTTAACGTTCATGATGTTGTATTTTACAATTTATCAGAGAACGATTCTGTATTTTTGACGAGCGGGCAGTGACGTGGACGACGGGCTTCTATTTGAAGTGAGTGCATAATTTTAAATTGTGCACTCATTCATAGAGGACGATTTTGAGACACTGATTGTGTATCTTGGGTTTTTATATATCAATGGTAATACCTTTATAGTATTACATGTATACTGGCAGCTTTGTCTGCTTTTAAACGTAGAACATTGTTTAGTTTTTCTATGTGATGTATATAAAATAGAAGATATCTAATATAAGTTCTCTTGACGGGCTAAGACGTATGCCCTAAAATAAATGAAGATCCGAAAAATATCTTTGATTTAAATAAACCAAATAAGTTAGATCCCGTGTACCTTAAAGCAGCCAAGCGAGTAAAGTAATCGTGCGGGCATTTGAAGGATTCTACAGTTGGTAGAACCACCCGGCAAGTACAGTCGGTAGAGCAGCAAGCCTCTACATTTGGTGCAAGCCCCGAGCGAGCTGTTACAATATGATTTATCTTCGTAAAAATAAATAGTAATTATAAAACATACGAACACAAAATATTTGTTATGGAATTGATAAAATTTACAAATATTTAAATTTAAATAATAATTGTAATATGCTTCACTGGGAATCTAAAAAAGTAGTTGAGGTCAATTCACTATAATAAATGATTGACGAAGCCTGTAAAAGATATCATATATATGAGTATATTTATATAAAATGATGAAATTGAACATTAAAATATTATCGATTTAAATAATGAAATATCTAGAACATAGTCTTCTATAATATTATGATGTATATCTTCTTCTTATTTTCTTCTTATGTATCTTCTATGTTACTCGAATTGCATGATTCATTCGTCGAGTGGTGGGATTGATAGCCGGCAGATACATTGCTTATTTTCACCTATGCGCTTAATGACTCGTATTTGAGATATACGGGACCAAAAGTAAATGTTTAGTGAGCTGTTTCAGAAAGCATTTAACGTGCTCAATAAAAACTTTCTAAGTTTTATGTACCACACAAACTACTTGGTCATGACATCTTTGCTAAAAAATGTATGAACGCAACGTGACAATGGACCAATGACATGTCTAATATAAGACACGTCTTTGCAATTGACACATTTCAAAATTATAAATTCGCCAAAATAAAAATACTAAAACTAATCCTGATTAGTAATATTCACTTTTTATTTATTTTTTTTACTCAATTCTAGAAAATAAATAAATTATAATATAATATAAAATAAAAAAATTATAATGAAAAATGTATTATGACGTCACTTAAACGGCAGACTAGAAGATTACTTTGCTTTGCTAAAACATATAGAATAAAAATAAAACACTATCCGTCTATGAAGTACAATATTATTTTACGTCGATCTGTCTTCGAGAAAATAACGAAATGGAAATTTATATATATATATATATATAAATTTCCATTATATATATATATATATATAAATAGATAGATAGATAGTGATGTGTTACTCATAATGATTACTATAGGAACTATATCGATAAACGTAATATACCCGTTAACACGATAACAGACCCGTTTTTTTTACAAAATATAAGAAACTAAACTACTAACGGATAATTTACAAATTTATGAACTATAATATTAAATTATATATAAGTATAATATTATACTATTAATAAATATAATATTAAATTATATATAAGTATATATTACACGTATGAATTCTTGATCAATAATGCCTACTTCTTTAAAATTTTCGGAGTTGTTGTAAAATGAGTAGGTATAGGTAGGTACTCGACAATGATGCGAAATAACTATGATGAAATGTAATCTTTATTTATTTATTATTATCAAAATCTGATGAATCGTCATTGTCACTCGATGAGTTTTCCCCAACATTTATCATAAGTTCCTGTTCTTGTATATTATCGAATGCCGCATGAATTTCCCAATCCGACGCTATAATGTTTTGGGTTCTTTTCACAGCTTTTTTCTAGTTTTCGGCAATTACATTTTTTTTAATTTTTTTAATAATTTTTTAATATTTTTTTAGATTTTAAAATATTCACTAATTGTTCTTTTAATAAAGTACTATCCACATTTTCGCCATGACGTTAAAGTCTGTCAATTATCTCTTGTTTTTTATTGGCCTGCGTCGGCATTTTATCAAATTGTCTGGAGTGATATGTAGCGTCCATAATAATTATGGACGGTTCTTCCAGATATTGCACCATTTCTTTAAATTATCCTTCGTAAATCTCCACTTTCATTTCTTCGTGATAGTCTAATGTTTTCTTGGATTTAAGGGCCAGTAATGCATCTGACACGAATCCACATATATGTTAATGCATGGCGTATGTTAAGGCGTTCATCTTTTCCCATTGGCACTAAACTAGTGGAAGCGGTGGTGTCGTCAGTCCAGTTCTTAAATACTATGTGGTTTGCATTTAACCAAGTCTCGTCAGTGAAAATAACATTTGACCAATCTGATAATTTTTTGGCTTTGTTCAAAAATTCGCAGCGAGCCATGACAACATCGTGACGCTCCATCTAATTTTACGTTTGTCCGATTTTTAATATGAAAATCTAATTTTTTCAAAACTAAGTTTAATGACAATTTTTGGCCATGAAACAAACCACATTCACGTAAAGAAACAAAGTTTTTAAGTGTTGGAATTTCTTTGCGCAAGTAATAGTCATATATATGACGGCGAATAACATCAGCGTCGAAGTTGTAACCGATGTCACACGACGTGGTTGGCGTTTTATCATCGACCTACGAAGCTTATTTTCTTTCGTAACGTGAGCTTCGGTAGTAATTTTTGAAACAGTAGGTCCACTTATTCCTAATACGGCCGCAACACGCTCTCGCACTTGCGACAATGGTATAAGCGGGCAACCATTTCGATACTCTGCTTCAAAGTAATTACGAACCTTGATCACCAGTTCTCTCGCCTACCTTTTTAGAACAGATCCTTTCGGTATTTTGATATTTGACAGCTGGGCAGCATCAACAAGGAGGATCATAAAATACACAATGTATAGACAATGTGAAAAAACTCAGCTAACAGAAATCTAGTAACAACCGTGTTGTTGCGAGTGACAGATAAAACAAACACAAAATGGCGCTGGGCCATTGAGTGACCTCAAAAAAATATATTTGAATGTTTTTGATACATTTGTCTTTGTTCAAAATATAATAAATATATGCGATCGATATCATATCATTACTTATTTGGTCTCAACACTACAACTTTAAAATTAGAACTGACATCGATAAAATAAAGAAATGGAAAAAGTATAAAACGCTTAATAGAAAATATAATTTCAACACTTGATGTTGATTTCATAGATGACATATGCTTTTTGGTCGGGTTAAAAAAGCAAAAGCGTGGCACTATTCAGCCGTATAAATGACGGTATTTGGAACTTACGTATATTTAAAATAGGAAGAATTTTAAAAGTTAAAATAAATACCTATCATAATGAATGAATTTTGAGAAAATAAAAAATACGAGTATCCTATTTTATTTAAATCTTAGGTTTAGTTAAAAATATAAGGGTGTTAAAAAATGAAATATGGTCAATTTGAATTAATATAAAATACCTAACTTATACCATATTATATACTGTCTATTTTTATAATTCAGCCCGGTCTTCAAACGAGAATAAATGAACAAAAATGATCTAGTTACTGTGACATAACACAATTTATTAAGCATTTAAAATATTGCAGTCACGAAATAAAACTTGATTACAAAATGATTAAACATAATTGAAGAATAAAGTGATAGTTATAGATCAGAGCTATCTGTATTTGGGTATGATTAAGTTATTGTTTAATAATTCGTGATTATTTCTGTATGTTCTACTTGATGTAATAATTGTGTGCAATTATTAAATCGTTTTGTAATGTGAGCACAATCTGTAATGTAATTGTAATGGTTTTTTAGTGAACGAACAGAACCCGTTGCGAGGTTGTTAGGTTGTTGTACATACGTAAAGAAGATTGATGACCATCTAAAACCACCAAAAATATAATCTATACCTACTCTTAATTGTCAGCACCTAATAAACTTTATGACAAATACTTGATAATTTTTATTTACCCCGTGTTGGTCCGGACTCCTTTGAAGCCCAACTACCGTCCAACCAACTACCGTCCAATAGCCCAACTACCGTTCTGACAAGCAGGTCGTAAAAGGCAACCAATTAGCTTTGCGTGTTACTACCACGTGGCCACTAGGTGGTAGAGTTCCGCAACGTCTCGCCCGTTTATAGCGCCGCCCTACCTATTCTTGCCGCAATAGCGCCAATGCTTGTTATTGTCGTGTTCCGGTTTGGAGGGTAATGTAGCTGGTAGATTTATGCATGTGGCATTGTTATTCCGCCACGTGGATAGCAACCTACCATTAACATCTTTGGTGTCTATTGGTGATGGTTTCTCTTTCCATCAGGAGAGCCATCTGCTTGTTTGCTGTGAAAGCATGACTTTTTTTACCATTTAATTGCCAATATATTTCTAAAAAGAAACACCGTTGAGATTATGGAACTTATTAATTTCGTATATTGCTTACTGGCTGTGCTTGTGACTTCGTCCGCGTGGAAGCATTTCTAAAATAAAATTAGTTAAGATAGTTGATGTTATAAAGTTACTCCTTATTAAATTAGCTATCTGTCAGTGAAAGTTCTGTCAAAATAAAAAAGGGTTTAGTCAATCAATCGATCAATCAATCAAATGTTTATTGCAGAAAATAGGGTTAGTTACATGTGCTCTTATATTATGTTAGTAGTTCCTCCTATTTTGCCGAATGAACAGCATGCAATGATATTTTTTATTTGTGGCAATATTAACATTTTTAATATTGCTAAGATATTGTAGAAAAATAATTATTGTTAACAAAATTAAAATATAAAATTAGCATTTCATGAAAAATAAATATTATCAACAAAATTAATAGATTAATAATATCATTGTAATGTCAAATTGTATCAGTCAGACGAATTAAGTAAAAAAAAAAAATTGTAATCTTGACAGAAAAAAATATTATGTCATAAAGGAATATCAATTTGAAAAATGCTTGTAATTAAATATATATATATATATATATATATATATATATATATATATATATATATATAAAATAAACATGTAAACGTGCATCATATTCTTCTTCTATGGCCCAATTTTGGCATCAGCAACAGTTCTTTAACACTATAAATTTTTTTATCCTTTAGCCACTTCAGTAAACCTTTTTTAAATTTCTTAAGGGGTAGTGACTTAAGTATATATATATATATATATATATAAAATAAACATGTAAACGTGCATTATATTCTTCTTCTATGGCCCAATTTTGGCATCAGCAACAGTTCTTTAACACTATAAATTTTTTTATCCTTTAGCCACTTCAGTAAACCTTTTTTAAATTTCTTAAGGGGTAGTGACTTAAGAGTCGGAACAAATAAACAGACAGACAGACGGACAGAAAAAAAATGTTATTTACCACATACTGATTTGCAAAGGATTATAATGGAATGACCAAGTAAAAAACAATCGCAATATATTAGCAATTTATTTGCTTGTGGTATGAATGCCTGTTAGCTGAAAACAAATAGGTACAGAAGTCAATCTCATGTATGTACTTCACTTTTCATACCTACATGTAAAAATGTCTTTATCTCTGTCTAACAAGTTCGAATTTTCACAACAGACAAAGGTTGACAAACATTTTCTCAGTGCTCTAATTTCAAATCATTTATGAAAATAACGTCACCTTAAACAGCTTGCAGCCGATTTGCCATTACTATTATACGCTGTCAATGTACTATAAAACGTGAAATAATCTTTGTATACTTTTACATTTAACGAATTTAAACATATTATTGTAGTTTTCCATAACTGTGTGTAGGTACCTTAAATATAAATGGGGAAAAAATACAGGATGATATCTAATTGCAGCATTATAGAATATAGAGCGAATAGTAGAACGAAATCGCGAAATGAATCATTGCACCGGTACTTTCATATGTTTAAATGTATTTGATTACTCTAAAATATACGAAAAAAGTTATAATTTTTCATAAAAGTGTTTCCTCAGTTCAATTCCCTCAATAAAAATATGGTTAATTGGTCTTTTTATTTTATCTGAGCACATATCAATTTGTAATATTGTACTTAAATACGTCTTCATGTTCTGTGTTTAAACTGTATTTTATTCTCAATCCTATTTGGATAAAAATTATATTAGATATCGATAAAATGTCGATATTTTTATATTTTAATCTTGACATTTTGTCGATTGTTATGTACATTAGGCCGCCATTACTCGAAACGACAATAAACGTTTTTTCCTTAGTTATTTCATATTTAGTAATTTCCCTCATCTAAGTACTGGACATTAAGGTTCGCTTGTATCAAACTAAATTAAATACTTTTTAAATTAATTTAACCGTAGTAAAATCCACAGATACATAATATATAATATCTTGAAATATCTCTATGGCAAAATCATTTAACAAAGTATTTAAAAAAATTGTGTAACTCGCCCTAAATGATAAATTTTATTTCTACATTCCTTGATTTAAATGAATAAATAATTAGAGTGTGAAAATATGTACAATTAAGGTAATAATAAAGAAAATATATTATAATTTATATTGCTTAATTGTATTTAAAATCATTGTAACGCTTACTTATTGTATCTAAAAGATACATGCTTCCTTTAACAGTCGTCTTATGTAATCAGTAAGTAAAGTTCTATAAATCTGGAATCATAATTTAGTTCTAAAACAAATATTGACACTATAGGTATAAGATTAAGTAATACTAAACTATGGATGGCTACGCACCATTAAGATATTAATAGAGTTGGTGTAAATAGCCTACGCAATGAGCGTGTTTGTTTGATGGAAGCAATGGATATGGAGAAAGCAAAACAAATCTGCAAGGATCGTGACATATGGCATTCTGTTCTCTGGTTGTCTCTTTCAAACAGGAGACCCACATACTTGCTTGCCTAAAAATATGTATTACAAGAGAATTAATTAATAAATAATAACTGAAAGCATAAGCAGTTCATGGCTTAGCGTGCAGTACGATTCCTACTGTGAAGAATAAATCTAATATAAAAAATAATAAACTAGCTGTATATATATATACATAATAACTACAGCGTGCAGCCTGCTGCGTTATAAACGTTTTTAGCGAATACCACGGGATCACTTAACTTATCGAGGATAAAAGTAACCTATGTGCTATACCCCCGTCATCATCTACGTGTGTGCCAAATTTCATTAAAATCAGTTCAGTGATGACTATTACTAGGTCGGTGGTTGGTTAAATGTGGCGATGGGAATCATCAGTCACCACCCGTATTGCCAACCGACAAACCGGTGAATCGTGATGGAAAGTCTGTATACGTTTTGTTTACCCTATCTATCCCGCAAGGGAGCCATATATTATGATCATATCTTGTTATAAATTTTAATAATAATAAAATCATGAAAACTCGAGGGTAGACTTATGAAAGCAATTTTTATAATTTTCCGTAAAATTACATTCCATATTTGTCATGGGGTTAAATTGTTATTAGACATTTGCCATTGAAATTATTTTTTTAAGTATAGGAGTTCATATTGCGTCCTAAAAATAATTAAGCAATTAGCAGCTACTGCGATACTTTTCTGACCTCCATAAATCTCTTACATCATACTCATCATCATGTTTAGGTTTATCTCTAACTTATTCAAATACCCTGCATATCCTAATAGCAGGTATAATAAATTTACATTGCAAAACTTTTATTTCAAGCAAATAGAGTTTCTATAACTGACCACTAGTACGCGATTGATTTGTGCAATATATTTAAAGGTAATAAAATTACAAAGCATTTATTTTTTAACTATAATAAGATTACAAAGACCTTATAACCTCATGTTATTAGTGTATTTTACTTTGTGGTACATTCTATCAACGTCTCACGTGGGTTGTAGTCTCAGTTGCAGTAGAAAAAGCCTTTAGATTTGTATGTCATTTGATTTTTTTAAGTAGTGAAATTATATTTAATACTAAATATATACCGAGGACTTGTTTTAAAAACTAGGTTACTACTAGGGTGAGTTAAAACGCACAAAGCATATTAAATCTTTAACAACATTGCAATCATGCGCTATCTGTAGGCGTTTACCTTTATCATGTTCCAATAATCTATATATCCTAATACGAGGTGTAATAAATATACATTGCAAAACCAAATCTTAAGCAAACATTTGAAGTGTTCCTATAACTTAGCACTTGCACGCGTTTAATTTTTGCAACATATTTAAAGGCAGTAAAACTGTACCGATTTCCAATACCCATAATATATTTTAAAGACCCTATAGACCGTGGTCCGAGGAACAAAGTTTTTTGGTTAGTAACAAGCTGAATTTTCAGGTAAACAGCTTCGTTTCGAAAAGACGCCCATCATTCTATTTTTGGAAAATCTCGAATCGGGTAACTAGTGGTCCGAGGAACAAAGTTTTTTGATTAATAACAAGCTGAATTTTCAGCTAAACAGCTTCGTTTTGAGAAGACGCCCATCTTTTCTATCTTTGACAAATCTCGAATCGGGTAACTAATAAAGTTACGGGGCTTTGAATATTTTAATTAGATGAAGGAAAAATATTGTCTAATAACAATTATTTTTTGCTTTAATCCCTTGATTATTTTATGAAAAACTTTTATCCTACACATTCGATTTTTTTTGAAGAGTTTCGGAACTATGAGATTTTAAATTGATATTAATCAATTTAAAACAAACTTATTTTCTCGCAACAGCTTGTTAATTATTATTATAACTCAAGGGTTACTTTGTCCACGTAAGGCTAACTTTGTATACGTAAAGTGGAAACTTTTCTTAGTCACGTTTAGTTACCCGATTCAAGATTTTTTGAAGATAGAAAAGATGGACGTCTCGTCAAAATGAAGCTGTCCACAAAAATTCAGCTTGTTATTAATCAAAAAAAAAAATTTGTTCCTGGTACCACTGTCTATTACTACCGTATGTCATTAGTTTAAATATTTATTTATTTTATTTCATAGGATAGTAAACAAGCAGATGATTCGACTGATGGAAAGAGATAACCATAGACCATAGACACCAAAGATTTTATCCGTGCGTTGTTATCTATAAAGCGGGATAGAGATGCAACTTACATAAGTTTAGCGGCTACTTTACCCTGCAAATCGGAACACGACAGCAACTAGATGCTTTTTTGTCAAGAAAGCTGTTAAGCTTACAGCTATTCTTACCTACACTGTTTACAGTGTTTAAAAAACCTGCCTATAAAGGCATCGTTTAGTAGCCTAATACTATCACATATAAATGCTATTATTTTGGCAATATAGGTAAATAAATTTTCATCTATCAAAATAATTTCATGATATTTCGAATATCAAGTATGGTCACCAAAAATGCCGCTCAAAAAGCGGCTATAAACATAGACCGCGACTACGAAGGCGCGCCCGCTTACTTGACGGAGTATTAAACACTCCACCCTATTAAACAGTTTGGAATATTCGCTAAATTTTACCGAAATTGAAGGTTAAATACAAGGCCTTCAAAATACAGTAGATCTAGTATTTCGGGAATGCGCGAGTTCACTCGCGCCTAAAGTGCCCTTATCTGGACAGGCTCTTAACGAGAGAATGTATAATATTCATATGCAATTATTACAAGAAACAAGCAATACACGTTATCAGGTTGATAAATTGCAACACCACAATATGTCAGCCTAACTTTTGGTATAAAAATTGTGCTGCAATACGTGGGTACGCGATCCTGGATCCATGAGTTACAGCTGTCTTCTTTTATACCTTTTCATTTACCCCAAATTCCTTTCCACCTCAATTCCTATCCTTATTTCCCTTATAACGCCAGATCCCTCCTGCCTTATCACATAAAGTCTCTTTCGGCGAGGATGGCAACCCAATGCAGATAGTGCTAATGGGTTAGGGGGATTTGGCAATTCAATAAGGCAAGGTGGCTTAGGGCGACAGTAGAAGTACAGTTAACCGTCGACTGAATATATCATTTAAATTCTCTTTCAGTCGTTGGTATCGGTTTAAGATAAGGAAAGGACGAGAGTATGCGCCTGCGTTTGCTCACCTTAATAATATATCCTGCGCAATTGACTCCGGTCGCAACAGCGCAAATATGATTAGGGGTCGATGTGGTCACCATGGCCGAAATCAGTTGGAAAGATTACAGTTACAAATTACAAATTACCTCATATTTTTTACGAATCATCTTAAAGTTTCATATATTCCGTAAGATTCGATATCATCTCCTCAACTTGTCCACATTTATTATATATTTTTTAGGCTTGGGGAATAATAGTTAGATGAAGATAAAGTTGGAATTTAGGTCAGATTAACGTAAACATTTAGTTCTCTCTTGGTACTGTGTGGTTACGATTCTTATTGACAAAAGATAAGTTGTCACGTGTCAGATGCAAAATAATGACACGATGACACTTGACATACCCAATAACCATTTAGAATAGATTACACATAATGTTGTCAGAGGAACTCTCAGACACGAACGTCGATAGTAATTGCTGTAAAATAATAAAGAAAGCTATTTGCTTTAAACTATTCCTTTGTATAAAACAAAGAGCATTTTAATTTGGTAATTATATATTTTTTTTTTATAGAAGAGGGGGCAAACGAGCAAGAGGTGCACCTGATGGTAAGTGATCACCGCCGCCCATGGACATCTGCAATACCGGAGGTCTTGCAGTTGCGTTGCCGGCCTTTTAAGAATGAATAAGCTCTTTTCTTGAAGGTTTACTAAGGTTAATATACAATCATATTTATATGTAATAAATATGATATATATATATATATATATATATATATATATATATATATATATATATATATATATATATATATATATATATATATATATATATATATATATATATATATATATTAACTTATTTATATTTAAAGTACATGAAATAAAATGTTTTGTATTTGTACAATGGTAACATTTAAGATAGCAGAAGTCAATCAAAGTCTTTATATTTTTTATATAATTATTCCTAGATACATATTTTGTTTTATTGATTTAAAAAACGTATAAAATTATTCCACTTAATTTAATATTTGTCACTCCAAAAGACACACAAGGGATATTCAAAACTAAAACGGCCCGTGTTCTTTGATTTATCATGAACGTTTAAGTAACTTACGCATATATTAGAACTAGCTGTGTCCGCGACTTCGTACGCGTGGAAAAAATTCTAAAATAAAAACCCGCATAGTTCCCGTTCCCGTGGGATTTCCGGGATAAAAACTATCCTATGTCCTTTCTTGGGTCTCAAACTATATTTGTACCAAATTTTATCCAAATCGGTTCAGTGGTTTGGCCGTGAAAGCGTAACAGACAGACAGACAGACAGACAGACAGACAGACAGACAGAGTTACTTTCGCATTTATAATATTATAGTATATATAGTATATAGTATGGATAGTATGGATTATATGAAACAACCAGCGGAAGCAACTATTAAAATATTTAATGTCAGGTAAGATTTATTTTAACCCTACATAATGCTCTTTCAAGTTATTAAAAAAAACTAGTAATTGTGCTAACATTCTTTGCGTATAAAAAATACATGTATTTTATTACGCCTCGTTAGTCTAGTGGTTAGCGAGTCTAACTACGAATCGACGAGCCAACACGGACAATTATTTGTGTAATGAGCATAGATTTTTGTATTTCTGGATTTGGGTGTTTATTATGTATGTAACAGTATTTATATATTATGCATTGCTATATATTTGTATCGTTTCATAATACAAGCAAATAATTTGCTTATTTTGGATTAGATATTGTGTATATAACGCTTATACATAACAAATGCACATTACAGATAGTTTTTATATTAATTTAAAATAACGTGATCTAGGAGTTAATCTATTCGGTTAATAACCTATATCATAAAGTCTCGGGTTTGATCCCGGGTCAGGCAAACGGGTAATTGAAGTTCTTTCGAGTAGAAGAGAAAATCATAGTAGCAGCTCGGAGTCCGAAAGGTAAACTCTGTCCCGGTGTTGGACCGAGGACCATTTGAAGAATAGGCCATCTGATTGTGTGCTGGGCAGCTCGTGAGGCGATCCCATCTCACCTTTGGTTGTAGTGCTCTGCATTGTCTCGCCCAGATCTGGTACCAACGCCTTACTTATTCCTGCCGCAATACCGCCAGTACTGGCAACGTAGCAGTATTCCAGTTTAGATTATTCATTTTTGGATCTAATTGAATATATTTTTTTCTCGAGAGTAAGGTGGCTTATGCATGTGGTATTAAGACCTCGCTAGAAAGGTAGAATTGAACTATTTACATATTTGATGTATATAGGCGATGTTTATCCTTTCCACTAGGAGAGCCATCTGCTTGTTTGCTATCTTATGATATAGAAAAAAAACAAAGATAGCAGCGCACCATTATCATCTTTGATATCTATAGGCAAAAGTTGTCTCAAGAGCCATCTGTTTGTTTGCTATCTTATGATATAGAAACAAAATACAGAGAGCAGCGCATTTTTAGCGTCTTTGGATTCAATAGGAGAAAGTCCTCTCATTTCATTAGGAGAGCTATCTGCTTGTTTGCTATGTTATTATATAAAAACAAAACACAGATAGCAGTGCACTATTAGCATCTTTGATGTCTATAGGCGAAAGTTGTATCTTTCTATAATAAGAGCCTTCTGCTTGTTTGCTATCTTATGATATAGAAACAAAACACAGAGGGCAGCGCACTATTAGCATCTTTGGATTCAATAGATGAAAGTCGTAGAGCCATCTGCTTGTTTGCTATCTTATGATATAGCAACAAAACACAGAGAGCAGTGCACTATTAGCATCTTTGGATTCAATAGGCGAAAGTTGTCTCATTCCATTAGAAGAGCCATTTGCTTGTTTGCTATGTTATTATATAGAAACAAAACACAGATAGCAGTGCACTATTAGCATCTTTGATGTCTATAGGTCAAAGTTGTCTCTTTCTATAATAAGAGCCATCTGCTTGTTTGCTATTTTATGATATAGAAACTAAACACAGCAGCGCACTATTAGCATCTTTGGAGTCTATAGACGAAAGTCTTCTCCTTCCATCAGGAAAGCCATCTGCTTATTTGCTATCTAATGATATTATAAAAACAAAACACGGATAGCAACGCACCTTTAACATCTTCGGAGTCTATAGGCAAAAGTGGTATATTTCCATCAGGAGAGTCATCTGCTTATTTGCTGTCTAATGATATTATAAAAACAAAACACGGATAGCAGCGCACCTTTAACATCTTCGGAGTCTATAGGCAAAAGTGGTATATTTCCATCAGGAGAGCCATCTGCTTATTTGCTGTCTAATGATATTATAAAAACAAAACACGGATAGCAACGCACCTTTAACATCTTCGTTGTCTATAGGCAAAAGTCGTATCTTTCCATCAGGAGTGCCATCTGTTTATTTGCTATCTCACCAAATATACACCAATAATAATTTCGGTGTCTTTTGTACACTGTCTACTCGCATTTAACATTGTATTTCTCTATCTTAGGGTAGCTGTCAAATATTTCTTATAAGTGATAGCTCGCTTTTTGTACTACTTTTATCAGGAGTACCATCTAATTGTTTCTTGTTCTATGATACAAAAATAATAAAACAAAAATCTTTAAGTGTCATATTCATGTAAAGCAACCATTGTGTATTTAACCGAATAATGTTTTAAGTATGAGAATTTCTAAAGCCATAACAATACCAGTTACATTTAGGTTAATACCAAAGAGGTAATTGTATAGAGTTAATTAGATTATTTTTTAAGATCCTTATCATAGAAAACTTAAGACGTGTACACACTGACCGTAACAACACTACTAGAAACTTGTGTGTATGAGTTACTGTTACTTCATTAGCTTGACACAAAATCATTACTCCCTTTCGTAAAAAGTTGGGTGAAAGATAAAGATAAAGCCTATCCTGTTTCTAAAAAGTATAGCTTTCTAATGGTAAAATAATTTTTAAAATCAGTGCAGTTTTTGAGTTTATGCACCAAAATTTTACAAATTTACAATCAAATAGGTATGCCCTCTTCGTAATATTAGTAACCGTAAACTTGCCTACTAAGTCCATACTTCAATGTTATAAATACGAAAGCAACCCTGTTTGTCTGTTTTTCTGTCCAGAGATTAACCAGAACAACCAGACGGACAGACAGACAGGCCGACAAAAATTGTAAAAAAATGTTGTTTTGATATATGCAACATGTATACATCATACATACTGACGTCATCGCAAAAATAGTCGAAAAAGGCTCCTAGGACCTCAAAACGTGGAGATTTCGTGAAAAAACAATTTTCGAAAATCGGACCAAAATCAGTAACTTCCTTACCTGCATACGTAGCGGGAAGTTAAAAAAAATAATAAACAGTAATTAAACGCGATAAATTATTCAAAGCACGAGTTGTAATTCAAATGTTACATGTCATATTAAGAATGAAAGTGACAGATCAACCGGTGAGTTACAATATTGTTGAAACCTGTTTATCAATTCAATGCAATTTGTTGTTTGAACCATGAAGTATTAGGTATAGGTAGAGTTACTCGTAGCACTCGTATTAATAATCAATCAAACCAAATATTTACGTGATATCTCGACACGTCCCAAGAACAAAATCGTATCTGCAAAACCACCAAATTACAATATATTTGTTTGTGGGAGTACATTGTACATAAGATGATGTTCACTTGAGCATTTCCAAAAACAAAAGACCAATAACTATAAACAATATATTGTCCTTTGGCTTTATGCGTGTTTAATGCGAATTTTATTAAAAAACCAATTTCGTCTGATCTCTCCGTACGATTTTGTTCTTGGGACGTGTCGATCTGTCTATGAGGTCTTGTGATCTCTTTTTATACAGCTGTATTAGAAAGTGAGAGTAAGACCTCAAAAGATGACAGCAGTATTTAAAATTTTTTTTTCAAATAGGTATTAAAAGTAATATAATACAGCTTCATGGTTTAAACTAGCTAAAAACAAAAGGTCAGAACGAAACATTTTTATTTTAGATTTTCTTTGACTTAATAATCGCATGATTTTATGGTCAATATTGTTATTAAATATACGTAATTATAAATGTATTTACAATTTTGGTATCTGATAGAAATTTTTTGGCAAAACGCCAAAGATGTACCGGGCGTCACAAGTTGTTCAAAGTAGTTAGATTGAAAGGATCTCATGTTCTTTTTTAAATATTCATGTTCTTTTTTTAAATACTCATGTTTGATAGTTTCTTAATTTTATAAAGCAATTTATAAATTAACATAAATTATATTTTTAAAGCAAGGGACTTAAAACAATTTCTTGTGTTATTTCGCAGTCTTTACTGCAATAATTTGAGGTAGAGGCCCCAATCTCTCATCCGATCCTCATTCCTCTTCTCAAATCTCTTAAATCCCATATCACTTCACTCAATGTGTATTATGTAAATTACAAAATTTTATTTAGACCTTAACACCTGATTCTTATGATGGCAGAAAATAGATAACATATTTTTTGTTGCAAATTTTTGAGACGACTTTCTCTTACCAATAAAAAAACGATCTATTTGTTTATTTATTTATCAAGCATTACGTCAATAAGAAAATACAACATATAATTCACTAGGTGGTAGAGTTCTGCATTGTCTCGCCCGGGTCTGGTACCACAGCCTTACCTATTCCTGCCACAATAGCGTCAGTGCTTGTCGCTGTCGTGTTCCGGTTTGGAGGGTAAGGTAGCCGGTAAACTTGTGCATGTGGCATTAGACCTCGCCACAAGATAGCAACGCACCATTAACATCTTTGGTGTCTATAGGCGATGGTTGACTCTTTCCATCAGGAGACCCATCTGCTTGTTTGCTATCTTATGATATAAAAAAAAAATTATGATATTGATTTTCTGTTATAGAAAAACAATCAAATCAATGCTTGTTCTGACACAAAATAAACAATATGGACATCAAAATTAAAATTAATATCTTATTATACTACTAGAAGTAAAATACGTATATACCTGCAAAGCATATTTACCGACCAACATGAAGCAGAACTATCGAAAACAGTGTTTTCACAGAAATCTGTTGCTAGTGACGATGGTAGTAATTTTTTTATATATCATAAGATAGCAAACAAGCAGATGGATCTCCTGATGGAAAGAGTCCACCATCGCCTATAAACACCAAAGGTGTTAATGGTGCATTGGTATCTTGTGGCGAGGTCTAATTCCACATGCATAAGTTTACCGGCTACATTACCCTAAAAACCGGAAGACGACAGTGATAAGCACTGACGCTATTGCGGCAGAAATAGATAAGGCGGTGGTACCAGACCCGGGCGAGTCAATGCAAAACTCTACCACCTAGTAGCAACGATGGGAGTGGGACTCGTATTGCCTACTGGTCGCCTTTTACGACCTGCCTGGCAGACCGGTAGTTGGTCTATTCTTCAAAGGATCCCGGATCCAACAGCGGGAATCTCTCACTTGAAGAATAAAAAAATAAATTATGTCATTTGCGGCTTCTTTAATTGGAAATATTAATACTAGCACATCAATCAGCTCGCTCAAATTGTCGCACGCTGTTACATTTGCATCTAAAGTGAAATCTGTCGATAACGTCTTCTCCAGTGTCAACCTGTCTAACTCCATTAGAGTAACAGCAGACACTCAAATTAGTAAGTGGAATATTCAGTTCGTTTCGCAAAGCTAACCAAATTATATGGTTGAACGATATCGAAAGATCATTAGATGTAAATCTACAAATATAAATAAAGGAGTATTAGATAAAAATCTACAAATATTTCAAATAAATAGCAAAAAAAAAGTTTTGTTAAATAACGTACATCTATATATATATATATATATATATATATATATATATATATATATATATATATATATATATATATATATATATATATATATATATATATATATATATATATATATATATATATATATATATATATATATAAATCAATCCCTATTTTCCTTGGTCACGACATCACGCCTAAATGGCTGGACCAATTTCGATAATTTTTTTTGTTGTATTTATAATTGTAAGGAGAATTTTCTTATAAAAGAAAATATTAAGAAAATTGCGCGGAAAATTAGAAAATTTAAGAATACTTAACCACCATATAAAGTTTAATGCCATTTTGGCTGCGTGGAAGGACAATCCCGTAGTCTTATATAAATTACGTGTCACGTTATTTGGCCGCGTTCCCATCCGATAGTAATAAAAAAATCTTGACTAGCTGTTTATTTCATTGTTTCGCTTTGGCGGCTTTCGCTAAATTATACCACAGATTATACAAATTTCTTGGTAAAATATTGTACGGAAGGAGGATATTCAGCACATGCTCATCAAGTTCGTTATTTATAAAGAGTGATTATTTTAATTTTACTACACTAACTTTATTGAGGTTTACTTTGTGCGTAGCTTTACTATCGTGCCTTTTAATATGTACAATTTTTACCAGTTAATATCTATAATATTTGCTATTGTATGTATCTCAGAGCTGTATCATGTATCCGTGACTATAAGCGGTAAGTGCAATGAAACGTCTTCTTTATTTGACATACTTCGTGACTGTCTTGTAACAATTGTTTGAATGGATGAATATTCATGTAGTCTGTTCTCATATAAAGTGTACTAACTGAATGGGCAGTGTCAATGTCATTGTCCTCCATAACATTGTGTAAAAAAATTCGTTATTTAAAACTCGCATAATATTTCAGTGACTAATAAAAAACCAGTCTGACTTGAAAGGGGAACACAGGTAGGTCGTTGACATTATAAAAAAAAACTAATTTAAAATATTCGTATTTAACCTTCTATTTCGTTAAAAAATAGTGAATATTTTAAGTTTGACAGCACTAAGTCGAGTCAGCGTCATCGCATCATTTAAAAGGATGTTGAAATCGTCGGCAGTTGCCTACAAATATTTTGTTTTTTACAATCCGATGGCTCTCCTGATGGAAAGATACAACCATCGCCTATACACACCGAAGATGTTAATGATGTATTTATATCCTTGTGGCTGGGTCTTAATGCCACATATATAAGTTTAGCGGCTACCTTACCCTCTAAAGTGGAACACGTCATGTCAAGCACTGCTGTCATTGCGATAGGAACAGGTAAAGGCGGTGGTACCAGACACATGCAAGACAATGCAGAACTCTACGAACTAGTAGCCACAATAGCATCAGTTTATAAAAGGCGAATGATAGCCTAAACGTGCCACTACCATCGTGACTACTAAGTGGCAGAGTTCTGCAATGTCTCACCCGGTCTGGTACCGCCACCTCAATTATTCCTGCCACAGTAACTTCAGTGCTTGTCACTGTCGTATTCCAGTTTGGAAGGTAACGTAGCCGGTCAACTTATACATGTGACCTTGCCATCCCGCTACGGAAAACAATGCACCATGTATGTCCTGGTTATTGTAAGATATAGTTTGGTATCTGTAGGCGACAGTTTCTCTTTTCTTCAGGGGAGCCATGTGCTTGTTTGTTATCCTTAAAAAATGCAATTACTTTAGACATACTTTATAATCTTGCGTACTTTTAAGATTAATATTTACTGGCATGTTCAGTGATGCATTAATATTCAGAGAGACAGCTACGTACTTGTTGAATACATGTGATAAAATGTAGAGCTATTTAACAGAGGTTGTGCCGAATAGCCAAAGCTTTGGTGTAGCAAAAAATCACGTAATTTATACATCATAGACCAATTCTAAAATTCGTCCGTATACAAATGGCGTCGTCAGATTACAAAGATAAATATGTTTTAGAAAATGTCTTACGTCGAATGTATAATATCGTCATTATATAAAATGCATGACGTTTACCGCTACAGTTAACACATTTCAGCGACATATTGTTTAAATTACTTGTCATGAAAATGGGTACTTTATGTAGAACTAGAAAACTATCCGGCTTTTATACAAAAAAAAGTTATACACCTGGGAAAAGGAGCCTTACTAATCGGGGCTCTGTCAACCATCGGCGACATCGAAGTATATAGTTGACATTGACGCAATTTATGTCATCAACAATTTGCTTACGGCAATTCGTATTGGACATTCGTATTTATAAAATAAAGATGCTGTTTGTGTAAGGACAAAACATACAGATTGACTGCGATATACATAATAGTGTATTGAAATTAAATAAGTTGCTTTGATTATTTATACGCCTATATGACTAATTAGGAGATCTAGAATGGTCCGAGTTTAACACCTACGTAAGTGTCATTTGAATATTCAGATAAGAACGAAGTGAAAGAAAATAATTAAATAAACCGTATTATGATATTAAATTCTGCCAAAATTATCTTTTTTATGTTATAAGATGGCAAACTAGCAGATGACTTATCCGATGGAGTACTCTACTCTATAGGTGATGATGGTTGTTTCGAAGAGAAACAACCATCATCGCCTATGAAAAGACCTACAAATGTAGGTCTTTGCATAGGTGTTTGTATTTCTTTGAGACCTACAAATGTAGGTCTTTGCACCTATGCTCATCACGCAAATGTTTGTACTTGTCGGGAGTCGTACTCAAGCCCCATCGATTCGTGATTAGATACGCTAACCACTAGAGCCTCGGGCTCAAAAATAGCGGGTAAATCTACATATTTTTACTGTAAGATAAAATCCTGGTTATTGCAAGATAAATGAACGAGTCTTTATTAGGCCGGTGAAATGCGGTAGTGACGATCGCCGATCCTGATTAACCGAAATGTCTGTTAGCTTTCGGTTTATTTTGTCTATCTCATTATTTGTAATTTTCTCTAACTTTTTAAGTAGTAAAAATAATAATGCGTGGCCACATGTAATTGGAATGTAATGTACGTGCATAAGTTTTTTGGCTACCACAATACCGCAGCAAGACAGAGACAGTGAGAAACTGACAACATTGGAACGAGAATAAGTAAGGTGGTGGTTTTACGTACGTGGTTTCACTGGACGCAATTATCACTGGACGTTAGCACAGGAATAACTAGGTTCAAATTTATGCCAGACATAGCAGAAATCTACTAGATACTTAGTAAATTGTGAAAATTTTGTTGTGTAAGTAAATAAATTTAAAAAATATATATAAATGGGTTAAAAACGTGTACATACATATAGAACTTACTTGTAAAGCTCGAAGTTTCGGCCAAGTTACATAGTAGACCCGTTTATATATTTTTAAAAATGGTAATAGAACGCGTTAGTTTAAAAGTTCATAAATAAATATTCCCAAATTACTAATTGATCAAACTCCAAAGTAAGCAAATTTTTTGCTTGCGTTTATGTCACGTCAAAGAAATACATATATAAATACTGGAATATATTTAATAAACCCAAACCCAGAAATACAGACGTTTATGCGCATTACATAAATGGTTATCCTTGTCGGGAATCGAACCCGAGCCCCATCTATCGCATAGCCGGGGTCGTTAACATACACAATTAAATATTAATAATTATTTAAGTTTTACCAATGAAAAACTAGATATTACTTTATACAAAGTACGAAAATTTACCAATGTTGATTAGCATAACTTATCCATCATAACTGATTAAATTATAAATGAAACTGTTACAAATATTTTAGGTGTGTACTTATTGCATACTATCAAATTGGTTGTGAAATTTATATTTAAACTAGCTGCTCTGTGCATCCTGCTGCATTTCAAAAGTTTTTAGCTTATCCCGCGGAATCGCCTAATTTTTCCGGGATAAAAAGTTAACTATGTGCTATTTCAGGTCATCATCTACTTGTTTGCCAAATTACATTCAAATCCATTCTGTAGTTTTTGCGTGATTGAGCAACAAACATTCACCCATCCACACATCCAGACATCTTTCTTGCTGATTGCTGTACTTGATTTATACACAGATTACATAAACTACATCATCGGGGCATCCTTTTAAACCATTGAGTAAATAAACTAGAGACCTAATAACTGCCCAATTGTTCAATCTATCAAATTAATATCCATACTAATATTATAAATGCGAAAGTAACTCTGTCCGTCTGTCTGTCTCTTCTTCACGCCTAAACCACTGAACCGATTTGGATGAAAATTGGTACAAAGATACTTTGTGACTTGAAAAAGGACATATACAGTTTTTATCCCGGAAATTCCACAAGAACAGGGATTATACGGGTTTTTAGTTTAGAAATTTCACCACGCGGACGAAGTCGCGGGCACAGCTACTATCTGATCTATCCGTGTGGCAGGCTGGCAATGCCACATGCATAAGTCTACCTTACTCTTCAACGGTTTGAATGAACTTGTAATCGTCGTGTTCCGGTCAACACGACGATTACAAGCATTGCCGTTATTGTAGCAGGAATAATGCTTCTATATACATTGCTCTTACCTTGTTGCATGCTTTAGTAAGCATTCTACGTATCTTTCACAATTTATTCGTAGTATTGAACACAATGTTCATAATTGCCTGAGCTTAATATAATTTTATGACGTGAGGTAAAATTATTAGTATTATCTATATATAAATATAATACTGGTTTATTTCAAAGTATCATAAAACACCTCGTTTTCTATCCGCTTTAGTCTACCAGTATCAGTCTAATTAAGATACATTTCGATAAAATAACACATCACAAAAATCCCCTTATAAAAGCCGCGGTGGACTATGAGCCCGACGCGGCCGCCCTACCCAGGTTCAGGAGGCCACGCCATGTACCTTCCTATCCCGACGATCCTATTACCACCGCAAACAACAACACCAACTCAGATGTTACGCCCATAACACTACACCGTCGTCGCCGATCTCGACGACGATGACTTCTTTATCGCCCCGCGCCTAACGCAGGGCGCAATGCCACGATCCTCCCACCACCACTAGTCCGAACGTCGCACTAAGCCGAGGTCCGGTCTCACAGGAGACAGCCCTTAGCGCGGGCGTTTATAGGCCCAATTTTAATATTTTAAGTTCTGGCTAAGCACTCTGCTCGCCCAAAAACCCGGTGACGCAGTAACGACCCATAAGGTCAACTGTAACAGCCATTTCGAAAAGAAAAAAATAAGATACAGGAAGTTCCAGATTCAAATTTCTTGTAGGATAATTGAATTATACCTGTACGGTCGTGATGGCTACATGTACTCACCAATCTTGCGCAATAAATGAAATCATCAACGACCACCATCGTTATTCTCTAACTTACCTGTTACCTTGCTAGCTATAAAATATTTATACCTTTTATTTTACATTCCTTTTTATAGAGTTACCTGCCTAGCTACAAATAAATCAACAATATTACCTTACTTCACCAACAAGAAGATAACATACTATCACAACTGAAACGATCAACAAGAAAACTTACACCAATATGAAGATCATCACCACACGAACGATTAACTGGAAGTAGTTTTGTTTTGAAAAATCTTTGCAATGTCCAATCGCTGTTAAGCTCTCCGAGTCTATCACCGACCAATGTTGCAATACACCACAGTTTAAGAACTTGTACAAGATTCGATTTAATGAAAATGAAAAATGAAAAAATATTTATTTGCAAGAATATGGGTGTCACAAGTTATTAAAATAAATTAAATTACCATCATATTCTACCATAATATAGCGTGCAAACATTTTAATATAGGTTGATTTCTTTATAATTACTACCGGATCGGAACGCGGTCACACATTGAGAAAATCCGGCGGAAGAAATTCAGCGGGCTTCTTTTTTTCTATTTCATGTATTACAATTATATGTATTACAATTTACTAGAGTTATTTCACATCAAAAAGTTATTTTTACAATTTACAAAATATCATCTTATGCTCAATCCAAATTATTACAATTTACAAAAGAAATTACCATTTTACAAATTTTGCCATTCAATTTTTATTACATTTAAATTTTAAGGTAAATTGTACACGCTTATATTTCTGTTTATTAACATTTAATCTTATCTGCTAAAAATTCTCTGATTATTATATTTATAATCAATCGACTAGAAGTTACTCGCAATTTGATTTGCGTGACAAAAAATCATTACATCTCTTTAGTCAGTCGGGTAAAAATTCAACCGATGACACTCCTGAATAATGTAGCTTTCTAAAAATGATTATATTCTTAAAATCGATCGAATAGTTTTTGAGTTAAATCGTAACAAACAAACAAACAAAAATATTTCCAATTTATAATATTACTACCTGTTGCCAGCGACTTCGTCCGCGCGGAGTTCGTTTACTCCACACTGCCCCTCTCCCGTAGGTGATAGCGTGATATTATGTAGCCTATATGTTGACCCTACCTATTAGTAATATTCATACAAAATTTGAAGTGAATACATGTAGTACTTTTTGAGTTTACCCCGGACATACATACAGACAAGCAGACAAAAGTTCTAAAAACTATATTTTTGGCTTTGATATCGATTGTAGATCACGCCCCAAGTATTCTTTTTAAAAAATATTCAGTGTACAGTTTTGACTTTCCTACGATTTTATTATATGTATGGACTAGCTGTTGCCCACAACTTCGTCTGCGCGGACTTCGTTTACTCCGCACAGCTCCTCCCCCGTAGGTGATAGAGTGATAATATGTAGCCTGTATGTTGATCCAACCTATTAGTAATATTCATGCAAAATTTGAAGTAAATCCATGCAGTACTTTTTGAGTTTACCCCAGACAGACAAACAGACAAACAGATAAACAGACAACAGACAAAAATTCTAAAAACTATATTTTTGGCTTCGATATCGATTGTAGATCACGCCCCATATATTCTTTTAAAAAATATTCAATGTGCAGTTTTGACTTTCCTACGATTTTATTATATGTATAGATTATTTTAAATATGAATTATAATTTCTCAACAGCTCGCGCTCATCAGCAATAGCAACGCACCATTAATATTTTTGGTGTCTATAGGCGATGGTTTATGTAATGATACGTATATACAAAATAAATAAATATTGTATGCTGTCAACTTCCTAAAAATATTAAAAAATAATATAAGATTAATGTGAAATTTAAAAAAATAATGTAAAATTATGAACAGCGCTTATGTTTGTATCACAATAATTTAATTAAAGTGGTTAAAATAATTTGATTGCAATTAAACTAAAATTATATTTCCGACAGGAAATATAAATACAATAATTTGTCTGTATTATATACACGTACTGCATGAATTGCGTCATTTAAATTAAGATAATAAATTGTAAATAAATTAAAAATAATAAATTTTAATATATCCATACTTCCATACTAATATTATAAATGCGAAAGTAACTCTGTCTGTCTGGCTGTCTGTCTGTCTGTCTGTCTGTCTGTTACGCTTTCACGGCCAAACCACTGAACCGATTTAGATAAAATTTGGTACAAATATAATTTGAGACCCAAGAAAGGACATAGGATAGTTCTTATCCCGGAAATCCCACGGGAATGGGAACTATGCGGGTTTTTATTTTAGAATTTTTTTCACGCGAACGAAGTCGCGGGCACAGCTAGTTATAAATAAACCAAGACGTAAAATATGTTTGTTGTTAATGGGCATTAGGAATTTATTTATCCGGCGTTATAGAATATTATAAAACCTATCATTAAAAGTAAGAATTTCACGACACTTTCAATGAAGTAATTGTTATATTATGTAATATGAAATTCGTTTTTCTTTTTGCGTAATTGTTTACTTACGTAAAGTGACAACAAGATTGACACCTTAATGTAAATAGAGGTTTTAATATAAGAAGTTACTTAATATTGTTTCCGTATTGCTCTAGATACATTTGTTATTAAGTACTACGCGTAAGTGGGCTAATTGTTATAGTTTTACAAAGAATTAATAAAGATGAAGCAGTATAATAATTTATGATTCGTCAATTATTGTCGTTTATTACAATACAATATTGTACAAAGAATTAATAAAGATGAAGCAGTATAATAATTTATGATTCGTCAATTATTGTCGTTTATTACAATACAATATTGTACAAAGAATTAATAAAGATGAAGCAGTATAATAATTTATGATTCGTCAATTATTGTCGTTTATTACAATACAATATTGTACAAAGAATTAATAAAGATGAAGCAGTATAATAATTTATGAATCGTCAATTATTGTCGTTAAATTCGCTACAACGTTATTTACGTTAGCATCTTTACGTTAGTATATAACGTTTTTCAACCGACTTATCAAAAGGAGGTTATCAATTTTATTGGCCAGCACGTTTTTAGGGTTCCGTATCTAAAAGGTAAAAACGAGATCCTATTACTAAGCCTCTGCTGTCTGTCTGTCGGTCTGCCTGGCACTGGGATGTATCTCATAAACCGTGATAGCTAGAAAGCGGAAATTTTCACAAATTATGTATTTCTGTTGCCGCTGTAACAGCAAATACTAAAAATAAAAAATAAAAGTAATAAGGGAGGCAACCCATACAACAAACGTAATTTTTAAGCAATTTTTTTACTCGATTTTAATAAACAAGTAAAATAGGAATGGTACGGAACAGTCAGGTAAAAAGCTAGTCTATAGCCTTCCTCGTGAATGTAGCTATCATACGCAAAAATATTTTTTAAAATCTGTTGGGTACATCCAGAGATTAGCGCGTTCAACTAAACAAACAAACAAACAAACAAACTCTACAGCTTTATAATATTAGTATAGATGACTATGATGGGACAGGAATGGCTATCACACTTGTCTACAGAGACTATTGTCTATAGAGGCAGAAATCCTACAAAAACTGAAATCGTCTATCGTCTGCAGCCATAGATGATTTTATTTATATTCACGCACAACAAAAACGTACACAGGTTAAACTTAACGCGTAAGAGCATTCTATACTAACCAGCCTCGTGCAAAACAGAAACATGACTGATGGATGTGTTGCATCTTAATTTACTTAAGAACAGAGTAATCTTAACTTATAAAGACAAATAAAAAGAAAGCAAAATAACAAAATAACTTGAAAGTTTAAAGAATTACATATACAACACATATATACATCAAGTGACACACATATATATATTACATACATACATATTACATAGATAAATAATACATACATATATATTTATACATATATTTATAAATATATACAATTAAAATCATTATACAACTATGAGGAAAGAACAAGTTATCACTCAATATATTTATATTAACCTAACTATTTTACGGATCGAAATATAATTTTAACTTTGAAGCGACTTTCCTAATATCCTCAGGAAGTGCATTCCACAAACGAACTGCTCGATGAGAAAAAGATTGTAAAAGAAAATCTGTTTGGCAAAACGGAACATGCAAGAACAAATTTTCTTGAGACCGCAGGTTTCGGCTGTGTGTGTCACTCTGCCAAGCAAAAAGAGACTTGAGGTATGCAGGAACAGACGGATCGTGATTGATTAATTGAAATAAAAACTATCTTATCTTATAAGATATATTAAAGCGAGGCATCGGGACAAACGGGAAAAAACTGGTTTGCTAATTCACTTTTTTTTTTGTATTGATTGTTAAATAACAATTTTACAAAAATTACACGATATACTTGAAGATATCTAAGGAATGTGCTAATTAATTACATTATAGAATGTACTTTTTCCCCGTGTTGGTTCCGGGCTCCTTTGAAGAATAGGCTAACTGCCGTTCTGCTAGGCAGGTCGTAAAAGGCGACCGATTGGCTGAGTCACTACCGTCGTGACTACTAGGTGGTAGAGTTCTGCATTGTCTCGCCCAGGTCTGGTACCACCGCCTTACCTATTCCTGCCACAATAGCGTCAGTGCTTGTCACTGTCGTGTTCCGGTTTGGAGGGTAAGTTAGCCGGAAAAGTTATGCATTTAGCATTAGACCTCACCACAATATACCAACGCACCATTAACACCTTTGGTGTCTATAGGCGATGGTTGACTCTTTCCATCAGGAGACCCATCTGCTTGTTTGCTATCTTATGATATAAAAAAACCTTTACTCAATCATATAAAATTCCGAAAACAGGTTAAAAAATCTCTAAAACAAATAATTTGTTAATAATCTGTCTAATTTTCCACATGATTTTTATATCGTAATATTTAGTTTTAAATACAAAAAAGAATGTACTAAATTTTGGTTTTTAGCTGAAGTCCTATATTTATTTATCCTAAAATTAACACGGTTTTCCCAGCGGTTTCAGAACATACCGCACCGCCCATTTCCTATAGAATTAACGCGCGTCAAGATACCTCTCCTTAAGACTAGCTTACATGGCAAACGTTGTTTTGCCATACATTTTCTCGGGGTGCTTGAGAAGGGTAATTGGGGGTTAATAATTGAGATAAAAACTATGGGGTATTTTTAGTTGTACCAGACAGTAGATATCTACTAAATGTTATTGTAATCGGTTCTGTAGTTTCGGAGTCCATCGCGGACAAACAATGTGACACGTAATCTTCTTATCATACATAAAATTCTCGTGTCACAATGTTACTTACAATACTCCTCCGAAATGGCTTGACCGATTTTTATGAAATTTTGTATGCATGTCGGGTAGATGTGAGAATCGGTCAGCATCTATTTTTCATACCCTTAAATATTAAGCGGGGTTAAAAAAAAAAAAATATTAGGCATGGCCTAAATTTTTTTTGACAAAATTTTGTTTTTATTTTTTTATGATTCAGAATTGAAAAATATATACAACTCTAAATTATCGCACTTCTACCATCACCCCCTTTTTTTATTCAATAATTTATACAAATTTTTCATCCTTATATCACCAATTTTTTTATTTTTTTATTCGTTAATTTATATGACAATACAAAGTTTGCCAGGTCAGCTAGTTTATATACTCGTATATTAAGATATTCTTAAACACTTTTTTGAGATTATCGATTGGGTTTTATGTTTTTTTATGGTTCCGCACCTAAAACGTAAAATGAAACCCTATTACTAAGCCTGTTCTGTCTGTCTGTCCGTCTGTCTGTCTGTTACTAGGCTGTATCTCATAAACCGTGATAGCTAGAAAGCTGAAATTTTCACAATTATGTATTACCGTTGCCGCTATAACAACAAATACTAAAAATAAAATAAATGAAAATATTAAGGGGAGTCCCCATATAATAAACGTGTTTTTTTTCGGTTTTTTTTGCTATGATGATACGGAACCCTTCTTTCGCAAATCCGACTCGCACTTGGCCGGTTTTATGTATGTTTGCTACCTCAGAACTCTGTCACTTATAAAGCATAAGAGGTTGTCGCCACTGCGATAGCGGCATTGAAAGTGTTTGTTCATCCGCCTCTTAAAATTAACTAAGACTGGTTTTCCTGTCACGTTAACCGCACGCTGACGGTCGGCGCTGATGGGTCAATATGTAAATAGTGATAAGTAGCGTTTTTGGTCGCGCTGACTGCTCTGCGCTGATGGCCGTCAGACTACACACATATTGACCCATCAGCGTGCAGCGCGACAGGAAATCCGGCCCAAGGCGCCCCGTAGACCTGCAATAATATTGTGCAATACTTTTATTATACAATAATATTGAATACCGCTATATATAAAATTATTGTACAATAATAATAATTTTGACCACCTCGTTGGTCGAGGGGTTAGTGACCCTGACTACACAATCGACGGGGCTCGGGTTCAATCCCCGACGGGAACAAGCATTTGTGTGATTAGCATAAATGTTTGTATTTCCAGGTTTGGGTGTTTATTAAATACTAGCTATTGCCAGCGACTTCGTCCACGCGGACTTCGTTTACTCCGCACAGCACCTGGAAGCTAGGTGATAGCGTGATAATATGTAGCCTATATGTTGACCCGACCTGTTAGTTATATTCATCCAAAATTTTAAGTAAATCCGTGCAGTACTTTTTGAGTTTACCTTGGACATACATACAGACAAACAGATAAACAGACAAACAGACAAAAAATCTAAAAACTATATTTTTTGCTTTCATATCGATTGTAGATCACGCCCCAAGTGTTCTTTTAAAAAAATATTCAATGTACAGTTTTGACTTTCCTACGATTTTATTATATGTATAGATATTCTAGTATTGATATATGTATTTCTATGAAATAGTATCGTTGACTAACACCCATAACACAAGCAAATAATGTGCTTACTTTGGGGTTAGATCTGTAAGTGTAATTTGTCCCCTTAATATTTATTTATTATTATTAATATTATATCCCCTTTTGATTCCAAACATTCAATAAATTCACTCAATAAAATTGACAAACCAATCTTATTAATATTTTCGTGCGAACAACATGTCAGACGACGAAGTTGGTGATTTTGTTAAATAAATCTTTATACCTATATCTTTTATAGCATTCTTGCTCGCCATTTTGCTTAAATTAACGACACGACCACACAGTAAACAGACTGACCGAATCGCTCCAAACTCTGAAATGAAAAATATTGTGCAATAAAAATTAAACCCGCTCAAACTTTCGTTCAATCTTTTGGAAATCTTCAATATTAATCCTAAACGGTCAATAATATTCCATAATACGTAATATTGCGCAACATATAATCGTAGGTCTCCCGGGGTCTCCCGGGGTAACCAAGCTAAGAAGCTTATTTGGTATGTTGACTATATGAATTATTTGAGTAACAAAAACTGCAGATGAGATTGCACGTCTTTTTTCAATTTTTCTAGCATTATTAACGTAAATAATTCGTGTCCACCTATAAACTAGTATTACATAGTTTCTTACGAAAGATTAGTTACGCATTTAGTTTAACGCCTAGTTTCAATAAATCTGTAATTAATAGATCAATCTAATAACCGTGGCAATTTCGCGGAAGCGATTGTGATACTAAAATATTCAGCAAAATTTTAGATAAATATTTTATAATCTGTTATCTAACATCTTAGCAACTATATATATATATATATATATATAAATTAATCGAGAATGGCTGAACTGATTTGGCTAATTTTGGTTTTGAATTGATTGTTGAAGTCCAGGAAAGGTCGAAAAGGTGAGAAATTAAAAAATTATAGAAAAAAAGGCAGAGGCAGAGCAGTTAAATAGGCATAACAATGTTTGCCGGGTCAGCTAGTAAATAATAAATATCGCTGAATAAATTGCACGAATCGATCAAACCCCAAGGTATGCAAATTATTTGTTTACATTATAGATGTTAATAAACGATACTAATACATATATAAATACGTAATAAACACCCGAAGCCAGAAATAATTACAGCTGTGCTCATCACACAAATGTTTGTCCCTGTCGGGAATCGAACCCGAGCCTCATCCATTTGTTGTTAGGTTCGCTAAGCACTCGACCAACGGGGCGGTCAAATTTACAATTTTTTACTTGATACCCGATTGGATAAGCCGCATATCACATAATCCATACTAATATTATAAATGCAAAAGTAACTTTGTCTGTTTGTCCTTCTTCACGCTTACACCACAGAACCGATTTGGATGAAATTTAGCACATAGGTAGTTTGAAACCCGAGAAAGGGCATAAGATAGATTGTATCGCGAAATTCCGTTGAGAACGGGAACTATACGGGGTAAAACGGGACTTTTATTTTAAAAATTTACCCACACGGACGAAGTCGCGGGCACAGCTAGTATGATATATGGAAACATTAATAAAGTAAATTTAAAATGAAATTTAAACCGCCTAGCGTTCTAGTTCATAATTTGTTAAGCTTAAATAATGAGTTCTTGGCTTCGAATACCGGGTCGATATACTGATAGGTATATGGTTTCTTTTATTTAAAGTTATATTAGCAGCCCGAATTCTGATGGTGATGTGTTAATTACCCTGTGCCTTCAAAATGTATGTAAAACTATTGCTCCCGGTTGTCATAAATAAGAATAAATAAAAAATTTGTCGCCTCTGTGGTCTAGTGGTCCAGCGTTTGCATTGACTACATGAGGTCCCGGGTTCGATTCCCGGGTCGGGCACTTTAAAAAAAAAAGTGTTTTTTCAGTTTTCTGATAAACACAAAGTTGGAAAGTGCCCGGTTGGCGATAGGCTTGCCACCTATCACATTTGTGAGACCAGGTATCTTCGGCTAATCGTGGGTGCACTTGTTGTACCTCTGCCTACCCCTTCGGGAATATGGGCGTGAAGATACTTTTAAATAAAAAATCCTTTGAAATTGACAAATACGGCGATAGCATCCTGCATCCAGTAAATTATAATCAATTCAGACGTCTATTTGTTTGTTGTTATATTGATGTTTAGTTTCCTCTGCCTACCTTGAATGAGATCCGGTATGTATGTATGGTTAGTACAAATTTTTTAATGTGTTCCTTACTGAAGTCACCTCGTTCTAGAACCAAGAGATATCAGTATTTTTTTTATTTTTTTATTTTATTGTAACATTTCAATAATTTAAATTATTATTAATAATTTAAATTATATATTCAATAATAGAGAAGATTTGTGTTTCATGTTTGTTTGTAATAAACAAACATAAAAAGTTACTATACCGATTTTTAAAAGGACCATAGTCAGTGGTTCCAAGAACAAACTTTTTTTGATTAATAACAATTCTGTGATTTGTGAACAGCTTCGTTTTAACGAGACGCCCATCTCTTCTATCTTTGAATCAAAAAATCTCAAATAGGGCAACCACAGAAATCATATATAGAGGGTAACTAATAAAGATAGATAAAAAAGAAAACTTTAGTATGCTAGACTAAGAAAAGTTTCCACTTTACGTGTAAGAAAAAGTAACCGTTGTATCATAATAATAATTAACAAGCTGTTGTGAAAAAATTAGATTGATTTTAAATTAATATCGGTTTCAAAATCTCATAACAGTTACAGTGGAAGACTCGTCAGAAAAATTATCGAATGTGTAGAACAAAAGGTTTTTCGTATTTTTCACAAAATAATTAAGCGATTAAAAAAAATAATTATTGTTATTAATAAAATATTTTCCTTCACCGAATTAAAATGTTCGAAGCCCTCTAACTTTATTATTTACCCGATTCGGGATTTTTTGAAAATAGAAAATGTTTGCGTCTCGTCAAAACGAAGCTGTTCACAAAAATTTAGCGTTATTCAAAAAAACAAGTTTGTTCCTGATACCACGACCTACCATTACAAAGCTTCATTATCCAAGAGGCTTATATATTCTTACTTAACTATGACAAAAGAAGTTATGTTTTGGGCATTTGCATAATGTCGACGCTAACAGCTAGTTACCAATATTTTAATTGTTATTCTATGACAATAAAGCTTTTATAATCATGACAAAGGTCATAGAAAATAAAGATTTACTATTAACAAATCCTTTATTTCCAATGACCTTTAACACACATTACGGATCATTGTTTATTTCAGACAAATGTTCCATACATAGGTTAGTAAATTCCTTATTACCATAATTAATTGGATTTAACTATTGATTTTAAGTCATTTATTTCTATAATTTACCTCTACCTATACATATACACACACCCACACACACACACACACACACACACACACACATATATATATATATATATATATATATATATATATATATATATATATATATATATATATATATATATATATATATATATATATCGTTTTTCAAGTATGTTCACTGATTATTTGAAGACGCCTGAATTGATTTGGAAAATATAATATTGTATAACGTCACAGGTGGAATCATTTTAACTTAGTGAAGATCTGATGCAGGAATCTGGAGATACAGGAAATGGGAAGTCAGTTGTTACAGTTTTATTCCGATTAAATTATTGTATGTCTCGTTATAAGTTGAGAACGAAAGGTAGCAGCTTACGAAAGCTAACAGCCGTCCGCTAAAAACATATATGAAGCAAAACCTCACACAGATTATGATCCAAATTGAGTTCTCATGTCACTGTCTTTCAAACGTCCATTGTAATAATAACGAAAGTGAAAGGACAAGCAGATAATTGTAATGTTGTTCAAACAAGTTTATTGCAAGGGCCTTAATATTACCCTTTTTACGTAATTAAGATTCACGTAAAAAATATAAGCGACTGCCAACTACATTTAACAATTCAAAGGAAAGCAGCGCTATAATGTTGTTAAAGTTTATAAATGTCTCTTGGTCTAGAGTATAGGCTATTCAGATCAGATCATGAGGTCCCGAGTTCAATTCCCGGGTTGATCAAGAAAACCCAAAATCTTAATAATTATCACACCCATTTTGTTTGTAGGTGTTGATAATTATTTTTCCGGTTAAGATTTATATCTTAATCATTTTTTTCTCGTTGTCCTCTTTGTTGTGTGGTCTCTCTCGTGTCTTCTAGCCACGATGGTACTAAATTGTGTAGCCAATCAGTCGCCTTTTACGACTTGCCGGATAAAACGGCAATAGGTCTATTCCTTAAAGGAGCTCGGACCAACACGAGAGAAAAATTCACAAATTAAATCTTGTTAATATTAAAATATTTGAATGAAATCTTTCTTGCGCAAACTAGGAAATATATACCTAGCTGGTGACTCAGAAACAAGTAAATCATGTAACGTTTTAAAACGTTTTCAGGCTTATATCTTTTTACACGCGTGAGCGTTTGTGTAATACTATCTGTAGCATGCAGCCCGCTGCATTATACACGTTTTAAGCGAATCCCGCGGGATCAACTAATTTTTCCGGGTTAAAAGTAGGCTATATATGCTATTTCAGATCATTTAACTGTAAGTCAAATTTCAGCCAAATCCGTTCAATAGTAGGTCGTAAAAGCCGACTGAGTGGCTATGCGCGTCACTACCATCGTGACCACTAGGTGGTAGAGTTCTGCATCGGCTTGACCGGGTCTGGTACCACCGCCTTACCTATTCCTGCCGCAATAGCGTCAGCTGGTCATTATCGTGTTCTGGTTTGGAGGGTAAGGTAGCCGGTAAACTTATACTTGTGGCATTAGACCTCGCCACAAGATAGCAACGCACCATTAACATCTTTGGTGTCTATAGGCGATGGTTGACTCTTTCCATCACGAGACCCATCTGCTTGTTTGCTATCTTATGACATAAAAAAAACCCTCATTAACATGAACAGCGTGGCCGTTCCGTGCTTTCAATCAGATGGAATGTTTTTGTAAGCGATTTCTAAAAAAAATATTTAAATGCAAATTTAATCTAGATCGAAATGTACTTCAAATCAGAATAGAGAAAGTGCTTTATCCTATTGCATATTCTGCCCACGGCATAGAAATTGCTTTTACTTTTGTGGCTCAGTAAATAAACCTCGTAGGACTATAATTATTTTTATACTGAATTGTTACTATCCATAAAGCATGATAGCATCAGCGCAAAAACGTCAGTGCTTGTCGCTGTCGTGTTCCGGTTTGGAGGGTAAGGTAGCCGGTAAACATATGCATGTAGCATTAGACGTCGCCACAAGATAGCAACGCACCATTAACACCATTGGTGTCTATAGGCGATGGTTGACTCTTTCCATCAGGAGACCCATCTGCTTGTTTGCTATCTTATGATATAAAAAAAAATGATTGGTACCACCGCTTTAACTATTCCTGCCGCAACAGCGTGAGTGCTTGCCATTGTCGTTTGGAGAGTAAGGTAGCCAGTAAAATTATGCATTGAGACCCTGCCACAAGGATACCAACACATCATTAACATCTTTGGTCTATAAGCAATGATTGTCTATTTCTATGAGCAGAGACATCTGCTTGTTTGCTAGCTTATGATAAAAAAAAATAGAGACAACGATCGCTTATAGACGCTGAAGATGTTAATGGTGCGATGTTTTCCGTTTTGGTCCCAGGCTCCTTTGAAGAATAGGCCAACTGTAATTCTGCCAGGCAGATCGTCAAAGGTGACCGATTGGCTATGCGAATCACTATCATCGTGGCTACTAGGTGGTAGAGTTCTGCATTGTCTCGCCTGGGCCTGGTACCACCACCTTACCTATTCCTACCGCCAGATACTGCCCGGTGAATGACAGACAACGGAGGCTTAGTTATTACTAAGCCTCAGCTAAAACGAAACCCTATTGGGTTCCGTTTTATCTTTTTTGGTACCGAACCCTAAAAAACCAAAGATGTTAACGATACGTTGCTACCTATGCGGCGCAATGTCAATGCCACATATATTAGTCTACCGGTTACCCTATCCTTCAAACCTAAATATGACAATGCCAAGTATTGACGCTATTGCGGCAGGAATAGGTAAGGCGGTGGTACGATATGCCCGGGCGAGACGTTATGGAACTCTACCACCTAGGTAGTCACAATGGTAGTGATACGTATAGCCTGTCGGACGCCTTTTACGACCTGCCTGGCAGAATGGTGCATGATCTCTTCTTCAATGGGGGGTTTAACCAACACAGAGTAACTTTAACTAACCAATTTTAAAACAGGAGGTTATTAGTTTGACATGTATGTATGTACATTATTGGAATTGGATAATATTTGAGTATGATGATCTCGTTAGGCTCATGTGCTAGTTCTTAAGTACATATATGTTTGTAGGTTTGCATGTCTGTATGTTTGTACTAGAATTTCTCGGAAACTAAAAGACATATCAAGATTTTTCAAGATTGATTTAAACCAGGTATATTAAGAACTAAGGGAACAGTCTAAGTTTCTTCAAAATCGATTCAGCAGTTTTCAGATAAGGGTATAGTTGACAGATATTGAAGTTGGTTTAATTTTTTAAATCGCTTGTATCGTGAAAACGTTTTCGATGTCGGTGGCATAAAAACGATACGATACGAACGATATATTTAAAGAAACAGCTTTAGCTTAAAACTCCCCTGTTTTGGTCCGGGCTTCTTGAAAAAAAAGGCCAACTGACGTTCTGCCAGGCAGGTCGTAAGAGACGATCGATTGGCTATACGAGTCACTACCATCGTGTCTTCTAGGTGGTAGTGATCTGTAATCTCTCGCCCGGGTCTAGTACCACCGCCTTAGCTATTCATGTCGCAATGGCGTAGGTGCTTGGTACTCTCTTGTTCTGGTTTGAAGGTAAGGTAGCCAGTAAACTTATACATGTGGCATTAAACGTTGCCTCAAGCTAGCAACGCACAATTAACATTTTTGGTGTATATAGGCAATGGTTGACTCTTTCCATTAGGAGACCCATCTGCTTGTTTACTATCTTATGATATAAAAAAAAATGAGTCTTTTAAAAAATGTTACTACACGTAATTACAACGAGCCGTTTATTGTTATAGGAATTGGGCATAAAAGATGACGCTATCGTGTTATTATTCGTCGCTGAACAAGACGGTAATTGCTCTCCTTCGGTGGGATTATGATACATGCTAATTGGTAACCTAGTACTAGGAGCGGTAGGCCAGCTGCCGATGCTTCAACGATGAACTTTCCGGAGATGCAATGTGACTGAATGCATAAAAAATTTATACTTTAACAAAACATTGTTTTACAATTCACTTCATTAGCTACAGGCTGTAGATCACATCACGATTATTTTACAGTTAATTCACAACACGACCGTGACTTCATAATTACTTCATTTTTAAGTTCAAATAATACGAATCCCTTAGAAACAAAGAGCAATTATAAAGTTACATGACCAGATAAGACATTGATATCTGTTATAATGACTCAATAAGAATAGTGTAGTTCGCAATTCATTATACAAATAGTTATAATTGGCATTAACCGAAAAACGATGCCCTTAATGATATGACGTTCACGTTATCAGAAAACCTTTGACCCTTGAACCATTTTCAATCGAATGAATGGACCATTATACTGAACTTATAATAAAAAAATATGGTCGATGTGGCGTATTGAATGTAGTCAGGAATGAGACTTTTAGTCTAGATGTTAAAAAATGTAAATAGTGTTAGATTAAGGAAATATTCGATAGCACATAATAAGAAATAAATAATGTTTTTTCGCCAAAATAAGGGTGAAACAAATAATATTTAGAAATCCGTTTAACCACAGATTATGTATTAGCTACTATGGTAACTTAGTATACAAACTTAAAGGATTTTTGGCATTTACTACAAATATTTCTAAAACAGTATGTACACAATAGTCTTTATACAATATTATATATTTAAGGTTTAGAACTTTAGTTACATACACTTAAAGCTTAAATTACAATCCATACTAATATTATAAATGGGAAAGTGTCTGTGTGTGTTTGTTTGTCCGTCTTTTACGGCAAAACGGAGTGACGAATTTTTTATGTGGAGATAGTTGAAGGGATGGAAAGTGACATAGACTACGTACTTACTTTTGTCTCTCTCTAACCCTCAGTGGGGGGTGTATGGAACATTCCGCAATTTTCAAATCGTGCGTCATTTTTCTTAAAAATCTACCCCCAATTTAACGCGAGCGAAACTGCGGGCAAAATTACATAATTCAACAATAACGGATTAATTTATATATAAATCAATAGTTTTACTAACGTCACGCCGCCGCCACGACAAGCAAAGCGGAGCGCAAGGGCACCTTAACTCAAAGCGCTTCTTCATTTTCTGGAACCAACCCTCACAACTTGGGTTTGGATTATATTAAATAAACAAAATTCCCAGGATATGACATCGACAGTGGATATTAAACATACAAAGTTTTAAATGTATAAGCTCTTGTACTTTACATGTTATAGCAATTTAAATACTCCGATTTCATTACTGACTCACTCACTGATGATCATCAAAATTGTTAGGATACTTACTGAAGTTTTAGAAAGCTGAAATTTGGTATATAAGCTAGTATTAGTACAAAAAAAAAACAAAAAATTATAAAACTTGGAACTTTTAGCCCCAATCTCTTAAACTAGGGGATAGAATTTTGTACAAGTTTTCCGCAAATTTTAAAAATATTAAGAGTACTGATAATTGACATAGAGACTCCTTGTCATAAATAATAAAATACGTATGACAGTATTTTTAGTATATCCCCTTCTTTGAATTAAAGGATGAAAGTTTGTATAGGTTTTCTTCCCATAAAAACTTAATTTCATGCTAGAGGTCTGATAATTCTCTCATAGAAAATGAAGTATAGACTTCTTGTTTTAAATTAAACAATACGTATGTACATAAAAACACATTTTAATAAGCAACTTATAAAAGGAAAAGCAATCCCACTAAAAACATTTTCATGTAAAATTGTGCTACGACAAAACTATATGGTTCGCACTAGCAAAATGTTATCAGATCTCAAGTAGAACCAAGCTAACTATACACGCTCTAAATCTACAAGCCCTAACTTTACAAACTCCACATCTAGTCAAAATATGTGGCTTGATGTTTCGCTACCGTAATATATACAGTTAGGCCCACAGGCCTAAGGATAAATATTTCTTTACGGTTAATTATTTCTCTGTTATACAATATGTTTGTAGTTTCCTTGTCAGCAATACAATTGTAAAACAAATTTATATCTCTTTGTGCTTTTATGCAGTAATTTTTGCAAAACATTTTAGTCGTTATTAAAAATTTTAGTGCGAGATCTTTTTTGTGCAGTCAGAGCACTTTTCGCTATCTCGCTCGAAGCCTGTGTGCTTAGGTACTCCCACTGTTCAAGTAGCGTGAATTGATTTTATTTTTGATCAATGCTTCATAAGTCTATGATTAAGCAGTCGCGCAATAGTGCGACACAGCCGAAGCCTGGCCGACAATATCCAAAAAATCCATCTTGTGGATATCAATGAGTGGAGCTAGCAACGGAGAGCGAACCACCTATACCGAAGTAGATGAAAAAAAACTACATAATAAAGACGTTCCTGTGCCGGATAAAATCTCAAACCAGATTGTAGCATATTCCCTACCTTATTTACACACTAGTAAGCATCTTCAATGTACTTCTAGCCGGCTGCATATTTCCGGGTTAGTGAAAAGTAGCAACCGTCATAGAAGTGAAAAATACGCAAAAGTGACTATATCTAGTAGATCGTATAGAGCGACAAGTTATAAAAAAGTAGTAAATTACTAATAAATATCTCCTCCTAAATCACATATGCCCAAACGCAACAAATCTGTCACACTTAAATGGGTATTTGTGGTATATTTGTGGTATGGGTGGGGACTTGAGAGAAATAATGGTTTTTGTTAGTAGTAATGATGAATGAAATATGCATATATAGTGTGAAAATGTGTTTCATAGCATGCTAGACTGTAACTATTCGTATCGCTTACCATGTTTCGTTAAAATTACTTAACCAGCAAAGCTTGAAACCACATAGTCACGTATTGACCTTGTTACAACCGTAATAACAATAATTACTCTTACTTCAGATGTTAAAAAATTTGCAACCTAAATTGCCCAGATTTCACTTTCATTAGATGTCCGGGGCGTAAAGAATGCTTGTACAACAGGTTTCTTTAATTTTGTATTTAACTAATATCACAGCGCTAGACTATTTCCTTAATGACGAAAACAATTTAATCAATTTCAAAATTATTTACTAATGCTATTATGGCGAACATTCACATACCGTTATGTTTTAAAACAATAATACCAGTAATACCATTAAGATAATTCCGCATTGAACACTTACATAAATATAAAGCCTTCATAGTTAAATGGTTGGTATCGCTCGTAATTGAATTTATAAGTGATTGTAAACTGTGTGATAATGTGTTTGTTTAATGATTCAAACATACATAGAATATTATTTCAATTTGGTTAAGTTTTAATAATAATAATCAATTTATTTCAGATTTAAATCCATATTGCTTTTGTAATCACTTATGCTAGTTAGTTTATGTCGTTTACATTAAAAATTAACAAATATTATTTAAAAAAAAAATGCGGTTATATAAAATTCAATTTAAAAATTCGGTAAAAACAAGAAGAAATAAAATAGAATTATTAAATGATGTCAGAAGAAATAAAATAGAATTATTAAATGATGTCAGATTAAAAATTAAAATTAGAATTTGTGATTTTTTTATCAATAAAAAAAAATCAACAGTAAATGCTTAAAAAAAAACAACAGTAAATTACAAAAAAACAGTGGCCATAGCTGCCCAAGAATGTTGTAAAGGACAATCTAGACGTGATGCGATCATATTGAGGATGCTATTGGAACTGATATAGCTAGTTTTAATAAAAATGACAAATCTTCAAATCATTTTATAATGTACACGTATATTCGGCATTCAGCATTTTTTTAAAGTTCTTAAATGGCAAGAAATGTAATCCTTACGACTTCGTCATGTCCGTTTGATCATCCGTACGTATATCACAGTTATTTTTATCGGAGACTATGTCTACTGAGTGGTTGAAATTTGAAAACTAAGGGTATTTTTTGAACTGCTAAAAAATTAATGGATGAAAAAAAGTTCAAGATAGCATAACTGTATGGGGTATCGGATTGTCATTTTAATAATATTGAGGTTTCTAACAAAGGTTTTCGATTTTGTAAATATTTTATGAGATATTTGCTTCTGAAGTGGTAAAAAGTGTGTCCCTTTAATCCTCGACTGAAAAATTATAAAATTAATGGAAATATAGAATTAATTAAAACTTCAATCAAAAATTGGTTTGAACAAAATATTTATAATTACTTAATATAATTAAAATAATTTCAATAGTTGCATAAAACATTTCAGTAGCTATACAAAATACATTTTGCCGATTTTTATGTTTGAAAGGTATTCCTTAAAGTATGGTACCTATTAAATTTAGTTGTATTTTTACCGGTAGGAGGGATGCACTGTGTCGTACTCCTGGCTGCATGGGTACCACTATCTTGTGTGTTTTAGCCGTTAAACAGCTTTGCTGTGTTTCGGACAGAAGGGTGAGACATGCAGTGTAATTACTGGCACCGAGACTAAACATCTTATGTCCCAGGATGGGTAACGCATAAATAGCAATAGCAAACAAGCAAACGGGTCTCCTGATGGAAAGAGTCAGCCATCGCGTATAGACACCAAAAGTGTTAATGGTGCGTTGCTATCTAGTGGCGAGGTGTTTGCCGCATGCATAAGTTTTCCGGCTACCTTACCCTCCAAACCAGAACACGACTTGCCTATCCATATAATAATAATAACATAATTAAGCCTTTTTTATTTCCTTAAATATACAATGACAATAAATAGCATGTTAATTATGTAATAATAAAATTAAATAACTCATACAAATACCAAACTAGGTTCTATTATATATATATATATATATATATATATATATATATACATATATATATATATATATATATATATATATATATATATATATATATATATATATATATATATATATATATATATAATTTTTATATATTGTATGTGTATATATTATTTTTCTTTATTTTTTATTATTTTTCTTTCAGTCCAATTTTTCCCTGCTGTTTTTAAAATGTCATCAAGCCATCTCTCTGCCGGTCTGCCTCTGATTCTCTTGCCGGTAGGTCCTTTCCATGAAATTATCTTTTGGGCCCATCTGTCCTCCTCATTCATACGTGCAATACGGCCAGCCCACTTCCATTTCAGTTTTTTGCAATGCTGTAGAGCATCAATTTAGCTTCTTTGAAATATTTGACTTTAGAATTTCTTTAAAACTCCAAAATTTATTCCAGGCTGTGTTTACACGTTTCGTTAACTTTTCTTGGTGTCTAGATTTTTTAAATGACATTCGTTTGCCTAGATATATGTATTCTTGAACATATTCTAATAAGACATTATTAAGGTAAATAGGTGACTTTACGCTATTTGTCATAATTTTAGTTTATATTGTGTTAAGTTCTAGACCAATTTTAGTGCTGGCACAGTTCAATTCATTTATTATTAACTCTAATTGTGTTGAATTTTCTGCGAAGAGTATGATGCCATCGGCGAATCTGAAATTACTTAGAAATTGGCCGTTGATGTTTATACCTCTGTTTTTCCAATCTAGTGTGTCCATGATGCTTTGTAGAACGGTTATAAAAATTCTGGAAGAGAGAGGGTCGCCTTGACGAAAGCCTATACATATTGTGATTTCAGTACCTGTTTTGTGCAATATAACTCTGCTCGTGCTTTTCTTATGTATGAGTTGTATGAGCTCTATGGTTTCTGATGGCACATCGCAGTCCTGTAAGGCTTTCCATTATATTCCAATATATTTTAAAGTAAAAATTGTATAGACAGTATAATAAATTATCAGTTACACGCGTTTAGTAGGGACGCAATAACACACACTTATGTTGTGTTTTAACACTTTCTTGACGCAAAAATTAATAGTTAACGTAATATTTAGATCAGGTAATAGCTGGTGATTATATGTTCGAAGAGACCTAGAGACATTTAGAGACATTTCTAAACTGGCGCTATTTTTAAGAGGTCGTAATCTGGAAGAACACAAATGGTATTAAATTAATTAACTTAATAAACACACATGATTGCCTTATGATCTATGAGCTACCTCATTCGGCTTAGATTACGAGAACTGTTCCTCTGTAGAACCAATTACCGACAGGGGTTTTTCCAAGTGGATACGATAAGGGACCTTTAAGAAAAGAGCCTCCTCTTTCTTAAAAGGCCGGCAACGCAACTGCAAACCTTCTGACAGTATGGTGTCCATGGGCGGTGATAATCATTTACCAACAGGTGAGCCTCCTGTCCCTATGTGCCCTTTTTCTATAAAAAAGATGAAAACCCGGATTTTATCTTCAAATCGGAAAGAAGTGTTAATGCGATTTTTCGAGGTTTTTTTATAAAAATCCTTAATCTTAGTAGCAGCTCAGAGTCTGGCAAGAGGTATGTTATCACTATAGTGTTTCGGTTGAACACCTAAAGCTGTCGATCCTAGTTATCGCTTAAAAAAAAAAAAAGAATCGTAATCAGTTTTTGTTAGTTTTTACCTTATGAGACTCGAATTCCATCCACAGGTCGGACACAAGTGTCAATGCGATTTTTCGAGGTTTTTTATAAAAATCCTTAATTTTAGTAGCAGCTCGGAGTCTGGCAAGAGGTGTATTATCACTCCCGTGTCTCGGTTAAACAAACAAGCTGTCGGTACCAATTATCGCTAGAAAAAAGAGATAATTGTTATCTGTTAGTAACACGCATTGCAAATGTCCCCCGCGTTGGTCCGGATCCATTTAAAGAATAGACCATCTGCCATTCTTTCTAGCAGTTTATAAAAGATGAACGATTGACCAAACATGGCACTACCATCGTGCTTATACTATTTTTCTTATATCATAAGATAGCAAACAAGCAAACGGGTCTCATGGTGGAAAGAGTCAGCCACCGCCTATAGACACCAAAGGTGTTAATGGTGCGTTGCTATCTAGTGACGAGGTCTTTGCCGCATGCATAAATTTACCAGATACCTTACCCTCCAAACCAGAACATGACAAGCACTGACGCTATTGCAGCAAGAATAGGTAAGGCGGTGGTACCAGAGACAATGCAGAACTCTACCACCTAGTAGGCGCGATGGTAGTGACTCGTATAGCCAATAGGTCATCTTTTACGACCTGCCTAGTAGAACGGCAGGTGTCCTATTCTTCAAAGGAGCCCGGGACCAACACGAGGAGCTTATACGAGGTGGTAGAGTTACGCAACGTCTCATTCGAGTCTGGTACCATCGCCTTACCTATTCCCGTATATTCACTACGTTTATGGTATGAGTAAAAAAACCACTTGCATAAATTTACTGGCTACCTTAACCTCCAAATTGAAACATGACACAAACCAATAAACTTATGCATGTGAATTAAGACCCCTGTATTGGCCCGGACTCCTTTGAAGTATAGGCCAACTGCCGTTCTACCAGATAAGTCGTAAAAAGCGACCGATTGGCTATGCGAGTCACTACCATCTTGGCTACTAGATGGTAGATTTCTGCATTGTCTAGTACCCCCGCCTTACCTATTCCTGCCAAAATAGCATCAGTGCTAGTCAATGACGTGTTCCAGTTTGGAGGGTGATAACCGGTAAACTTACGCATGTGGCATTAGATCTCGCCACAAGATAGCAACGCACGATTATCATCTTTGGTGTCTACAGGCGATGGTTGACTCTTTTCATCAGGAGACCCATCTGCTTCTTTGCTATCTATATATATATATATATATTATATATATATATATATATATATATATATATATATATATATATATATATATATATATATATATATATATATATATATATATATATATATATATATTTGCTAGTGACTACGATGGTAGATTTCCGCAATGTCTTACCCGGGTATTTGGTACCATCGCCTTACCTATTCCTGCCGCAATAGCGTCAAAGGCTTGTCATTGTTTTGCTCCGGTTTGATGAGTAAGATAGCCGGTAGCCGATGGCATTGCCATCCCGCCACTGAGATACCGACGCATCATTAACATCTTTGGTGTTTATAGGCAATGGTTTATCTTTCCATCAGGAGAGACATCCTTGGGCCAAAAGAAGAGCTGATATAGGCAATAGTTTTTCTTACAAATATATAATACTATCTGACCCGCGCAACTTCGCCCGCGAGTAGATTAACATGTCGATATAGTTTTTCATACAAATTTAATCCCCTATTTCAGCCCTTTAGGGGTTGACTTTTAAAAAAAATTAAGCCTATATTTGATCCCGGGTCTTCAAATATTTTCATGCCAAAATTGCATGAAATTCGGTCCAGCGGTTGAGCCGTGAAAGTGACAGACAAACTTTCGCATTTTTAATATTAGTAAGTATGGAATGGATATGGATTATACATGTATTAATTAAAAAAGCCATCTACTTGTTTGCTGTCTAATGATACAAAAGAACACAGTCAAATTTTTGCATTTATACCGCAAACGAACCCACTGGTGGTAGCCGCGGCAGACTACATTCCAGATCTTATTCCCGATCCCAAATTACGTAGGCCCCGCCACGTTCTTATCGATCCCGATGACCCGTAACTCTGGCCAACGGTACACACGAAAAACACACCTACATACGCGACACCGTCTCCGCCGGAGGCGACGAGGACCTCTGTTTTGCCCATCGGCAAACCAAGCCCAAGGGCAAGGCCGACGGTCAAAACAATACCACTAGCCCTCTTATCGCAAATCACAACCCCACCCTAAGCCGAAGTTCGGTCTCGCAGGAGACTCCATTAGGGCGGAGGGCGTACAGCCCTACACTTTTAAATTTTAGCTGAGCACTATGCTCTCCCCCGCGACTGGTGAAGCTGTAACGGCCTTTGAGGCCAGCAGTGATTCAGATATTCTGAAAAAAAAAAGCATTTATACCAGTAATAGAATAATAACTTTCTAAATCACACTCCTTTAGAATTGCGCTATTCAATTGCGTGGTAATGCGTAATCAGGATTAGAATGCATTACCCATAGCTTGTTGAGTTACTAAATGATAGCTATAGACACCTCAGAACACAAATCTATGAGATAATATCAAATAACCTGTTTGTAGACAGCGTAATGGACGGATCTGTGTCGCCTATTAAGAGCTTTGCCGTGTAATAGAATAATCGTTCCCATATTGATCTTAGGTAAACCTAAACAGTACCTATTTACTACAGAGCTTCAAATATAACGTCTTCATGGAAATAAATGTGTCCTCTTTACGCGCTACGTATGTAGAGAAGGAGGTTACTGATTTTCAACAGATCTGCGATCAACAGTGCGTTTTGATTCCTTTTCTATTTTTACGATGTGTGTGTGTGTGCGTGCGTGCGTGCGTGCGTGCGTTCGTGAGTGCGTGCGTGAGTGCGTGCGTGCATGCGTACGTGTGAACTTTTGAACGACTGGATCGACCGAAACGCGGTTGATGACATACGGCTGGATTCCACTCAACTTAGACTTTCTGTAAATTTGAATCAAAGTGACCCAGAAGATTTTTAAAAAAATTTTGAAAAAACCAAAAAATTCAAATGTAACTTCCAGATTAATGTACCGATTAAGTACCAAAACTATCAGCTCCATTCCTCAAAAAACTACGGTCATTGCGCAAACTGCATAAAAATCGGTTATCCATTTCGGAGTAATCTTTGGCGAAAATTTTTTCAACTTCATTATAAATGTACTGTAATCTATGCATACATATAATAAAATCGAAGGTAAGTCAAAACTGTACATTGAATATTTTTTTAAAGGAATTGGGGCGTGACCTACAATCGATATCGAAGCCAAAAATATAGTTTCTAGAATTTTTGTCTGTTTGTCTGTTTGTCTGTTTGTCTGTTTGTCTGTTTGTCTGTTTGTCTGTTTGTCTGTTTGTCTGTTTGTCTGTTTGTCTGTTTGTCTGTTTGTCTGTTTGTCTGTTTGTCTGTTTGTCTGTTTGTCTGTTTGTCTGTTTGTCTGTTTGTCTGTTTGTCTGTTTGTCTGTTTGTCTGTTTGTCTGTTTGTCTGTTTGTCTGTTTGTCTGTTTGTCTGTTTGTCTGTTTGTCTGTTTGTCTGTTTGTCTGTTTGTCTGTTTGTCTGTTTGTCTGTTTGTCTGTTTGTCTGTTTGTCTGTTTGTCTGTTTGTCTGTTTGTCTGTTTGTCTGTTTGTCTGTTTGTCTGTTTGTCTGTTTGTCTGTTTGTCTGTTTGTCTGTTTGTCTGTTTGTCTGTTTGTCTGTTTGTCTGTTTGTCTGTTTGTCTGTTTGTCTGTTTGTCTGTTTGTCTGTTTGTCTGTTTGTCTGTTTGTCTGTTTGTCTGTTTGTCTGTTTGTCTGTTTGTCTGTTTGTCTGTTTGTCTGTTTGTCTGTTTGTCTGTTTGTCTGTTTGTCTGTTTGTCTGTTTGTCTGTTTGTCTGTTTGTCTGTTTGTCTGTTTGTTTGTCTGTTTATCTGTATGTATATCCGGGGTAAACTCAAAAAGTACTGCATGGATTTACTTCAAATTTTGTATGAATATTACTAATAGGTCGGGTCAACATATAGGCTACATATTATCACGCTATCACCTAATGGGGAGAGGCTGTGCGGAATAAACGAACTCCGCGCGGACGAAGTCGTTGGCAACAGTTAGTATAAAATATAAATGAACTGGAAGTACAAGTGAGTTTATTTATAAGACATATTTCAAAATGCAGTTTCAATAAGTACCGATGTTGGAAAGTATCTATGGCGGGGTTTTAATGTCACATGCATAACCGGCTTCTTTTCCCCTTAAATAGAAACACAACAGTGACAATTGCCTCTGTGGTCTAGTGGCCCAGCGTTGGCGTTGACCACATAGGGGCCCCGGATTCAATTCCCGGATCCGACACATAAAAAAAGTGTTTTTTCAGTTTTCTAATAAACACAAAGTTGCCTGGGATCGGAAAGTGCCCGGTTGGCGATAGGCTTGCTACCTATCACATTTGTGGAACCAAGTATCTTCGGCTAATCGTGGGTACATTTTTTGTACCTCTGCCTACCTCTTCAGGGATACGGGCGTGAAGAAACAACAGTGACAAGCTCTGGCGCTCTTGCGGTAGAAATATGTAAGGCGCTGGTACTTTACCACTTAGTAACCACGATGGTAGTGACTCACGTGGCCATTCATCTCTTACAAACTGCCTGGTTGTAGGACAAATGGTCTATTTGTCCCTAGGGGTCCGGACCGGAACAGGGAATTACTTTTACTTCCTTCTACTCAGTTGGGTTTTAACGCGACTGAGTGGTCTATTTTGCGCAATGATAATGTAGCTTTACATTAGTGAAATATTTTTGAAAATCGTTTTAATTGTTTTTCAGTTTATCCATTTTATATAAATAAATCTTGCCTTTTTATAATATATGTCCCACCATAAACGTTATCACGAGAAGACTACATGGCTCACACTGTTAAAAAGTTATCAGATCTCATGTAGAGCCAAGCTTCTAACTCCACACGCCCTCACTCTACAAGCCCTAATTTTATGAACTCTGTACCTTAGATAAACTAAATGGCTTGAATGGTTCGTTACCGTCACATAGGCGTAAGGTGAATCATTAATTCACGGTATATTTCTTCTCTGTTGTACAATAATTGGGTTCGACTCAACATTCTTCATTCGAACCGCAAGGGACTGGAACATGCTTCCTGTGTCTGTGTTCCCCGACGACTACAATCTGAGAATCTTCAAGTGAAGAGTGAACAGGTACCTTCTACGAAAGCGCGCTCCATCTTAAGCCACATCTTTGCTTACTTAGCTTACTACTTACTTACTACATCTTAGCTTACCACCAGGCGAGATAGGGAAAAGTTCTTTCTTTCAGGAGAACCATAAACTTTTTTGTTATCCTATGATATAAAAAAAAATTAAAAGGACTCCACACTCTTAACTAGTCGAGAATTGAGTCATCCATTTCATTTAGTCAATCAAATTCTAACGATAAGATATATCAGATTCATTTAAGCTTAATACAATAACATCTGATACTATTTCAATTACTAAACTTAATGTATGAATGATATAATCGTGTATGGATTATGAATGTCTTAATTCACTAAACTAGTTTCAACCTTGTAACTTTACGTAATACTTACTCGTACCATTATTACAGGCTGTTCATAAAATACATAACGCTAAAATTTGCTTTTTTGGCCCGTTCCTCACTATTGTCACGCTGTATCACACTTTCTAGGACCCCTAGAAATATTACGTCACAATTTAAATGAACCGATAAATATATTTTATAACGAACAGAAATTGGCAACCACCAAGACCATATCTTCGGCTAATCGTGGGTGCCATTGTTGTACCTCTGCCTACCCCTTCGGGGATACGGGCGTGAAGATACTTTTAGAAATTAAAGGATTTAGTAAACGTGCCGAAATATCTATAATCGGTATTGTTTTAATGAACGGCAAACGGCACGTTGCCGTAAACCCCCTGTCCTCCCTTGTCACATCTTTTTACACAGCGAGACCCCCACCCCCTGTATGCAAACGTATTTTTTGAACGGCCTTCTAGTAAAAATATTATTACATTTTTTTTAATGTGGCTTGTAAAAAGGGACTTTTGGAAAGGAAAGGTCAAGTTAGTCCTATCGTATCCTAAGTTAAAAAACTTACTCACAAGCTTCATAGATACAGAAATATGTCAAAGATTTTGCAATTTTTGAAGTTGTTTACACTAGTATGTTTCTGTAAGCTCATAGATCATATTAATTAATTTCATATTTCTGAAGCAATTCTTTCCTTTCTTTTGTAATTCATTATGATATTTATTTCTATAAAATTCACAGAAACAATATCACAAGCTAACTTTACATACCATAATACTATACAGGAAACTCATATTTGAGATGACTATGTCGGACCAGACTATGTCGGAAATCACACATGTAATATGCAATTAATATTATATACAACCATATTCCTTAAAACCTTTGCTTAAACCGAATTTCGTTAAAAAAGCTGTTTGATTAGTTTTTGAATAAAACTAACTATTATACCAAATAGACAGTAGTCCCAGGAACAAACTTTTTTTTGTTTAATAACAAGCTGAATTTTTGCGAACAGCTTCGTTTTGACGAGACGTCCATCTTTTCTATCTTCTAAAAATCTTGAATCGGGCAAATAATAAAGATATATAAAAAAGAAAACTTTAGAGTGTCGGACTAAGAAAGTTTTCCAATTTACGTGTAGGACAAAGTAACCCTTAAATTTAAATAATAATTAACAAGCTGTTGTGAAATAATTAGGTTTTTGTTTAATTGATTAATATCAATTTAATAATTTCATAATTCCGAATCTTTAGAGTGAAGGACTTGTGTAAATAATAATTATTGCTATTACTCAATATTTTTCCTTCATCGTATAAAAATATTCGAAGTCCCCCTAATTTTATTTTCCATATCTAGAAAATTCGGTTGCTGTAGTTTTACTGCGTTAAAAAATATTGTAAATACTATTACTGTACAATGTACAATAATTATATTACACACTTAAAATTTAATCGGTTTTAATACAATTTTTTGTTATATTTATATTAATTATAGAAAAGAGGGCAAGAAAGCAGGAGGTGCAGCTGGTGGTAAACGATCACCGCCTCCCGTGGACATACACAACACTAGAGGTCTTGCAATTACGTTGCCGGTCTTTTAAGAATGAGTGCGTACTTATCTTGAAGGTCCCCAAGTTATATCCATTTATAAATACCGCCTATAATAGATTCCACAATAGAGTAGTGCCAGGCAAAAGGTGTCGAAAATAACGCACAGTTGTGGATTTCTATACATCGAGATGGCGAGGGTGGATCTTCAAATTTCCATGTGACGACCGATGACGGAATTCGGTGACAGGAATTGGAATACAAACTACTCGTCGGAGTACTCCCCATGATAAATACGATGAAAATGGAGAGAGAACCTACATTTCTATGTAATAACAAAGAGTTAAACTTTTTTGAAATAGGTCACCAACGAATGTAATTTTCTTTTATTAAAAAAAGTTCGATAAATACTAAAATTGCAATACTAGCTTACTTTAAACTACTTAAGCGACAGATCGCAAATTCAGATAAAGCAAAAATAAAAAAAAGTATAAAAAAATGAAAAATAATAATACTGTGCAATTCACGAGGCAACTTTTTTTCCCCGCACTTCTCCTCTGTGGAACCTTTTACCGGTAGGGGTTTTTTTCCGAACAGATACGACAAAGGGGCCTTCAAGATAAGAGCCTACTGTTTCTTAAAAGGCCGGCAACGCAACTGCATGTCTTCTGATAATGTAGTTGTCCATGAGCTGCGGTGATCACTTACCATCAGGTGAGCCCGCTACGTAGTACGTAGTGTACGTAGATAGGAAGTGACTAAATTAACCCCGATTTTCGAAAATTGAATTTTCACCGGATCTCCACGTTTTAAGGTGCTAGGAATCTTTTCCGACTATTTTCGCGATGACGTCAGTATGTCTGTATGTATGTGTGTATGTGTGTGTATGTGTGTATGTAAACATCTCATAACTTTAGAACGGCTGGACCTATCGAAACGCGGTTGATGGCATTCAATTTGATTTGAATGAAATTTTGAAAAAACCTCAAAAAAATTTTGGCGAAACAGGATTTTTTTAACATAATTTCCAGATTAATGTACCGATTGAGTACAAAAACTAATCAGCTCTATTCCTCAAAAAACTACATCTAATGAATTAATTCCATCAAAATCGGTTTAATCGTTTGGGAGAAATCGTTCACGAAAAATTAAAAAAAAAACTGTTTTTTCGACATAACTTCGAAATTTTTCAACCCCACCCTACCCTACATTTCGCGTAATCCGATAGATACTTGCTTAAATTATTTATATCATAAGTTCAAAACAAGCAAGTTCCCCCGTGCTGGTGTTGGTCTGGGCCGTCTTTGAAAAATCAACCATCTGCGTTCCGCCAGGCGGTTTGTAAGAGATATACAGATCGAATGAACTTATGAAGACTGAAGAATGGACGTTGCATAGATATATCACCTGAGCTCAATCGTGTCGAAACCTCTAGATACGAACTCTGTGACTTGATATACGATTTTTGAATGCATTGTTGATCGTACTTACATTTTAATTTGAAAATAAACTTTTCGTTGATATTTTTTTGTTTCATTTACTTTTTTACTCGCTCAAATGAATGGAGCAGTCTTTAAATAATAGGACCACCTTTGTGCAACTGTGTATTTGACTATTTAGAATTTAAATTTTCTTTACCGGACAAGACAATGCAGAATTTTCACAAAGTTCTGCATTGTCTTGTCTGGGTCCGGGTCCGGATCTGGCAAAAACACAGGCGAGGCACCTGATGGTAAGTGCTTACCAGAGGTCTTGCAATTCCGTTGCTTTTAAGAATAAGTAAGCTCTTTAATGAAGGTTCCCAAGTCATATCCATTCGGAAACACCCGTATCGGTAATTCATTTTACAACAGAGTAAGTACAACGAGGCAAAAAGTTTCGAGAGAAACACACCGCTGTGTGAGAGAGTGAGATCATCGAGGTGGTGAAGGTGGAACTTCAAAAACTGTAATAAATTTTGAGAGTCCCTGTAATATTGACCGATATATGAGAACAAGTTTATAATTATTCATAAATGTTAATTCCTTACGTTGTGTCCGGTTGATTAATGTTTTCTGAATCGTGATGACAATGTCGCACACCGGATATTATATTATTTGCTAATCATTCGACAGCAATAACGTTATTTGCCAATAATATTTAATATTTAAATTAGAATTGTGGAACGATAATATATTCACTCATTGGAATAACGGTCGGTTTTTACATCTGGTATTTGTAAATGTTACCTGGTAACCATAACATTTGTTTTATTTTATATTTATATATATATATATATATATATATATATATATATATATATATATATACATATATATATATATATATATATATATATATATATATATATATATATATATATATATATATATATATACTATGGAGACCAAATTGCAACACTATTGAAGCGCTGAAAAACGAGTTTTCCAGTTGCGATTGAATGGCAACTCGGTGGTTTGTCAATGAAACACCAGTGATTTTAAATGATAACAGTATGTTAAATTTGATTCGCACACATAGTAAGCAATTCAGCGGAGATTTTTTTTCTTGTTTGTAATTTAACACCCTTCTTTTAGACACCAAGTAATAGCAAATCCTTATATTATTTATAAAAATGAATACACTTAGCTTCTAATTTGGAGAGGTCTAATAAGTTACTTACTTATTAAACGTCTCCAAATTTTACAGTGGGAAGTTTGTTTAATGTGTTTGGTTGATGTCAAATTTTGGACGAAATTTCGGAACCTTTCCGTAGACTCTACAAGACTGTACTTTTTTTATGGAAAAGGGGGCAAACCAGCAGGAGGTGCACCTGATGTTGAGTGATCACCGCCGCCCATGGACATCTGCAACACCAGAGGCCTTGCAGTTGCGTTGCTGCCCTTTTAAAAATGAGTAATCTCTTTTCTTGAAGGTCCCCATGTCGTATCTGTTTGGAAAAACCCCTGCCGGTAATTGATTCCACAAAAGAGTACTGCGAGGCAAAAAGTGCCGGGAGAAAAGCATGGTTGTGGATTTCCAGACATCAAGATGGTGTGGGTGGAACTTTAAATTTTGACGCGATGTCCGATGATGGAAGTTAGCAGCAGAAATTAATTCAAACAACTCGTCGGTACATTCTCCATGATGACAAATGACGATGAACAATGACAAAAGACGCAGAGTGTGCTTACATCTTTGCGTAATGTCAAGGAGTCAAGCAGTTACGAAATAGCCTAATCGTCAATGATTCGAACCGCTCTACGTTGAATGCGGTCAAGTGGAAGAAGCTGCTACTGGGGAGCTACGGCCCAGAGATGTGAGCAGTACTCCATGTGAGGCCGAATTTGCGCCTTATAAAGTTGGAAACGATGGGTCAGCAAGAAGTACAGCTTCGGCTCTGATGAGCACACCGAGCTTTTTGGAGGCTAGTTTCGCCTTGCCTTCCAGATGACCGCCAAATTGAACGGTATTCGATGTGTCGACTCCCAGGATTCCGACACTGGCTGAGGCTGTTAGGAGAGTATTCTTAAATCGAGGTGATACGACAAGGGGTGTCTTTTTTGCGGCGAACGCGCAAAGCTGTGTTTTCTTGGGGTTAAATGTGACCAAGTTTTGACGACCCCATTCCGAGACATCAGTAAGTCGATTCGACATCAGGAAGGTGACAGAAACTAATTAATCTATATATATATATATATATATATATATATATATATATATATATATATATATATATATATATATATATATATATATATATATATATATAAATAGTAACAGGTCAATGTCTTTCAGATATCTGATATGGGGTTTTATTAGAACGGAAACAGATGTATGTCCACCCGAACTCGAAACAGTTGTACGTGTATCACCCAAAAATTACTACGCGGATATCAATGCAGTTTTCATCGATGTATTGTTAGAGGTATAAGTCAAAATATAAGCTGCATTTCTAAGAAAATGTCTTACTTCCAATATTTTAAACTCCTGCGCAGATCTCTGAAAATACCTTGATATCTAATTCCATACGACGAAGTCGTATGCAATAGCTAGTATATAATAATTTGTTGAGAATATCTGGTTACACTTTTGTTAGTAGAGTATGAATTTAATTTAAATTCTTGTAATAAATCTCAATCATAACGTAACTGAACTCTACCTTGGTTAAACTCTTGGATTAACATTATCGGCATGGAAGTAATCATGGAAAAACGATGTGATATTATAAATTTATTTATTATATAGCGACGATACTTAAACGAAACTTAAAGTATACTTTTAAAGTACTTGCTTGTAACAACGCAACTTAACATTCAAATTTAAAAATTCTTCACGTGTTGGTCTCGGGCTCCTTTGAAGAACTAACTGCCGTTCTGCCAGGCAAGTCGTAAAAGGTGACTGATTCGATATACGAATCACTGCCATCGTGGCTACTTGGTGATACAGTTCTGCATTGTCTCGCCCGGGTCTGGTACCATCGCCTTACCTATTACTGCCGCAACAGCGTCAGTGCTTGTCACTGTCACGTTCCGGTTTGGAGGGTAAGGTAGTCGGTAAACTTATGCATGTGGCATTAGACCTCGCCATAAAATAGCAACACACCATTAACAATTTTTGGTGTTTATAGGCGATGGTTGACACTTTCCATCAGAAGACCCATCTGCTTGTTTGCTATTTTATGATATATAAAAAAAACTTAATACTAATCAGATGTACCAAACGATGCGGATCGCTAAATTAAGCTTAAAAAAACTTAGCTTTATTTCGTAATTGAAAATAATTTAGATGGTTACCTAAAATTACCCAAATTATAAACTATACGGATCAGTAGTTGAATAAAAAAACCTAGGTTATCTAGCCGGACGTGAACAACAGACGTCAATTTGGTGACAACATAGTTCTTACTTTTCAATAGCAACTCGACCGTGAAAAATTACTTTTTATTACGTCCGGTTACCACCGACTTAGAAACAGTTATTGCTGCATTACAAGCTTATTTTCCTTGTGTATTTATTGATTAAATTACTTTTATAAAGTTGATGGTGTGCTTGGTTTTATACTTAAACTAATTCAAGACTTGGATTAATTTCCGTATTGGATATAGGTTTGCAATTTATGAGAGTAAAGAGGAATAGAGCTTTTTAAATTAAGTGGTTCGTTTCAAAGAAAATTAAGGCGAATGCTTTTATTGATAGTAAAAAGCGATAGTCGTTAGTTACAGATGTGTGGCATAGATCCTATCTAGCAGAAAACAAACAAAAAACTTACCTATAAGCACCGTGTCGTTTTCATCTGCTAAATCCTTGAGGCCATCATTACGGACGTTAAAATATATTGTAGGAATAATAACTTATTGTTTATTTTGCGTACAAAGAGGAAATTAAATAAACTTTATAAATTGAGAAAAATAAAATAATGACGTAACATAATTATGTGTTTTAATCACAGACCACAATTAATAAATACGGTATTGGGCGCAAAATGCATAGTCGCTCGTATGAGCAGATGTATGTTAATGATCCACACCATAACCCGGTATGTGATGTTTTTTGTAAAATATCCCTTGTTCTCTATTCGATACGTAACAAATACATAAAGAGCTTTATTTATACTATTTGTATAGTACTATTTCCATAATGCGATTGCATCATATAAGAATTACCTGACAGAAAGGCGGATTGTTTATTGTTCAAAAGTAGCCCGAACCAACGCGGGATGTACGGTGCAGTTCTTAAATTACCTGTATTTTTAAATATTTCTTGTCCTATATTTGATATGTGACAAATACATAAGGATCTGATATATAATGTAATTATAATATAATTGCATCAACACCTATTTCGCCACAGAACAAACTGGTAAATCGTGGTGCCTACTCTACAAGGGAATTTATTTTTGGAAATGGACTACACCAGCTGGTGTATAATGACACTATTGCCATAACGCGACTGCATTTGTGGCGCTTTTATCCTTTCAAAGATACAGACAAAAAAAATGTGTAAACGGTTGACCCTATGGGCCATCCCTGAAACTTTCCACTAAATTAAGGTCACAAGAGTAAAAAAATATAAGCATAAATTTTTCAGTGCAAACATCTATTTTGTTAAAAATGGCATTATATTAATTATTGAAAAGCTGTATATTTCGAAAACGATGATGGCATTCAACTCAATTTTTGAGATCTAAAATATTACTTTAGCTAAATAATCGATAGGTTGAAAAATTTCGATGCAATGTCAAAAAACGTTTTATTTTAAATTTTCTTCATTGATTTATCGCCTCTGTGGTCTAGTGGTCCAGCGTTGGCGTCGACCACATGAAGTCCCGGGTTCGATTCCCGGGTCGGGCACTTAAAAAAAAGTGTTTTTCAGTTTTCTGATATAACACAAAGTTGCCCGGGATTGGAAAGTGCCCGGTTGGCGATAGGCTTGCCACCTATCACATTTGTGGGACCAAGTATCTTCAGCTAATCGTGGGTGCCATTGTTGTACTCTGCCAACCCCTTCGGGGATACGGGCGTGAAGATACTTTTTTTTTCCATTGATTTATCCTAAACAAACTGACCGATTTTGATTAAATTAACGGTATTAAACGCAGTTTTTAAAGGAGAAAAGCTGATAAAATTTTTAAGTCATTCAGTGAATTAACTTGAAAGTTATTTAAAAAAAATAAGTAAATTTGCTAAAAACAACGTAATTTTAATATTTGAAAGGCTATAAGTTTTGAGAATTAGATTCGATTTTGATTTTTGAAACGGCATTTGACGTAGTTTTTTTTGGTACTAAAATATCGTAGAATACCAAAAAATGATTGGTTGAAAAATTTCGAAGCTATGTCGAAACAACACTTTTTTCAAAATTTTTCGTCAACGATTACTCCCAAACGGATAATCCGATTTTAATGCAATTTATGTATTAGATGTAGTTTTTTGAGGAATAGAGCTGATTAGTTTTTGTACTCAATGGGTACATAAATCTGGAAGTTATATTAAAAAAATACTGTTTCGCCAAAATTTTTTTTATGTTTTTTCAAAATTTCTCAAAATCTCCTGGACCGAATCAGTTCTTTACAGGAAGTTTAAGTTGAGCGAAATCCAATCGAATGCTATAAACCATGTCTCAATCGATCCAGCCGTTCAAAAGTTATGAGATGTTTACATTCACACACACGCACACGCACACACACACACGCGCACACACACACACACACACACATACATGCAGACATACTGACGTCATCGTGAAAATAGTCGTAAAAGGTTTCTAGGAGCACAAAATGTGGACATCTAGTGAAAACTCGATTTTCGAAAATCGGGGTAAGATCAGTAACTTCCTTATTTACATACGTAGTGGGAAGTTAAAAAAATTGTTTTATGTTTTAATACCTTCCTGTATGGGTTTTCCGTTATCGTTTTCTCTTTATTTTTGAGGCACGCCTGTAAAATACGCAGACATATCAGGTTTCTCTGTTTATTAATAAAGAAAGAAACATCGTCACGTCGTCGGTTCCCTTGCGCAGAGGGCTATCCGAACTGTGTTTATTATACATCTAAAATGTCGATATTTTTTATATTCTAACTAGCTGACCCTAGCAAACTGGCTAATTGGCAAACGTTGTTTCGCCTTATAAATAACTTGTGTCTAATATTTTGATGGGATATTTGAGAAGAGGGGGTATTAGTTGAGATAAAAAGTTTCCTATCTTTTGAGTTGGACCAAACAATAGAAATCTAAAAAAATCAATGTGGTTCAGTAGTTTTGGAGTACATCGCTGACAAAGACGTACCTAGCTAAACGTGTCACGTTAGCTAGCACCTTAAGTTTTTTGGGTATCGTTTAGAGTTGACAGGCCGAGAATGCCACTGGAAATTAAGTCATCATTGGTATTTTAGTTGATCAAAAAATTAAATAAATAAATAATACGAAACATTTTTATTTACGGAAAGAGTTATTTATGGAATAGGCGATGGTTGCTTCTTTCCATCAGTAAAATCATCTGCTGGTTCGTTATCCTGTTATAAATTAAAAAAAAACGACAATAGCAGAACCCGTGGATATAGTCCTTTAATCATGACCCAAATGAAAAAAGGACTTTTTTCATATTTTCATTTGAGTCATTAGGTCATTGTGACCCCGGTTTCTGCGTCCGAGCTAACGATAACTTAGCTTATCAAACAATGTTCACTAAATTAAAATATTAACACATTTAAATATATTTATAGCTGTTTTATAATATGAACACGAAGTTCATTATTTTTAAACAGTAGTAGTTCATGTGGGAAGTGGGCGAAATGCTTGGACTGCTATCGCATTAATCAGTGTCAAAGAGTCGCGTGGCATGCCAATTAAGAGCTTTTGTATCGTCACGATTCGAGAACGACACGAGATAGGAAATTTTACCAATGTTATATCACCCTTGCACTTAAATACGTAGTTGAGGGTAAGAAAAAATCTGCATTAATTTCCAAACAGTATTTTTAATTCAAAACTATTTAGAATATTTACTAAGATTGTTGAATACTTTCAAAATAAGTAAACATGACAAGCCTGATGTCAAACACTAGGAGTTGCGCGTGACGCAATTCCTTGCAAAACATCGATCTAACATCAATTTTCAAAACACTGGTTGAGGTTTTTTTTATATATTACTTATTTTGTGCGATGTGGCGGTACTAAGAAGTGAGGATACGATGATAGCTTAGTGCATTTCTATACGACATATTTACTAAAATCAAAACAAATCACACAAAATCAAAGTAATTAAATATAAAAATAAATTATTTTTAGGACAAAATCTATTTTATTTAAAGCAACTTTTTATGCTGTATAATAAATGTAAAAATAAATTAAATACAATTAATTTTTAATTTAATTAAACATTCTTTTGCCCATATTTACTTGAAGCATAATATCTCATTTTTTAAGACACAAACCTCTTTTTATGTACGTAAATTAAATTACCCATGTAATATAATTTGCAACATGCATTTTATTTATTTTATATCCTAGGGTAGGTGTCAAACAGATGGTTCGTTTTCTTCTGGAAAGAGACAACAGTGACCTTTAGACACCAAAGATACTATATATATATAGTGCGTTGCTATTCATGCATCGCGGATATAATGACACATGCATAAGTTTTCTTGCTATCTAATACGCTAGTTACCTACTATCTACCGCTGGCGCTATTACAGCAGGAATAAATAAAGCAGGCAGGAATAAATAATTTTAATAGGTGGTAGAGTTCTGCATTGTCTCGCCCGGGTCTGGTACCACCGCCTTACCTATTTCTACTGCAATAGCGACAATGCTTGTCACTATCGTGTTCCGGTTTGGAAGGTAAGAGAGCCGGTAAACTTATGCATGTGGTATTAGACCTCGCTACAAGATAGCAACGCACCATTAACATTTTTGGTGTCTATAGGCGATGTTTGACTCTTTCCACCAGGAGATCCATCTGCTTGTTTGCTATCTTATGATATAAAAAAGGCTGTGATACTAAACTCAGGCAAGAAATTGCTGGACTTTATCATCTAGCCACGACTTACCATATTGAACATCTAGTTAGTAGCTAAAGGGTACTATGGTAAGCTTATCTTGCTTTTTACGTGTTTTTTATGTGCATATTAGAACGGCAGTTTATATATTATTCAAAAAGGCTCAGATAAACTTGTCTTAAATATTTAGATTCCTCGAAATTATAATAGATGAAGTTGATCCTAATGAACATAAGAACAATTGCAGATACATTTAAAAAAAAAGTAAATAATTTCTTTTATGAGTTCAAATATTTAAAATAATACAAGTGAATAAAGAACTTTATCCTTCACTATTCAGTTGTTAATTTTATAATTATTGTTAAAGTTTTTAAAAATAAATAGATTGGACTGGAAACACTGCACAATGATACTATAGTTTTAATAAGTATATATATACATAATATATATTCATTTTAATTATTAAATAATTAACAAAGTCGTCACAGTAACGTTCCGTTGATATTAAATTTACAAATTTTAGTAATACGTCGCGTTGTTTTGATAAATGGCAAATAGAAATACTTTTAAAGGAATTCATAATGTTAAAAATAGTAACGAAACATCTCAATGTTAATTAAGTCTCTATTACATTATTTTTATTGGGCGATATATTTTATTTCCCAGTCTAGCTAAGCACAATTTTCTTTTAATATAATTGCAAGCCAAATCTGCATGGCACTCAGCATTTTTTATCTACTTCGTAAGAGATTTGTAATAAAATGTAAAACAGTTTACACCTGGCAGCTTTGCTGGTCATAACGATAAAACATATTATGTATATTTATAGCCTGTCGTTTGCAAAACTATTTTCCAATTTCCCTTAAGATCGATTAAAAGCTATTCTTGAGTTATACAGGGAATTATAGACCGATAAATTGATAATATGGTTAAAATTATGTGAATAAACCAAAAAACGAATATTTGTCATAAAGTTTGATAAAAATTAAAATTACATACTACATAATATGCATACAGATAACAAGTATTTATACTTAATATTATTACTAACTGAAACGCGTAGTCTCATCCACGAGCAGATTAACCTGTCGTCGCTGTAATTTTTTTCATAAAAATGTTCATTGCCTGTTTACCCTGAGGGGTCGATTTTTGAAAAACATAGCCTTCGTTTGACCTTGGATCTTCAACTATATCCATGTCAAATTTCATTAAAATTGGTTGAGTGGTTTAACCGCGAAAGCGTAATAGAAACAACAAGAGTTTCGAATTTAGTTGTAATTTAATAGTCTATGTTTTAATGTAATTGTAATTTAATAATAGTAGTATGGGTGTGGATGAGCATAGATTTTGACAAACTGTTTACCTAAAAGGTATATGTTACGGAACAACTATAAACCTAATACCTATTAAATATTAAAACGAACTTCTCTTAGATGTAAGCCTGCTCAATAGCGATAATATTTATCACCCTAGTGTGGTCAAAAAAAGCCGATAAATTTAATATGTTTACCATGACAGTAACGCTGCACGAATTGCAACACACCATTAACGTATTTGGTGTTTGTAAATAATGACTATATCTCTTTCTTCTACTTATTATTTATTTCATAGGACAGATTATTTTTAGTGTATCAGGAAACGAAACAGAGTAATCCAATCATCAAAACATTTTTAAACGTTTTCTCCGGAATTGAGTTCAGTTCTCGCCGCGGATTCTCCTTTGTCTACTACCGAATGAAATCGGGTGCCATAAAGTGAAGGAAAAAGAATTTGAGTGAAGAAAAAAAAGAAGTCAGATGGAACCACATCTGGTGAATATGGTGGTTACTCGATGTTATTTGTTAAGTTCTTGCCCAAAAATTCGTTTACAATGATGGCCTTGTGTGAAGACGCATTATCGTGATGCAGAATCCAAAAACTTTCCTTCCACAAATTTGGCCATCTTGTGGCCAATGTGAGAAGGAGCCACTCCGAAGCTTATTGACTAGTTTGCATTTAAAATTGTAAATCCACGTCTCAACGTCACATGTTAATCAATAATGCGTTTTATAAAACGTTGGGTTGAATTTGACTCGATCTAGCATATCATCAGCGAATAGCAATTGAGTTTATGGGAGAAAATTCAGGTTTTTGGGACTAGCCGAGCATCTACATGTTTGTACACGAATTGATTCGTACGACACAAAAAGTTTAACTATCTCTCTTAAACTTGTATGAGGATTTTCAGTCACTATTTCCTTCACTGTTGCGATGTTTACTTCAGTTGAAGACGTTGATGGCCTATCAGAGCGAGGTAATTTCCATCACATCTTGACCGCATTTAAACACATTGTACCACTTATAAGCACGTGTTTTTGACGAATACAATTTACCTTAAGCCTTTTGTAACATTTTCAGGAACTCCAAACACTAAATTCCATTGACAATGCAAAATTTAAGTTAATTTTTCGATGTTTCTGTCCATTATAAAATTCGCAATATACATATATAGTGATACTAGCTGACCAGCGCAGCTTCGCCCGCGAGTATAATAAGTCGTCCAAATAGCTTTTAATAAAAATTTCTTCCCCTATTTCAGCCCTCCAGGGACTGATTTTTGAAAAAAAAAAGCATATGTTTGACCCCAGATCTTCAACTATATCTATGCCAAATTTCATGATAATCGGTCCAGCGGTTTAGCCGTGAAAGCGTAATAGACATACAGACAGACAGACTTTCGCATTTATAATATTAGTATGGATATTAGTATGGATGATCTACCCAAAAACAGCATTGTATTAAACCCAAATAACAGATGCAACTCGAACTTTGCGCTAAAATGGAAAACAGTTATGCCAATATATAAACAAAAAAAGCAAAAAATTGATTCTGAAACCATAAACAAATCATCCATTTACAATACATTTTTAACTGAATGTATATTATATCGTGAAAAAAAGAAATGTGTTGTGCTATTTTATCACGTCGAATACGACACTAAGGCTTAAAAATACCCCTTGGGTAATTTTATTTCATTGGTAAATACTATAAATTTCTGGGTATAAGTGCAAACTACACTGACCACCTAGGAAATTATCTTGAACGGCGTATCCAGTTCAAAATCACTGGATGAGCAATTTAACCTTTTAGAATAACATAAAAAAAAGTGGTTCACCCCGATTTGTGAATTCGCGATGGCATAGTTCTTTCTTATCTAAATAATTAATTACTGAACCTGCAAGCTCCGTAATACCTTAGAACAGATTTAAAGTCGTTAAATGTTAATCCGAAAGTTTTCTATAGAAAAATCATTGTTGTTTTTTATTATTTATATCATAAATTTTTCCATTTTTCTCTGCATAAAAATCTTCTTTGGTCTTCAAAGAATAATTTAAAAAATAACCGATTTGGTTCAGACCAAACAGCTTTCTTCGTTTTCGTTTTTTTGAAAAATTACACTTACTGATCTAACCCCAAGTAAGCAAATTATTTGCTTGTATTATGGATGTTAGTTAACGATACAATACACAGAAATACATATATAAATACTAGAATATATTTAATAAACACCCAAACCCGGAAATACAAATATTTATGCTCATCACATAAATACTTGTCCCCGTCGGGGACCGAACCCGAGCCCCGTTGATTGCGTAGTCAAGATCGCTAACCACTCGCCCAACGGGGCGGTCTTTCTAGCTGTACAAATAGTCACACAGTCTTATGATATTTGTCATCTATAGATGATAGAAAACGCTTGTGCAGATTTTAAGGTTCTGAAGTGTATAAAGGACCCTAATAGTTTCGCTATGCACGTCCGTCAGTTTGTAGCATAGCCCAGAGATTCTTAGTACTAGAAACTATAATTTGGCATGAATTAAACCACAAGTAATAGTTAAGCAACTTATAAATTCATTTGGAGTTTATAGGCGGCGAACCTATTGTGCTGATATCCGCCATTGACGTTGAAATGGTTGAATGCTCATAATATGAAGCAATGAGTGCCCTCTTCTTAGTCTGCATTATTGTGATGTGCGACTATAATGGAATCCTACTTTGCGCGTGGCCGGTTTTTATTCATTAGTTAAGGCATGCGGTTTTCACTTATAAACGCATCATTTGTGCTTGCCTTTACGCATCGTATGCACTGATGCAATGATATCCTAAACCGGCTTTTGCCTAATTTATTTAATGAAACCAGTACATGTATTCTTATTAATTAACAGAAAAAATGCGTTACAAAAATATATACATTGTACAAACATTACATAAACATAATACTACAAACATAGACTGCTTGTTAGTGTAACAGTTGGCTTATGAGATGCCGTGCAGTACACATTGCCTGGCTAGGAACCGAAAGTCCTTTTGAGAAGCATTGAAACTGCTATATACCTAGTATTTACAAGATAAATAATTAAATATCACGATTTAGGATTTTACTTTGAATTTCATTATTTGTCATTTAGCATTTACAGGTTGCTTGAACCTCTACAAACCTCTTACAATGGTAGAGTAATATAGTAAGTGCTCTATTTTCAAAAAAGAGCTTAACTCAATACATGGCAAAAATATGAAGATTGAGATCTATAATTTTTAATATCTATTAGCTGACCCGGGAAAGATTGTTCTGCCTTTTTAACTACTTTTATTTTTTTCTATATTTTCTCACCTTTTAAACCTTCCCTGGACTTCAATAATTAATTCAAAACCAAAATTAGTCAAATCGGTTCAGCCGTTCTCGAGTTTTAGCAAGACTAAAGAACAGCAATTAATTTTTATATATAGATTAATGCGTGAAGAAAAATCCTAGGACCCTCTTTTAAAAAAATTGGACAAACAGTGTAGTATGAAGTTTGACATATGTAGTTAAAGTTTACAATGAAGAGGACTGCAGAAACATAATATTTTTAAATTGAATTCATTAGAAATCAATGATGTGTATATACACGTCATTGTTAGAAATACATTAAATTAATAAATCGCCTCTGTGGTCTAGTGGTCCGGTGTCGGAGTTGACCACATGAAGTCCCGGGTTCGATTCCTGGGTCGGGTAATTCAAAAATGTGTTTTTTCAGTTTTATGATAAAATCAACATTGCCCGGGATTGGAAAGTGCCCGGTTGGCGATAGGCTGGCCACCTATCACATTGTGGAACCAAGTATCTTCGGCTAATCGTGAGTGCACGTGTTGTACCTCTGCCTACCCTTTCGGGGATACGGGCGTGAAGATATTTTTTTTGAATAAAAATAAACATTACACACACTACATTCAAATGACATATAATATGATAATATACACACACATATATTATTTTCTGTACGGCTAAAGTCAATTATCAAATTTAAAAGAGATTTGATTGTTTAGTCTATGATCAAATTTCGGCCACAGGCAATGACATTTAATTATAATTAAACAAATCGGTTACAAAATCAACTAATATTGAAATACTTTTATTACAGTTCATTCGTGTTGAGTTATATCTGAGAATTGTATAAAATATAACAGTCCACAAAGAGAATTCGTTAAGTAGGCCGGTTTCCGGGCTTTTGAGATCGGTCACGAAACAGAAGTTCTATCGCAACATGACATTTTATCTGAAAAGTGATGTTGGAACCATAAATCTTCCGCTAATGATTGATGTTTCTTAGTTTAGAGACTTTAACCTGTTCCAATATCTAAAATTATAACTGTAACACTACTGATGACAGGCAATTGATGGTTTATGAAACAATTAATAAATCTATACACTAGATATTGCACGTATTTTCAGTCGCGTTGAAATACATATATATTACTTTAGAGATGAAAACTTTTTTATGTATAGGAAGTAAACAGGTGACTCCCTGATAGAGGTAAATGGTGTGTTGCCATCTATATGGCCGAATGTTAATGCCACATGTATAAGTTTATCGCTAACCTTATCCTCCACATACACTTTTTGATGTGAACATCTATTGGCGCAGGTGAAAACCGGATCGTTGGCGTGGCGACGCGGCATCCGTGGCGACGGGTCGCCACGCTATAATATTATGTACTAAGTTAGGGTATACAGCGAAGTATACAGTCCATATTTAGTAGCGTGTACGATGTTAAGTTGATTGAACAGATATACAAGGCTTGGGAGAAGTCTCAAGACGCTGTTGGGGTGTTCTGTGACTTATCAAAGGCCTTTGACTGCGTAAAATACGATATTTTATTAATGAAACTTAATCACTATGGAGTCAAAGGTGCGGCATTAAATTTACTGAAATCGTACTTGCACAAAAGAATTATGAAAGTCGATATCAACGGTCAGTTGTCAGCAGGTTCGTTTGTATCTATGGGAGTTCCACAGGGTTCGATTCTTGGACCGTTTTTATTCCTCATATATATAAATGATCTCCCTCATGTTATAAATGATAGCCAAGGAATTGTGTTGTTCGCTGATGATACCTCATTAATATTTAATGTAAGACGAAATCAGTCGTGCTACGATGATATAAATTATTCTATATCTAAGGTAGAAGAATGGTTTACGTTAAATAATTTGCTGTTAAATGAAAACAAAACAAAATGCTTAAGATTCACTCTTCCTAATGTCAAGCAAATCGATACTAAAGTAATTGTTAAGAATGTCAAATTAAATGTCGAAAATACTACTACTTTCCTTGGAATTACATTAGATTCAAAACTACAGTGGGGTCCTCACATTACCAAATTAGCTAGTAGGCTGGCTTCTGCGGTATATGCTGTTAGAAGAATTCGGAACATATCTGATGTTAAGACAGCTAGATTGGTATATTTTAGCTATTTCCACAGCATAATGACCTATGGTATTTTACTGTGGGGTAATGCTGCAGACGTTAATTCCATTTTTGTCTTACAAAAAAGGGCGATTCGTGCAATTTACAGGCTCGGCCCCAGAGTGTCTCTTAGAGAAAAATTTAAAGAAATAAAAATATTGACATTGACTTCCCAGTATATATATGAAAATTTGTTATATGTAAGAAAAAATATCAATCTTTTTAATAAAAACAGTGAATTTCACAATTTCAATACTCGCAATAAAGATAACCTAACAGTTCACTTTAGTCGGCTACATAAAATCAGTAACTCTTTTAAAGGTTTATCAATAAGTTTTTTTAACAAACTTCCAAAAGACATCCAAAATTTGCCCATAGAACAATTCAAAAGGACTGTTAAGAACAAACTTTATGAAAAAGGTTATTATAGTATTTCACAATATTTAAACCAAAGAAGCCCTTGGAGGTAATGCTTTATTTTAGCGTTATTTTTTTTTCTATAAAATATTTTTTTATATTAATTAATTATATCACGATATTAAAATACGACAATGACATATTAATGATTTTTAAGAATTTGTACATACCTATACTTTTTATGTATATTGACATTTTAATTTTACTTATTTTCCGACATAAACTTTAATAAATTCATATTACATATCTACATAATTTTAATTTAAATTATGAAATAATGTATATATCTCCAATAACATCTGTAGTATTCTTCCCCCTAATTCAGGGAACTATTTAATCGCTGCAACTTTGTCATACCTTCCATATTTCTAAATATAACTATCTACCTTCATTTACATATTGCTGTTGGGTGTTGATAAGTTTTATTTATAAACAAACAAGATATCTGTGCATTGGGTACATAGTAATGTATTTTTGGGATGATGTGTCCAATTAAGTATATTTTAATTTGTTTTTTATTTTGTTATTTGTATTATGTTATTGTATTGTTTTTTTTTTTAATTTTCTTTATTTTGCATAAACTATTAATTACTGACATATTTCAAGTGTAAAAATTTTACCTACGAAATAAAGACATTTTGAATTTTGAATTTTGATGTGGCGATGTGTCACCATGGCAACCAACTACGCGACCCCGATGTTTCACATCTGTCAGGAGTCCCATGACGGCTCAGTTTTTTTTAATATCCACCTCATCTTATATCGATACTACAGTATATCAATACCAACGAGATAACTTATTAAATAACCAACACCCCTTGTTGGTCTGGGTTTTTTGAGGAATAAACCATATGCCATTCTGCCAGGCAGTTCGTAAGAGGTGAACGATTGGCTATGTAAGTTACTACCATCGTGACTACTAGTTAGTAGAGTTCTGCATTTTGTCGCCTGGGTCTGATACCGCCGCTTTTCCTATTCCTGCCGCAATAGCGTCAGTGCTTGTCATTGTGGTTTTCCAGTTTGGTGTGTAAGGTAGCGAGTAAACTAATGCATGTGACACTAAAGTCCCACCTGAAGGATAGCAACACACTATTAACATCTTTAATGTCTATATGCGATAGATATCTCTTTCCATCAGGAGAGCTATCTGCTTGCTTATTATCTTATGATATAAAAAAACATTGAACATAATTGATTTGCTGTTTTTGCAATAACAAATTTAATTGAATTTGTTTTTTTTATCTGAGTAACAGTGTTGCATAAAATGTCGGCATAATATTACTGAGCTTACATAATATAAAAAGAAAAAAAACACTTTTCAGTGATGACAATGACCAGCATTAAAATATATACAAGTGGCGATTAAACAAAACTTATCCGTATATAATCCAATTACATTACGTTTGTATTTTAAGGTTATGTGACGAAAATGTAACTTTTTAATTATTTCCAACATACTTCCCCGTGTTGATCCAGTTCCTTTGAATTCTTCAAAGGAGCCTGGATCAACGCCAACTGCCGTTCTGCCAAGCAGGTCGTAAAAGGCGACTAATTGGCTATGTGAGTCACTACTATCGTGGCTACTAGGTGGTAGAGTTCTGCATTGTATCGCCCAGGTCTGGTACCATCGCTTTATCTATTCCTGCGGCAATAGCGTCAGTACTTGTCGCTGTCGTGTTTCGGTATGGAGGGTAAGGTAGCCGTTAAACTTATGCATGTGGCATTAAACCTCGCCACAAGATAGCAACGAACTGGCCACAAGATAGCAGTACTTGTCACTGTCGTGTTCCGGTTTGGAGGGTAAGGTAGCCGGTAAACTTATGCATGTGTCATTAGACTTTGCCACAACATAGCAAAGCACCATTAACATCTTTGGTTTCTATAGGCGATGGCTGACTTTTTGATAGAAAAAAAAAATAAAAAAAAAATAAAAAAAAATACTTCCTAGAAGGACGAGGATTTTTTTTATATTTGTTACCTCAGATCTCGGTTATTTATAAATTGATTTTAAAATTTCTTTTTTTTTGTTTGAGAGAATATGCTCCACGTGTGGTCCCATTTTAATTTTGTGGAGATCTGATATGCAGGGTTGCGGAGTTATAGAAAATGGATAGTCGGTTGTTGAATTTTTGCTTTTTTTATATCATAGATAGCAAACAAGCCAATGGGTCTCCTGATGCAAAGAGTCAAACATCGCCTATAGACACCAAAGATGTTAATGGTATGTTGCTATCTTATGGCAAGGTCTAATGCCACATGCATAAGTTTACCGGCTACCTTACCCTCCAAACCGGAACACGAGTGACAAGTACTGACGCTATTGTGGCAGGATTAAGTAAGGCGGTGGTAACAGACCCGGGCGAGACAATGCAGAACTCTACCAGCTAGTAGTCACGATGGCAGTGACTTGCATAGGCAATCGGTCGCCTTTTACGACCTGCCTGGCAGAACGGCAGTTGGTTTATTCTTCAAAGGAGCCCGGAACTAACACAGGAGAAAAAATTGTTCCTACATACTTAAGGCGAGGCATCGCGAGAAACGAGAAAAAACTGGATTGTTTAATCACGTTTTTTTGTATTCATTGTAAAATAACAACTTTACAGAAATTACATGTAATACCTGAAGATATTATCTAAAGAATGTGCTAACTCATTAAATGATAAAATGTACTATACTCGATCATATAAAATTCCGAAACAGGATAAAAAAATCTCTAAAACAAATAATTTGTTAATAATATTTTTAATCTTCCACATGATTTTTATATGGTGATATTTAGTTGTAATTACAAAAAAGAATGTGCTAAATTTTAGTTTTCAGTTGATGTCCTATATTTATTTATCCGAAAATTAACACGTTTTCCAGCGGTTTCAGAACATACTGCGCCACCCATTTTCTATAGAATTGACACGCGTCAAAATACCTCGCCTTAACAAATGAAAACATCAGTGACCCACCTCATAATTTTGTAGAGATTTGATGCAGGGTTTCGGAGTTATAGAATTTCAGCAGTCACTTGCTGAACATTTACTGCGTTAAAAAAATTGTTCTAATATGTACCTACATACCTACTTAACAAATGAAAACATCAGTGACTCACCTCACGAATTGCTCATTGGTTGTGTCGCTATGCTTACAATGTTGTGTTTGTTGTTTGTCTGTCAAATACTGCTTTAAGATAAATTTTATTTTGTAAGATAGAAAGCAAATGATTTTGATGATAAGAATATATTATCATCACCTGTAGACACCAAAGATGTTAACGGTGCATTGCTGTGTGGTGTGTTTTAATTTTCAAATTTGTGTTTTGACTTTCTTTTTAACTGTATTTCTATGTTTTTCTATTGGCTACAATAAAGAATTAAATCAAATATTTAAAATTAAATAAAAAACTGGCTAAGTACGAAACGGACTTGCGTACGAAGGATTCCGTATTTCGTATCTATAAAAAAACGGCAAAACATAAAGTTTGTTGTATTTGAAACCCCCTTAAATATTTATTTCATTCTGTTTTAAGTATTTTTGTTACCTGTTGTATATCTAAGTAAAATTGGCTACCCAGGCCAATCAGAAACTTAAATAAAGTCGACTAATATAATGTTACGTTTAGATTATCCTCTGAATAACCGTAACGCCAATATTAATAAGGTTAAAACCTCAATAATCTTTCAACCGATCAGTGTGACAGGGTCTTTAACGAAATTATTACAACATTTAGAGCTCACATAAAAAGCATGACAAACGTCTATTATGGTAGAGAACAATTCAGTCTACATTTTCGATTCCACTGTTTCGTAAATTTTCACCTTGTACAATACAATAGCGACGTTGATAACGGCCGATGTACAATCAATCGGAAAGCTGTTTTACGAAATATTGTTTAATGTAAACGTCATCTTACGAGGCTATTATTAAAAATCCAGGATATACTTAGACTACAAATAAAATATATAATGTATATAATATTAATTTGTATTATATGTTTAGATGTTCAGAGAAGACACATAAAGCGATGGCAGATGGATCCATCGGGGTGCAAGGAATGGTCGTCTCCCTGAGTGGAGGCGTTTGCTCGAGGCCTAGTGCGGGCGCACGTTAATCAATAAATTTGGCTATTGTAGTCATCGAAGGGCACACAAAAGGGCAAACAAATGATGTTTTTAATAGACTTTTATTAACTATTTCTTAAGCAGTCGCTGTAGCCGAAACCGGAGAGGTATATGTATATAGACTTATAAATTTAAGATACATTTCGTATATCTGCATACTCGTTTGTCCCCTTGCCTATTCTTAAAAAAAAATACTTAGTGGATTGCAGTCGATGTACCTGATATATGGTTCATATGTGATTAAATCTTGATTAATGATGAATGCTGCACACGTTCTTGAAACAGAATCTAAATATCATAACTGAAGAATAGCTAAATGTCAAAACTGTACGTATCTGTAATTCAACTTTCAATCACGATGACATCCTAGAAACCCTGGTGTTATTGAATGCGCCACTTGGTTAAGATTAACCAACATTGTCCCGCAACTATTAAAATACAAAGAAAAAAAAACTTCAGGAGATGATTATCTCAATGTTTAAGGGTAGCAAATTTTGACGAAATTCTCAGGTTCGCAGTGCAAGAATTGACTTAACTCTCACCCATTAAAGAAGAATGATGAGGCTCCATACAAATGGCCTAAAACGCAACACATGGTGATAGCTGCTTATCGTATTTTAATACATTAATTATTTCTTCTGAAATGTAAATTGTATTACGGGCACTTTTTATAATACTAAAATTCACGAAACTCCTACAAAGATTAATATTACTTGAATTTACAATTGTTACATTCCATTTTAAGCTATTCAAATTGCAATATATCGTCAACATACACATAGTTAATTTTTTAATCACTCCACTCAACATAAAGATTATTTTATTTTAACCACTCAAAACTTAAAAACGAAAATACTTTTGTTTACATTAAAATATTTGTTTCTCGTACTTATTTATACAGCCTTCTATGTCGTAACTTTTGACTATAGCAATAAATATTTTCATTTTTGTGGCATTTTATACAACAGTTTGTTTAAAATTTTGCATCTTACCTATCCGGCATTTTTATGATTTGTTTGGTTGGATGAAATAAAAGAAAGTGTTACCTTGATGGCAGAAAAGAAAAATTCTTGCTTGATTTTGAAATAAGACAAAGAGTACAGGTTTGTTTAGTTTCATACTAAGATCCCAACTAAAATCCTTTTAAAATTATCTTGCTATTAAAAAGTGTCCGTTCAATTCTAACATTGACTTATTGTATATTAAATTAATTTAATAATTTCGGCTTTATTGACATTCTTGTAGCCCTTTTAGGTCGATCTCATCAATCTCCTTTAACAATGTCAAAGTCATTAGCCTCTTGAAAGGCAAATAAAGAGTGGGCGAATTGAAGGCAAATTAAAGTTTATGCAATACTAGCTGCAGCACGCAGTCCGCTGCACACAAAAGTTTTTGGTGAATCCCGCGGGATCATCTAAATTACCGAGATAAAAAGTAGCCTATGTGCTATTTCAGGTCATCATTTACCTGTGTGCCAAATTTCATTCAAATCCATCCTGTGGTTTTTGCATCATTGAGTAACAAACATCCATCCATCAAACATTAAATTTATAATATTAATAAGATTATAATTTAAACGCAATAAAACTGCAACAATCGATGTCCCGTTTCCTGTACCTCCAGAACTCTGCATCAGATCGTCACAAAAATATAATGGGGTGACCTGGAAAATATCACTAACATAGTATAAAACAAAGTCGCTTTATCTGTCTGTCCTTATGTATGCTTAAATCTTTAAAATTACGCAACGGATTTTGATACGGTTTTTTTTAATAGATAGATTGATTTTTGAGGAAGCTTTTAGTATATAAACCTTTTCGATATTCCCTCGGGAACAAAAGCTAGACGGGCAAAACCGCGGGCAGGTCTTTAGTACCCTATAAAACAAAAAAAATCTAATTACGTTCAGGCATCTTCAAATAATCGATGAACATACATAAAAAAGAGCCGATGAATTAAGAACCTCTTACTTTTTGGATGTCATTTGAAAGCAAACTTGAAAAGAAGGCATAGCTATATACATTTATCGAAATGATTTCAACTAATTTCCGTTACTGACAACGGCTGGCAAAAAGCTAAAAATAAAAAACTTCACTGCGAATCTGCGCGAAAGTACATCGATAATAGTAGTGTTGCAATTGGTTATTACTCTAATCATCGTTCACCTGATTGCTCTAAGTTCATCAAATTAATTATTCTTTAGTTACAAGAAAGAATTCATCGAGAAAAAATTAAAATTTAAAAAATATATATTTTTTGTTACTGTTTTTGTTACAACAAAAAATATATATTTTTTTCATGTCATAAGATAGCAAACAAGCAGATGGGTCTCCTGATGGTAATAGTCAACCATCGCCTATAGACACTAAAGATGTTAATGGTGCGTTGCAATCTTTTGGCGAGGTCTAATGCCACATGCATAAGTTTACCCGTTACCTTACCCTCCAAACCGGAACACGACAGTGTCAAGCACTGACGCTATTGCGGCAGGAACAGGTAAGGCGGTGGTACCAGACCCGGGCGAAACAATGCAGAACTCTACCATATAGTAGTCAAGATGGTAGTGACTTGCATAGCCAATCGGTCGCCTTTTACGACCTGCCTGGCGGAACGGCAGTTGGTCTATTCTTCAAAGGAGCCCGGAACCAACACGGGGGAAATATTAAAATTATCATCCCGCCTGGCTCTGGAGCAAACCCAACACCTATAGACTTTCTGGTTTACCACGGTTTGTCGGTTGATGAAATGAGTGGTCACCTCCATTAATGCATTTTGCTGACTTGATAACGAATATCGAGGCATCGGAATGGTAACGCACCATGAGAAAAATTCCAAGCTGCTGATGAGATTTTGAGAAAAACCGAAGAAGGCAAAGAGTGTTACTAAAGCCTTAGTAACACTTTTTGCCTGACCTGGCGATCTAACTCAGAATTGCATGATCAGAGACGAATAAGTTAACCACTAAATTACAAGACAGTCAAAAATATTGATCTTTGATTGAATTCTGGATTAAAGTTAATCACTTTTTATAAACATTTCATTCATTCTTCATCGATTTTGAAATAGTGAAAATATTATATAAATACATGAGGATGTAAACTTTTAGTCCGCAGCAATCACATCACATGCTATCGATATTAAGTAATGTGAATGGTGCCCCACCTATCGAAAAATGAGGCCCTAATGACTTTTAAAAAATAATTGAAAATGTTGATTTGAAAAAAATGTTCTGAATATTAAATAAGATACTTACTAGCTGCGCAGCGAGTATTACAGCGATGCATTGTAAAAGTTTTTGCCAAAATTCATCCAACCTGGTTCTGTCATTTTTGCGTGATTGAGCAACAAACATCCATCCCGCCCCGTTGGTCGAGTGGTTAGGGAACTACGAATCGATGGGGCTCGGGTTCGATTCCCGACAGGGACAAACATTTGTGTGATGAGCGTAGATGTTTGTATTTCTGGGTCTGGGTGTGTATTATGTATGTAACAGTATTTATATATGTATTTCTATGCATTAGTATCGTTGACTGACCCATAACACAAGCAAATAATTTGCTTACTTTGGGGTTTTATTATTATTATTATATGTATATCCATTCAAACGTCTAAACTTTCGCATTTATAATATTAATAAATATTAGTTAGTGTAAGATAAGAAGTAGGACTCATATAGAATTATTTTTACACCAGGATTTCAAAACGTTATCAGATAACAGAACTTATTTTACGATACTTAACGTTATTACTGTAGCGATACCTCGGTAGCAAAATTATTTTCAAACACTATATGTATCCCTACTCAAATAAAAGAATTAAATTATTCACGCTAAATAACACTATAATATCGATATATAAGTACACGCGCTTCATGCTGTTTCGTGATTGGTTCGTCCCGTTTCATGCTGTTTAGTGATTGGTTCGCCAACTAGCGCTAGAAGACGACGTCATAATACCATATACCATAACGTCAATCCGTAGTGTATAACACAACGTAATAAATAACTTTATTAAACAGTAACAAAATCTGTGTCATTTTTTGATAGCGCTATGCTTGAAAATAACGTTATGTCATGCCGCGAGCAATAACGTTACCACAAAATACTGATATTTAAATCCTTGTTTTTACATAAATTCTGGCATTAAATGGTCACAAATGGTACAGAAGCCACAACCGGGACTTCCATCATACTTATAAATAGCATTAGTGTAAGGCTATTTGGTCTTTCTTCTTCATTTCCTTCTTGCTTCTTCAATCTTTTCCTCTAATACCTATGTCAATAATGACATTGGCATGCCCGAACGCCCGAATTGAATGTCGCACCAATCATGTTATCGTCCTTGTTTCTGATTTTTTGTATCGTCAAAATAGAATTATATAGACAAATAAATAAAATTGGAGTGTCTGTTTGTAATATTAAAATAACCGGTTGCAACTAAATGCATATGGATGTATACACGGTACACGTACCAAAATAACACTTTTTACGATTTTTGTCTGTCTGTATGTCCATCTGTCTGTCTGTCTGTCTGTCTGTCTATCTGTTTGTTCCGGCTAATCTCTGGAACGGCTGGAACGATTTTGACGGGACTTTCACTGGCAGATAACTGATGTGATAGGGAGTATCTTAGGCTACTGTTTAAAAAAAAACACGCGGACGCAGTCGCGGGCACAGCTAGTATTATTATAATAAAGGACGCGATATGAAATAATGTGAACAACCCGACTTTATATGCAAACAAGATTAACTCAGTCACGCTTTACTGTAGCTCAGTCGTAATTCACTTGAGAGTGCATGGGATTTTCTGTTTTCGTTGGAACTTCGGAATAAAAATAACCAGACCATTACGAGTTGGACTCACATACCAAGGGTTCCATACCTAGGGTTAATGATTCTATGTCAACGATAGTACCCTATAGGTTTTGATTCTCTTGTGAAGTCGCAATATATGCGAGTAAATGGTCATATACTTTGATCGCGGAGCTGGGTATTGTTTTGAGAGGCGTTTTCTTTGATTTGTGGCCATATTAGTTCTATAGCATGGTACTGGCAATGATACAGCGCAAGTCGAAGAACCCAATGACCATTTGGCAGCTGTTTCGTCGACAACATATCTTTTAGAGAGGCTTTCGATTTTAAAATATTCACTAATTGTACTTTTAATAAAGTACTATCCACATCTTCGCCATGACGTTAGAGCCAGTCAATTATCTCTTGTTTTTTATTGGCGTGCGTCGGCATTTTGATATGTAGCGTTGTCCATAGTAATTATGGACGGCAGTTTCGCAACAACACAGGATCTTACGTTTTTTCCGGCGTTAAATTATAAACAAGTTTTTTAAACCTACACATTTATCTTAAAAAATGTATATCGCAATACATTCTCTCACAGGCTAACACTATCTCGAGGTTGACTCGAGTCATTTAATATGTCCGGTTCCATTTGTCAGTTATTGTACAATACTTAGCAATGTGAATTTTTATTCGTATTTTTTTTAATAAACATACCATAGACTACACAAATACTAATAGACACGGTGTTGGACGCAAAATGCGTAGCCGCTCATATGAGCTAATGTATGTAAATGTCATACGCTTGTAGATATATCGTAAAAAAATAGAAATATTTTTTTTTTTTTTTATATCATAAGATAGCAAACAAGCAGATGGATCTCCTGATGGAAAGAGTCAACCATCGCCTATAGACACCAAGGATGTTAATGGTGCGTTGCTATCTTGTGGCGAGGTCTAATGCCACATGCATAAGTTTACCGGCTACCTTACCCTCCAAACCGGAACACGACAGCGACAAGCACTGACGCTATTGCGGCAGGAATAGATAAGGCGGTGGTACCTGACCCGGGCGAGACAATGCAGAACTCTACCACCTAGTAGCCACGATGGTAGTGACTCGCATAGCCAATGGGTCGCCTTTTACGACCTGCCTGGCAGAACGGCAGTTGGTCTATTCTTCAAAGGAGCCCGGAACCAATCGCACATGTGCTATAATGTGCGATTTTATCGCGTCGAATAAAAAGCTAAGCCGTAAGGAATACCTCTGGAGTGATTTTATTTCATCGGTAAGTATTATTAGTCTATATTTCTCTGTGTAAAGCGATGTTGACAACCAAAGAAATTGCTCTAAAAGACGTATCCTGTTTAATTCGTGAATTAACAGGTAGCTTTCCTGCTGGAAAGAAGTAACGCCTACGACAATAATAATCGCATAGTTGGACAAATTACATGAACTTATCTAACTCTAATAACAATTTTTTAAACAATAGGGTATGAAAATGATTAAAAATCATTTTTAGATAGCTTTTGATCATTAAAAAACGAAACAATAGTAATATTATGAAAAAAAATTGTTTAATCGCGCTTCATAATTTTTTATCTCAGTAAATTGTTAATAACAAAGTGAAAATTAACAATTTTTTAATTTTTTTTCGGGAATCTATTCTAAAGCCTTTTCCAAAAAGCTCCATCCAAAGAAAGGAAAAAAAATCCAGATTTATAGTTTTACAATTATCGCACTTTCAATATTAACATTGGTACTACAAAAATTGTTAGTTAATTAATGGATAACTAAATGAAAAATCGCGATTAAAAAATTTTGCCGACGGATTATTGTTTGTTGATCTATCTTGTAGGCTCATCAGTTTCTTTACTTCTTAATTTTCATATTTAATAAGTTAAAATAATATTTATTTATTAAAAGTCCAAAGTGGACGTGGCTTGCGCAAGCCGGAGAATCCGTTTTAGGGCTTATTTTCAACCCTTTAGGAAAATTATAAACATTATCCTACAGTTCCGGAAGTGAGACTTTTTTTGGGAAATTTCCTTTTCTTATTGAATCGTTTTTAAAATTTAAAAAATATCAAATAGTTATTACTATTATTATTTTATTATTTAACCATTTATTGTACACAAATAATAAAAGTAAAACTAAAGACAAAATTAGTACAAAAGGCAAGCTTATCTCTAAAGAAATTTCTTCCAGCAAGCCCAAAATAAGAGAAAAAAAAACATAAGGTAGAAAAACACGTGTACAAAACTATAGAACAAAGTAAACAAAATACAACGAAACTTAACTACTAAACTAATACAACTCTTATGACTACTTACTATGTCTACAAACTAAACAAACTATGAAATGGATAAGTAGTGCTGTTTCAGGCGACTCTTAAAGGTATCTTGAGATTCACTTATTCTAATGGAATGAGGCAAAGAATTCAAGAGCCTAACGGAACGAATAGTAAAAGAAGAGGAGAAATAGGTCGTCTTATGTACCGGAACTCGCAAGAGAGCACTTACACAAGGACGACAAGGACGGTCTATTGGGTGAAGAAATTCAAATTTTTCGCGTAGATAAGAAGGACAAGAAGGATTGAATAAAATATTATATAAAAATGACAATAACCGTAAATTCCTACAAAGGCGAATAGGAAGCCAACCAAGTTGGCTCCTAAAGCTAGAAATATGGTCAAATTTTCGTAAACCAAATACATATCTGATGCATAAATTTTGGAGACGTTCTAAACGATTGAGAAGTTCCTCTGTAGCATCAGGATAGCATGAGTCTGCATAATCTAAAATGGGAAGAATTAACGTTTGGACCAAAGATATTTTTGTTTTAAAAGGAAGAAAATTTTGAAGAAGTTTTAAAGAATGGAAAGCTCGATAAACTTTATTGTGAATATGGTTATATTCACGAAAAACCAACTTCCCTGCTTTTTTCACTTAATTGTTTATAACTTTTGCAATTTTTGCGAGCAGCCCTTCAATTTTCTCAAAAAGTTTCTACATGCCATTCCGAATCGAATGACCCCTAAATCATAATTTTTAGAGAATTTTCGATTCGATATTTTAAATAACCGGGACCAGCTTAAGAGACCAGCCCTTGACTCCGCGTTGCTGCTGGTGTTTTTTAGTTAAAAAACTCCGAAAAACACTGTGTCCGATATGAGATTCGAATGAGGGATCTCTAAGAGCTATCTATCCTAAGTGAACAAGACTATCACTTAATAGATACATTTAATACAATCACGGACTGTTAAAACTAACGATCGTACGCTGGTCGAAATTCGGTTCGATTATAGACTAAATATATTAAAGCCTACTAAGTAAGACAATAGATTTTAAGCATAAACAAAATGGTTTTATCCCGAATTAGTCCCAGCCCCTCTGAAGAATAGATCGTCTCCCGCTCTGCCAGGCAGTTCGTAAGAGGCCAGCGATAAACTATGCGAGTTACTATCAACGTGGTTACTAGGTGGTTTAGTCCATATGCATGTTGCATTACCATCCCACCACACTTATAGCAAAGTACTTTCAACATCTTGGTGTTCAACATCTTTGGTGTCTATAAGTGATGGTTTCTCTTTCGACAAGGAGAGCTATCTGCATTGATATATCGGAACGCCCGATCCTACAAACTAGGCCGTAGTAATATAATCTATAGAGTATTGTAACTCAGCCGTATCTTTGAAGTAAATGCCTACTGCCACGTGGTACGTATATATGCAATAGGGCTGCCCGCTTCCAGCATTTTAATTACATTGGCCTACATATACAAACAAATAAAAAACTTTGTGAATTGAATAGGAAGTATTCAATTAAAATGCGTGTTGTTTTTTGATTGGTAGATTTGATTGCACTCGTTATACTAAATATATATTTCAGCTGATTTTTAGTAAAAAATCGAGCAGTTATTATTAAAAAAACAACACACCGTCCGTTTGTCACTTGGCACAGTGGCGACTGTCTGTATGCCGAGCGCAATACCGAGATCGAGGCGCTTAGTCATAGCTCGAGCTGCGTCTATTTGTATAAGTTGGAATACTGTATAGATAATATTACCGTGACTAGGCCCAGTGGACTCAGTGACAATCAATCACGCGTGGTACATCATATCGTACGCTTCTACTTTCCGATTGTTTTTGCCATTACACGCATCAAAATGCCTTCTAGTGTATTCAACCAGTGTCATAATCACTCAAGGGAAAAAATAAGACACACGGGATTACTTTCCATTCATAAGTACGGCTAAAACAATATATTTGCAAATAAGATAAAATTGTTGTTTGGTTCGCTATGTTTGTGAGAGTGTGATAGTATAATACAAAAGTGACGCGACGAACGTAGCCTGCCGAGCCTAGGTATAGTGACTGCGATGTCAAAGCGTAACGTATCTTCCTTTTTTTATATATCAATGGCTATCTGCTTGTTTCTATTTAATTATATGAAAATAACACCGAATGCCTTGCGAAGTAGTAAATAGAGTGAGTCGAATATCTATAGAAGTTCCTTGATTCACAAGTTTGTCCATTAGTGGATTGGGTAGTATGAAGTATCCCATCACTGCATTTTCTTACCAGCTATTGGCTATCATTTACTTTTTAGGGTTCCGTACCGAACAGGAAAAACGGGACCCTTACAGGATCACATTGTTGTCCGTTTGTACGTCTGTTAAGATTATTCTTCTCGAGAAGGCGTAGAGATATTATGTTGTAATTTATATCAAATACTTGAGTCTACAGTCCTTTTCAGCTGAAATTATCTATATTAATGTTATAAATGCGAAAGTTTGGATGTTTGGATGGATGGATATTTGTTACTCTCTAACCTACTGAACGGATTTGAATGAAATTTGGCACACAGACTCCTCCTGACAGACTATTAATGCTCCTGATAGACTATTACCACAGAATTACAATATTATGTGCTATTACTGAGCTGACCTTGGGTTAAACCCCTAAACGCTCTGATTTTATCCGATTACCTAACCTCTAGACCATGATATGATTAAATTAAAAATTACTATACACAGGTATGGTAATGTGGAAACGCATCGACGAAATAAAATAATCAACGGAAATTCCAGTTTAGTCATAAGCTATATTTCTTTGGGAATGACATAATTTTCGACAAATCTGGCGAAATGTTGAAAGCGATGAAACTGCAATACCACCTCACATTTAAATGGATATTAAATGCATGATGAACATATTGCATGAGTAATTTTTAGGTCACAATAAAAAATTGTGTTTACTACTTTTTATTTTATTTATTTTCGTTAGCAGACCTCCCCGTTAGTGGAGTGGTTAGTGACCCTGATACTCAACAGGACTTGGGTTCGATACCCGCTGGGGACAAGCATTTGTGTGTTGAGCATAAATGTTTGATTTCTGGGTTTGGGTGTTTATTAAATATATTCTAGTATTTATATATGTATTTATATGTATTAGTATTGTTAACTAATACCTATAACACAAGCAAATAATTTGCTTACTTTGGGGTTAGATCAGTAAGTGTAATTTGTACCGTGAATACTTATTTATTTATTTCATTTCATAAGATAGAAAATAAGTTCGCAAAAGAAATTACCAATTTAAATATGTTAATGGTGCGTTGTTGTTCTTACTGTGTGGATTCAAATGTTATATGCATAAGTTTGCCACCTAACTTACCCGCTAAACCTGAATCCGAAAGCAAAATTCACCGACGCAAATATGACGGAATAAGTAAGGCGCTGGTCTTAAACTCAGGCAAAATTCCACTGCCTAGTTATTAGCCACGATGTTATTTACACCTAGCAGAAAGACAGTTGATATATTTCCAAATAGGCTCAGATCAAAACAGGAACTACTTACGTAAGAAATTATGCTCCTTTGTGTAACAATACACAATGAAACACATGCTGTATATAACCGTAAAATTGTAAATACCGTTACGTTATAATCTCTTGTAGTAGGTAATATTTATTAAACTGCTAATTTAACCTAACCAAATTATAAACTCAAGGTTTTTTTATAATTTTACTATGACATATACAGTGTGTAAAAAACCCTGTCCGATCGTCAAAGGCATTATTTGGAAGCTTAATAAAAATATACCTGTCAATATTTTGTGGACATTGATAGATAAATATTTCAAAATATTTGCTTGATTTAAAAGGAAGTTGCTCAATTTTAGTACTAAAATGAGGCACTTTAAAATACAATATATATTTTTTAAATATTTGCACACCATATATTGGTAGAATATGTCGGTAACTAATTTATTTTTAACAACTTGTAACACCCATATTCTTGCAAATAAATATTTTCTTTCTTTCTTTCTTTCTTTCTTTCTTTCTTTTATTTTAATAAAAAGAATTGTTTTTTTTTTTGATAATATCATTGACCTACCCGTGTACCTCTCTCGGATCGAAAAGGATTTTTTAAACGCTGTATATTACTGTATAAGATAACGCAATACATATGAGGTAGATACAGGAGGAGGAGGCAGGTAAGATGGAGTATAGAGGAAATTTGTAAAAATATTTAGCTGTTTACTGAAAATAAGGTTTCAAATACCTACTAGAATGGTGCTGGCATGGGATATACTTCGATGTGAACATAGCTGTTGAAGGAGTGCAGTGTGCTGACCATAATTATTTAAAGCGCTTGTAGCATTGTTTTTTTTTATATATCATAAGATAGCAAACAAGCAGATGGGACTCCTGATGGAAAGAGTCATTCGTCGCCTATAGACACCAAAGATGTCAATGGTGCATTGCTATCTTGTGGTGAGGTCTAATGCCACATGCATAAGTTAACCGGCTACCTTGCCCTCCAAACCGGAACACGACAGTAATCAAATTTTAATTTTAATGGATTGCTGGAAACGTAATTTAAGGCGCTTTCTCTCTAAAACCTCTTACATGACGGTGGCACCACCACTATTGGATACTTTTTGATGCATTTACAGAATTGGTCTTCGATACCTATATACTCCATGATCTCTAGATGTAACTTCATACTAAAGGGTTTATCGACTACATATATTCAGCGCCTCCCATGCCACTAAGAAGATGCAGACCAGCCTGGACTTTATCCCTGGCTGGCTTGACATATGTCACATAAACGTCAATGTGGGTAAAAACTCAGGTCCTCACTTGCAGAAGAAGAAAAGGAGGAATCCCGCAACTCCGAATTGACACCCAATCAGTTGAGCGAACCCTATTGCTCAAATACATTAGGGTTGCTATTGATAGTCGACTGACCTTTGCATACCACATCAAATAGGCAATTAGGAAATCGCAGCAAGCGATGTCTGTCCTTCGCCCAATCCTCCCTCCGCGGACGAAGCTGAGAATTTACAAAACATACATATGATGACAAAACTGTATTTTTAAGTAATTTCTCCAATGCTATACTCACTCTATTCCCTAGACACACTCTTCTTTCGATATCCAAGATAAATAAACTCATCCACTTGTTTCAGCCCTTTATCATAAACCACAACTCTCACTTCCGTTCTGGTATCGTCTTTTTATAACTAGAACTTTAGTTGTCTTCGCATTCAAATGTGAACCGGTATTCTTACATTCATCATTCATAATTACTATAACGAGTGTTTAGAGCTTAGATGAAGTTGAGCCTAAAAGTAAAAAGTAGATCACTCATGCGCATTTTCACATTCAATAATATTGTTTTTTTGACGTGTTGATCCAGGCAGGAAACTTTTGCATCTGCTTGCCTTTTCTTAACATTATAGGATAGCAAACAAGCAGGTGGTTATCCTGAAAGATTTTAGTGGTGCATTGCCATCCCTTGGTAGGTAAAAATGCTACATACGTAAGTTTACTGGCTACTACTAGCCCCCTTTGAATGTTTATCTGCAGAGTCTCACTGTCTCTTAAACGAAATCAGGAATGAGAATACGTGTATTCTCATTATTACAACAAATTATAAAATTGTTTGGTAAATTCAAAAGTGCAAATCTTCTAATGCTCATATATATATTTATATATATATACATATATATATATATATATATATATATATATATATATATATATATATATATATATATATATATATATATATATATATATATATATATATATATATATATATATATATATATATATATATATATATATATATATATATATATATATATATATATATAATGTACTGTACAGAAAACATACTTACTTTTCTATAATTTTTTTTGTCCTATCGTAGCACTGCTAAATGCAAAATGACGGATTAATACGTGAAGACTGACTAATGGAAGGATCAACGGACGGAGGTCGATGTAATTCTTTATTTACATGTTTTATGTAATCTAAAATGTTCAATATTCCTAGTTATAATATGCCTTATTATAACTATATAGTTAAAATATGCCTTATTATAACTAGACTATCGTTCTTACACGCTAAGCTAGACGCGTAGCGTAAAATAACGATTACACGCAGCGAATTAGAGGTGTGATCGCACATAGAGATTCAAAAGTAGTGCACTCTCACACGATGCGTGTTGCGAGTCTTGCAAAAGTAAAAAGTTAGGTCACAAAGGGAGTTCTCATACAACTAACCTCAATTTATACCGCCAAAAGTATGGAACCATACGTTTGTGAGTTCAACTCACATGTTACTAGTTTTATTTATATAAAATATTTCACAATTACGCTGAGAACTGTGTTATAGAAAATTTCCACCAATGTAAAATTTATTGATATATTGCAATAGACCGGTTTTAACTAAAAGATTTGTGGGAACTTCAATTCAACAACGAGTAACCTTCTTCAACCTTATAAATTCTTAAAAAATAAGTAACATTGCATGAGTCGAAAATTGTTTGGACTTTCATAATACATCATCACTCATCATTCTCACAGAAATGTGGTAGTATAATAATAGAAACTTTTACTTCATTTAAAAATGAAATTAGATCAGCATCCACTATTATGCGTGTTTTTTTATTGATTTCATTTGATACAAAAAAAAAAATTATTCTCAAAAATAACTCTTGCGAGTTTTTCTGTAAAATCTGTTTTTTTATTCCAACGACTGACGATAATTAAACTACTAACCAAAACTAAACCAATAGTAAACTGGATTGTGATCTAGCCTTTTTGGGTGGAAATTGTTACCAGGTTCAATACCAAGGTCGAGTAAAAACGCTATTGAAACTTTCTTCTGATTTATCATCGAAAATCGAAATTTCAGTAGCTTTGATTTGAGTGCTGTTGATACCCCTTTACCATTTCACTAATCTTTGGATATGCACGTAAAGCCGATGGTCCCGAAGCAAAGGAGAGTTGTTATTAGGTTAGTAAAATGTAGCGATTGGGTTTGCGAACCGAAACTTGGGGTTCGGCTTACTCTGCCTATCTCATAAAGAGTGGACTAAGTGAACCTCTCTTCCTCTTCCAAAAAATTTTACAAAAATTTATTATTCCATAACGAATAAATATCGAAATCAAAGTACCTAAACATCACACAAACAAATGACATTAAGTGTACATTAATAAAAAGTATATATCAACTCAATAATTTGAATGGAATTTATTTATATAATATATCAAATTAATTAAACAGATTAAGGTTAACTTTATTAATCAACTTCATTTTAACTCTGATAAGTTAACAGTTAATAAATAAATGTTCCATTAAATCACAGCCCTGTTATTAAGTGTTATTAGAAATTTACATTTATTCATTTTAAATTTGTCAAACCAGATTTTGATGAAACAAACGAGGTGTGTTTTAACACGTTCATTACGAAGAACGAGTAAAAAACGACATTTTGAATCCATATATAGATTGGGTATGGTAACAAAAAAGAAATGTTCGGTTTTATGAATCTACTAAACCATTAATGAATACCAACCAACCTAGTACTAGATAGTAACATTCCTTTCAATCGAATTAGCGTTAAATTAATACAATTTTTGAAATATTTTAGTGAGATTTTATGGAGTAAAAATAATTATGCATAAGGCTAAAAAGTATTTAAAGTAATAAGCAATCGCATGTGGCCAAAATTCAACCATAGACATTAGACTATACGGTAATTATTTTTTAAGATTGATAACTGACATCCGTAAAAAAATAGTATCTATGCATGTGTGTATAATTCATGTATGTCGCATGAATGTAATGTGTGTAATATTTATTTATATTATTTTAACGTATTTTGAATGCATTGCAAGCGTAGCGCTTAATTATTACGTAACCTTTAAAATTTTTATAATAATCTTACGGCCCGACCACAGCTCGCGCGGCGCGACCGGCGACGCGAATTGCGGCGCGGCGAGCGAAAACAAATGTAGGAAACTGTATGAAGTATGCCACTGTTACCGGCGACGCGAATTGCGGCGCAGGAAAACGCGCGACCGGCCGCGCGGTGTGATGAGCGAATAAAACAAAAGAGTACTTTTGTTTTATTCACTAGAAAGCCAGGGTTGGAATCAGAATAACACAAAATTATTACCAACGGAAATTATATAGATACTTATTTTATTTTATTAAAATTTTTACTACTATTTTTAGCGTCCGACGCAAAAACGAGGGTTGTTATAAGTTTCAGAAGTGTGTCTGTGTATCTGTCCGTCCATCGTAGCGCCCTGGCGGATGGTCCGACTTAGTTGCGATTTTTTTACTTGAAAGCCTTATTTTGCGAGATGGTTCTTAGCTATAATTCAATAGAATCTGTGCAGCCTTTGAAAGCTCACCATCTCTTTTCAACTTGATGAAAGGAATTCAGCAACTTGTAAAGGCTTTATCGATGCTAAATTTTGTATTTTATTACTTCAATTATATTGCAATGACATGGTGACCTAGACCTGATGCTACAATATCTTCATTCGAAGATATCAGCTTTTATTTAACTAGCAATATTTGTATGTAAATAAAAGATTTTCTAAATATTGCAAACCATATTTATCGACTTCCTGATATTTATTTGTACTGAAACTTGGCAAACTTTTGTAATTTCAATGACAATGCAATGTTATGGTACTATCCAGCTAAAATGATGATGTAGCCTGGGTATAGGGACTAGAGCTCTCAGATGTAGAGTTTTGACGAGGCAACCAAGTTTTGGGTCATTGGCTTGTTGCTATAAGTACTAAGTTTAATTAGTACTCATAATGACGAGAAATGGAACATGAAGCCGCTAGAGTGTTATTGTAAATAGAAAGTGTTAAGATAGTAGAGTTTGGAGTCGTTCGTTTCGTTACAATAAGATATTTTTCATTATTACGAGACTCTGAAGATGGAGCCAAAAAAAGTAATATAGAAACTTCTCACATCCAGATGCAAAATGTTTAGATAATAAACTTCTAAACTCAACAAGGTAAGTTTGACTTAGGATTTAACGATCAGACTCGAAGGTGGCCATGGTAAGTTATAAACTAAACAAGAAAAACCCATTTAGATTGGACTCAGTTGTTCTGTTTTGACAAATACCCTGATACTAAATGATTTACAGGGTCTTATGATGAAACAGGAAGGAGGTTATCAAAACTTTTAATTAAAATTGAGCAACACGATCAATTTTGGACTCGTTTGTATTTTAATTTAAAGAAATGTGGAATATGATAGCTTCCAGTATCTGATGATAGAGCAGAAGGAAGTCCATGTGATCTTCTAAGCTTGATCAGTTAAAAGCCACTGAGTGTAGGCTACTTCGATTTGTTTTGGCAAACACTTAGATGCTGAATGTTTTTCAAAATATAACGATGGAACTGGAAAGTGGACACTTGAAATTGGGCTGATATAGCCTTTATTGCTAGAAGATTCACATGGTTTGATAGAGTTACATGGCGGAGCTGGAGACCTCGGAAGTTTGGCAATAAAACAGCTCAAGCTCATTGAGTAAGGAACCACAGGTCAAGGTTACCTTTAACTTTATGCTGCAGGATCCTCTTTCGAAGATCATCAGCTCCTTTTACGTTTTGCGCTTAAAATTATTTTAGAACTGAAGTAAAATGGTGGGCTGACGATAAAAAAAGGGTCGGTTTTTTTAAATTTTAATTTAGAGTTAGTATGCTGATTTATTGATTAAATAAATAATTGGTTATTGACATATTATTTTAATAATATACTTAAAATAATATTAAACTTAATTTAGTATATACACTGAAACTTAAACTTAATCTAAAAACTTCACAGCATTTTCTAAATTTAATGTCGGCTTGCGTTAAACAAAATTTGTTCCTATACATTCATCTCACTCATATTAATGGGTGCGTGTACTTATATACGCGGGTGAGAAGTTATACTTCTTTGGCGTCATTAAAAAATGGTGACCGCGTTTCCGATCTGGTAGTAGCTTTTAAAAAATATGTTGACGTGTCAAATAACTTATAAAATTTTTTATTGAATAAAGTACTTCTGATTTCTGATTTCTGAATCATTTTAATTGCATGCAAATACTTAATTACATTAAAATATTAAAATTACTGGAAAAGGATAGTCAAGGATTTCGGGACTTAATGAGCAATTTAGCGGACAACCTGTAACTATTACGTGACGGTAATGCGCGTGCATCTTAAAATTTCACTCGCTGCCTAAAGAAATATTACGCGCCTAAAGAAATATAATTTCAAAAATCCTGAATGGAGGGATTAATGATAAGGTGATATATGTAGGTATCAACATTAATGGTATTTTTGCGTACAATCCTAACGTTACGATAATATATACTACGCTTACTAGCTAGTATAGGTGTGACAGCTCAGAGCAGCACGCCGCCGCGGTCGCAACAAGACGAGCTGTGGCATACCCAGATGGTCGCGCGACTCACCGCGCCGCATTTCGCGTCGCAGGTCGCACCGCGGGTAGCTGTGGCCGGGCGGTTAAAATTTTTAAGCTAAGCTTGAATAATTTAATCTTAAACCTCGCATTAAACAACTAGCTGAGTGACCGAACTTTGATATAAATTTTTCATGTGAAAAATGTTTTATCACGAAGATGAGATTTACCTAGATCAATTATTACAATAGTAAAGGCTATCTTAATAGAAAATTTCATCAAAATGCTTGAAGCGGTTTCGATTCTATTATTAGTGTTATATTTTAAACAAGCAATTCGTACAAGAATTGCTTGTTTAAAATATAACACTAATATATTAGTTTTATAAAATTATAGTTTTATAAAACTGCAAAATGCTGTGTGTGCATGCGTGTATGTATGTTTGTTTTTATATTGTTTTGCATTTTTTTTTCAAGTTTTGTTATTTGTTTGTAAGTTTTTTCTGTATTGTCTTGGAACAACACTAAAAGGTATTGATTTGTTTTATTTCACGTTTTTATATTTATTTCTTTTTAATTGTAGTGTTGTGTTTAACTTCTGTAGTGTTGTAGTGTATGTATAATAAACAACTTATATTCTATTCTACAATTTTTTCAACTAAAACTGCTGGACAGATTTAGATGAAAGTAGCTGACTCGCACGACTTCACACGAGAGCAGTGAAGTATTTCATCAATATAATCTTTCATACAAACATTCATAACAAACTTTCATGACCTACCAGCCTTTTAAGGATTATTTATTAATCGCCTATACAAACTCGGGTCTTTTATTACCAATTTCATTACAATTCAGCCGCGAAAGCATAACAAATAAACAAATTGAAATGAAGTGGCAAGTAAAGTACTATTCAACTCACCTAAAGATGCTTTGGTTGCGAAGTGAAACGTGCGTTGAGTACATAATTTGTGTTAGTGATTTACTTCTGACGTGGAAGAAAGTGTGGTGGAAGTGGGTGGAATATTGTGCCGCTGTGGTCTTCTTTAATTTCAGATCTTGGATAAGTTTGCACCATTACATACACTACCTTTAATTTCTGTTTCATAACAGCAGTTCCATATAACACTTCGCGGAAATTTTGCCAATTAAATACTATAGTCGCTTCTTTTAATTCATTCACCGCAAGACGGTGATACACAAGCGGTTGCTAATATATTATGTACACTAAAGACAACAAAAACTAAAGTGAATGTATATGTCTATATAAAGTAATTTAAAAATTAATTAAATATTTATTACAACCTTTAATGTTCATTCATACAAGCGTTGACAAATTACTTATTCGAAAAACATGTTCCGTTATATGACTCATCAAAATTAATTTTAAATGGCAAATTGCGTAGTAGTTGTAGTGTTAATATAAGATAAATTGAGTTATTACTTTTTTCATAGGTTTCATTTTTCACAAACAGATGATTCTCATGAAATGATAAGAGAAACAACGCCTGTAGAATCTAAAGATGTTCATGGTGAGCTGCTATCCTTGTGGTTTCTGTGGAATGTAACATCCATAAGCAAGAATACTTATTTTACCATCTAAATCGGAACATTATAGCAAAATACATCGACATTAAAAAAAAAGTGTCTTCTCGCCCGTATCCCCAAAGGAATAGGCAGAGGTACAACAAGTGCACCCACGATTAGCCGAAGATACTTGGTCCCACAAATGTGATAGGTGGCAAGCCTATTGCCAAACTGGGCACTTTCCAAAAACTTTCCGGGCACTGAAAAAAAGACTGTTTTTTATGTGCCCGAATTGGGAATCGAATCTGGGACTTCATGTGGTCATCGCTGATGCTGGACTACTAGACCATAGAGGCCCCCTCTATCTACTATCGACATTATTGCGATAGAAATAGATATGGCGGCTGTACCCTACCAAGCCTGGGTGAAACGTTGCAAAATCCTACTAATTAGTTGTCACATTGTTAGTGTCAAGTTTTAGCCTTTTCTCGCTTTTCATAAGATGTTTCACAACATGACAACTGATTTATTCTTTGAAAAATACAAACCCGCTTGTCTACTATTTGTCTCCAAAGAATTCTGACATGTTTTGGCCATGTAATGAGAAGGGGAAATGACAGTCTGAAAAAACTGAGCAATGTTGGCAACACAGAAGGCAACATATTTAGAGGCCGATCGCCATCTCAATGGTCTGTTTATCGATAAAAGATGGCACCACTTCTAACAAGTTTTATCAAGCGGTGAAGTAGAGATTTTCATTTTGTTGCCATATAAGCGTCAAATTTTATTTTAAGAAACGACAAAGTTAAATAATAAAAGGTAATGTACAAGGTTAAAGAGGAGTGGGCTAAGCTGATTTGTAGATATTTTTGTATAAAATGACCTCTCTTGTATTATTATAGCTCAATGAAGTATGCAGAAAAGTTGACAGGCAGAGTATGTTTACAAGACAAATCTATTTTCATATGACATTTGGATCGCATTTTAGGATACCATCCAAGCGTACGTTTGTTCATTAATTATTTATTTAATGTTTCGAATTCTAAACGCTAGATACCTGTCATGATTTAATTGGGTGTTACGCTCACTTTATTTCAAATAATTTTATCATTCACATTCATCATTCATATACGTTAAGTATAGAAACTATTGATTAATATTGTACTACAAGTCATAATCTACGACTTTGCACGTGTTATAACGAATTGTGCAAGATTTAATTTTGATTATTATTTATTACTAGTCTTTCCCACGACTTTATGTGCGATAAAGGTTTTTTCTATCTTTCGAGGATAGCAATTGGATAAAAGGTGCGTGAGGTATCAACGTCGAACGGTATGCGAAATTTCTATGATGAACGGTTGTGTTCATGACCTCAAAACGTAAGAAACAACCAAATTTACTTTTGTAATATATAATATAATGGGAGTTGTAGCGTGCAGCCCGCTGCATTTTAAAAGTTTTTGCTTAGTCCAGCAGGAACAACTCATTTTTTCGAGATGATAAGCCTATGTGCTATTTCAGGTTATCATCGACATGTGTGCCAAATTTCATTCAAATCCATTTGGTAGTTTTTGCGTGATTGTTTAATAAGCATCCATCTATCCATCCAAGCTTAACATAGATAAAGCTGATTATAAATAACTGGACATGCACACGGTTTCGCTCTTTTTAAAAATGATCCGTGGATACAGCTTTTTTTGTATGAAACGTAACCTAGAGATTTTCTGTTCTTCTGACGGCGTGTTTGCAAATGATACTGACTTATTGAATTTAATGACAAAATGAGGTTATATGAAATTAAATGAAATAATATCTAACTTGACTTTGGCCGGCATCCACGTTCCGCGACCACACTACAAATCGTAGTGAGAGATTCCATTCACACCGTGTCGACAATTGGTCACCCACAACTATTCGATTTGCCCGTACCTTCTTTATACAAACAAAATCTGGAACAACTTACCTCATACGGTTATTTCAGATAGTTTTGATAGCGGAATTTTTAAGGTCAAAAAATTTTCGTTTTTTAAAACAATATTACATAATTTACAATAATTATCTCATATCATACTATAAAAATATACGATTAATAAAAAGAGAATTTTATTCAGGCTACTTTATAGTCTAAATAACAGAGAATTCTGTAAACACCTTACACAGGTCTCTTGCATATCATGCTATATGCATATCACTTAATACACACTTATTTCATAATTCTTCATAAACGTTTATATTTTATTCTATCTAGCTGAGTGTTAAAATTTACGACTAATAATAACTTACAAAACCGTTTTCTTTTTTCTGTTTTTTTTTGGATTACTAATTTAGAATAGCTTACTTGTATATACCCTAAACGTATACTTAAACGTTTGAGAAAACTGCGGCAAACATAAAAGCGGTAAATTTTAACGTTTAAGATTTTGTTTTATTGCGGCAAGAATAATTAAAGCGGTGATACCAGAGCTGGGCGAGACGTCGCAGTATTCTACCACTTACTAGTCGCGAGGGTAGTAATACGTTTTTCCTATAGCAGGCAGTTCCAGGCTGCCTGGCAGAAGGACAGATGGTCTATTCTTCAAAGAAGTCTAACAACAGAGGACAAACATGGAGATAATACTCTTATTTGCCATTCTCTGAAGCTTTTATACCACAACAAGTTAAGATTTGATTGAAGTGATTTGATGTATCTTAAATTAGATTCCAGTTATACAAACCACTGAACTCGGAAACTTTGAGCTGCAACATAATTTGTGGTCATTTCAATTTCACATAACGGACCATATTACTAATTGAAGTAAAAGTGAGGAAGTAGCAAATGATAATACTAATTTGTTACGTATTTTCACTCTATTATCTAAGCTAATTGTAATGGGTATAATAGGAATAAACATTCCCTTTAAATATACTAGTAATTGTATTGCTAGATTTGTGTTCCGGGCATTTAAATTCGTTTAGTAGTTTTTGCGTGATTGAATAACAAACATCCATCCAAACATCCAAACTTCTGCATTTATAATATTAATAAAGATCATACAGCGCAGCCTGTAAGGGACAGTGTATCAAAAAATTGAGAAAACATGCCATTTTTACGTTCTAGTTACGATAGCAATCCCTTTCCTTGTTGAAAATGCAAAATCGATGTTTTATGATTTTTTAATATTTTCATGCCACGCAATGTAAAGCGTACAATGCTCGGGCCGTCGCGTCCGTGAAACTCTCAAACCAGCCGTTTATTTGGCGCGGTATGGGATGCTCAATACATTGCTTATTTTGTTTGGTTTCTTAAATTTTAGTATTAAAAAACATTGTAGAGTATCAGAATAAATCAAATTATACCAAGTTAAAATAAAAAAATCCTTAAAAACAAAATACTCCGCACAAATTTCCGACGGTTTTTATCTCAGAACTATCGTCTAAACCCATGGATCCGGTTATTGGTAGGCCATCTCTTACACGATGTAGTTTATGTGTTTAAAAATGTATTCATTAATTGTTTACATATTCTACATATTATTATGTGATAATAATAATATGTTTTTAGTAATAATAATGTCGCTGATATTATTACTATTGACTAGATACTAGAAATTTGCAACGTCTTGACCGGACTTTGGTAACACCGGGTTATGGTATCACCATCTTACCTTTTGCTGTCGCATGGCATCGGTGCTTCTGAATATCTATCGTGGACAGCAACGCACTTTCAACATTTTTGGCTTCTTTAAGCAATGGTCCCTTTCCATCAAAAAAACATCAAAAAAATCAAATCAAAATATATTTATTCAAATATATGAATTGTGCACTACACTAAATTGTAAAATCACAAAAAACTATCTTATGATCTAACTTAACATGTATCTGCCTGAACTAGGTTAACCTGTGTTTCAGGCGATAGGGGCTAGTGAAATACTATAATTTTAATAATCACTAATAAAAAAATTAAGTACGCATAGTTTACAATGTTATGTTATTAAATTAAACTCTTAAACTATATTAACCTTAGTAATAATATAACCAGGAAAACGGAGTAATTCTTTAAAACTGTCACAAATAGGAACAAGAAGATAAAAATTAAACATAGTAAAGTACATAATTCTAAATTTTGTTTATTTACAAACTAATAATAACTTCTCGGTGTCATCGTAGGACATACTTTGTAAAATGTCAAAAAATATTTTTGCAGTTAATAAAATTTTTTGAATAAATATTTGTAATTGCATTGATTCTATTATACAGAAGTGGACCTAAAAATACGTAGAATTTTGATTAAAAAGCAAATTTTATTACTGCGTTGTAGGGATAAGCCCTATCTTTTCGCCTTGTGTTTTGATGATCAGGAGAATAAGAAAGAGCCGAGTGTTGTTTTAATACTATATTTAAAACAAATAGCTGTCGGACTATTAGCACTTTACACGATGTGAAAAGCTGGTTAGTGGGATATAGGAAGGAGCGGAATGTGGCCACATTAAGAATAGCTCTTTGTGCTCTTTCTATACTAAGTAGCAGAGTCTTGCCCACTCCACCCAATGACGTAATCACCTTATTTGCTGTCCTATACTATAAAAAATTTGGAACTAAAAAGTTATTAACTTTTTTACAAGTGTTATTATATTTTTTTATATAATCACGTCAATTTCCTTGAAAAATACGCGGAGTAAACTGATTTTTTTATGTTATTAGATGATAACAAACAAGCATATTGCTCTCCTTCCTGATGGCAAGAGACAATCATCGCCTATAAACACCAAAGATTTTAATGGTGCGTTGCAATCGATGTGGTCGGATGGCAATGTCATATATCATGTACTGGCTACCTTACTCTCCAAATCGGAACACGACAGTGACACTTTTTTTTAAGTGCCCGACTCAGGAATCGAACCCGGGATCTCATGTAGTCAACGCCAACGCTGGACCACTAGACCACAGAGGCGTAGGCGTAGAGGTAGTTTTTCTTATATATAATAATATAGCAAACAAGCAGATAGCTCTCCTGCTGGAAAAGTCAACAATCGCCTAGAGACACCAAAATATGTCAATGGAGCGTTGCTATCTTGTGGCGAGGTCTAATGCCACATGCATAAGTTAACCGGATACCTTACCCTCCAAACCGGAAAACGACAATGACAAGCATTGACGCTATTGCGGCAGGAATGGGTAAGGCGGTGGTAACAAATACCCGGGTGAGACGTTGCAGAACTCTACCACCTAGTAGTCACGATGATAGTTACACGTTTGGCCAATCGGTCGTCTCTTATAACGTGCCTGGCGGAACGGCAGTTGGCCTTTTTTCAAAGTAGCCCGGACTCGGGGAGTATTTTAAAAGAAGGATCATTGCAAGGAGGCATCGCAATGGCGCTTCTTATGTTGCTGATGTCCATGGTCCATTTGATGGGCAGTGGTGACTGCTTTCCATCAGATCGACCATCGCTCGTATGTAGTTATTAATGTCTATAAAAAAACACTACAGTGACAAGCATTGGCCCTTTTACGGCAGAAATATGTAAGATAGTGGTACCAAATACCCGGGCGAGACATGTCGGAGCTCTATCACCTGCCGTAGTTATCACCATGGCAGTCGCAAGTTTAGCCAATAATTTGCCTTTTACGAATTGGCTGGCAGAATGACTGATAGTCGATTTTTTAAAGGTGGACCCGCACCAACATGGGGGACATTATACAACATGTAAGGGACGGTGTGTCGAAAAGTTAAAGAAACATGCCTTTTTTACGTGTTAGTAATGAAAGCAATACCCTTTGTTGTGGGAAATACAACATATTTTGTGATTTGTGATTTTTTTAATGTTTACACCACGCAATGAAAAGCTTGCATTGCTCGGGCTCGTCGCTCCCGCGATACTCTCGATAATCATTATTGTCTAAAAAATTTGAGAGACGCTTTATGACATAATATTTATATTTTGGTTAGTATATATTTGCATTAAAATATATTTTTCGAAAAATACAATGTTACAATTTTTTTAGTATTGATAGGGAAGCGCTTGACCACGATCTCGTCTAATGGTAAACTAAGGTGTGGCCTAAGGTGGAACGCGCTTCCCTAGAAGGTACCTGTTCCCTCTTCTCTTGAAGATCCCCAGGTTGTACTTGGCAGGGAACACAGGCTCAGGAAGCATACTCCAGTCCCTTGCGATTCGGAGCAAGAATGTCGATTCAAACCGGTACGTAGAACGTCCACTATATGGTGACGCCTAGTATCTGATCGCCTCGACGATCGATAGAAAAACGGAGATGGCGGAATTAAGTCGTGCAATTCCACAGTGCACTCTCCAAAGTGTATCCGATAAAAGACCGATAGACTAGCCCCTCTGCGGATATGAGCGAGGCTCTGGAGTTTTTTGCCTACTAGGTCATCGTCGTTTATGAGCCTCTTGGCACGCCTCTTTATCGCCTCAAGCGTATCCAGCTAGTATAAAACTGAGCAAGGATCGGTCGGCCAGATACGTTTTTCTGCTCATATATAAAGTATTGTTTACATAGAAGATATCTGAAGGGTCTATGCACTGTTATTATAATTAAGATTTACGGGTCCAACATAAATCTTCCGTAACAATATAATCTGCGTGTACGTCTAACCTATTATTAACATGTTTATTTGTTCGCTACGACATAGCGTGTTGTACCAGAACTGACCTTTAAGATAAACATTACTGTCACGAATTATATATTGAACTATTGAAGGTCAGTAATCTCGCTAAACATTTGAACACTATTGTTTGGGAAAGTATTTTTTTAAATATCATATAGCAAACAAGTAAATGGCTCTTTTGATGCAAAAAGAGAACCATCGCCTATAGACATCAAAGATGTTTATGGTGCATTGCTATTATTATGACAAGGGCTTAACGTCTCATGCTTAAATTTACCGGCTAGCTTACCTTTCATTTAACCGGCTAGCAAACCTCTGAACCTGATGTTAAGTACACTTTGAAGGATGTATATTAAAACAAGTAAAGAGGTAAGGGACGCCTTTTTAAGATTACTATTTTATATATCAAATAAGAAACTAATAGAAAGAGCTTTTATTATATAAGCCTACTACCATAATATATGTATGGGAAAGAGACAACTATGATCTTTAGACACCAAAGATTTTAAAATGGTATTCAAATGACATTCATAAGTTTTTCAAATTTTAGAGGATAAGGCTACCTTATCCTTCTAAATCTAGAAAACTATAGTGACAAGCACTGACCTAATTGCTAAACCGGTAGTACAATACCTAGATAATAAGTTGCAAAACTACTTAATATTCTATATTTATAGAACACTTATTAAGTATTATTTTAAACATTCTCTTTAAGGATTAAAAGGATTCAAGATGTTTCATTTAAAATTTTAGCTATAGGATAGCCAATATTTCTTGCGTTGGCTTACACTATGTATTCCTTTTAAGTGTAACTTTGCGATGTCACTAAAAGGGAAAACATCAAAAGGGAAGGGAAAACAAAAAGCGGTGTAGAAATGGAACAATCACACCGTAAGTCTGAAAAATAATGAAGACCCCAGCGTCACAGTTATCCACCCTCGTCCACCACACTTTATACCACGACAGCACCATACACAAAAGTACACAATTTACGCATTCAAGGCATTGATATATAAAAACCCTATCAATGATTCAAGGGTATAGAGTTCTGCAACCTATAACCTCAGGGCTAGGTATGACCACTTTATTTATTCCTCTGTATCATCGCTTTTCCTATTCTTGCTGCACTAAGGCCAGTACTTGTATAGATAGAGTAAGATGACCTTACTCTCCAAATATTAAGATACTTCAATATTAAGGATATTCATTGTAGGATATTGTATTTTCCTACCAAGAGAACCATCAGCTTTTTTGTCTTTTTGTATCATAACACAACAAACAAGCAAATGGCTTCTCTGATTGTTTATAGACACAAAGGATGTTAATGAGCAACGCACCATCCATGTGGTGGGATGGTAATCCTACGTGCTAAGTTTACTAGCTACCCTGCAAACCGGAACATGATGACGACAAGCATTAATTCTATTACAGTAGGAATAGAATAGGCGGTGGAACCAAATACCCAGGTGATATGTTACGAAATTCTACCACCTAGTAGTCATAATAGCAGTGGCTCAAATAGCCAACTTCGCCTTCGCCCAAATTCGCCTTTTATGTACTACTTGGCAGTATGGCAGATGGTCTGTTTTTCAAAGAATTTCCGAACTAATACGGGGAAGCTACCCTAAGACATTAAAAATAATTTAAGAGTGGAAAATATTGTGCAAGAATAAACTGGAGGAAACTATGGCGGTTAAATTCATGCCAAAGAATTCCAAACATTTTTCATTACGAACTTCACAGAGTTCTTATATAATATTGATATTAGAAATCTACTATGATCTATATAAATATTATAAATGCGAAAGTTTGGATGTTTAGATGGATGGATGGATGATGGATGTTTTACTCTATTAAGCAAAAATTACCGAATGAATTTGAATGAAATTTGGCACATAGGTAGATGAAAGCCTGGAATAGCTGCAAATAGGCTACTTTTTGTCCCAGAAAAATTAGGTGATCTCGCAGGGTTTGCCAAAAACTTTTATAATTCAGCGGGCTGCAAGCTGTATCTAATATAATATATATTTGACATTTGAATATTATTGTCTGCATTGGTCAAGTTGTAAGCCTATTTGGCACAGATCGTAAGTCGGACGAGATAAAAAAATGCATACGAAGATATTGAGGGCTTTCCTTGAAATTTAAATTGCAATAGCAGCTTAAAGATTGTATTAACACACCCGTGTTCCATTATACCGTAGTGTGTGTAGTGTGTGAATGAAGGTGACCGTTTTTTTTATTGAAAAAATCACAATAATAGGTACACAAGTAGCAGATCGGCAAAATGTGGTAATGGGAACTCCTACCACCATCCAACTAGCCAACCGACGAAACATTGAATCTTAACCGAAATGTTTTCTTTCATGTTGCATAGCAAACAAGCAGATGGCTCACCTGATCGAAAGAGATTAGCATCGCCTTTATAGACGATGGTTATCTCTTTCGATAGATTGCTGATGAAATGTAATAACAATCTATCAAATGTGGCGGGATAATAATATTATGTGCATAATTTTACGGGTTACCTACCAACGACCTCTGTCATTAATCTCTTTGTTACCTACTCCCCAAACTGGAACAGGAGAGTAAGTAAAAAACTAGAGTAAGCAAAAAAAGTAAAGTAACTAGGTGGTAGAGTTCTGCATTGTCTCGTCCGGGTCTGGTACCACCGCCTTACCTATTCCTGCCGCAATAGCGTCAGTGCTTGTCACTGTCGTGTTCCGGTTTGGAGGGTAAGGTAGCCGGTAAACTTATGCATGTGGCATTAGATCTCGCCACAAGATAGCAACGCACCATTAACATCTTTGGTGTCTATAGGCGATGGTATACTCTTTCCATCAGGAGACCCATCTGCTTGTTTGCTATCTTATGATATAAAAAAAAAAGCATTGACGACATTGCGTCAGGGATTTAAAGCCGGTAGTACCAATTATTCGGGTGAAACGTTGCTGAACTCTACCGCTTAGTAGCCACATATTTGTGATACGTATAGCCAATTATACGCTTTTCACGAATTGCCTGGTAGAACGGCAGATTGTCTATTCTACAAAGAGGGCCGGACCAACACGGAGAAAAATTTACAAACTTTAGCTCTTTATAATACCAGTATAATATAAAGAGATAAAGTTATTTAATATTGATAGGAGAGAATAAATTAATAATACTACTAACCAAGTTTTAAGTTTTATTTTGCAAAACTTGTGCACAATTTTTACATTATCATAATTTTTTAATAATAAATTTCACAACGTCTTACTAATAAGCACATCTTTCATAAAATGCATCCATTCAAACCAGACTGAGGAATATTACTTAACAATGTCTGAGTCTTAATTAATATTTCTATATACAATAACTTAATGATGAACAGGAACTTTATTCTCCGGTCATTACTTCCAAGAACTCTGTAATAAAAAATAGAGTTAAGTAACATTTAATATCTTAATACATAAGGCTACAAATTTATTTCTTTAATTTCTCTAAGGTCTTATTTGGCTTGTTACTATTCAAGTGGTGTAATTCAAATTACTAATTCAAATTACAAAGGCACATTCTAGTTTCTGCCATGAAATAAAATTAACAAAAATTAATAAAATTAACAAAGTTACTAAACCTTTTATTGTCAGATTCCCATGATCAACGGTACGTCATTCATAGCTCTCCCCAATTAGCAACTGATTTAATAATAACTTGACGTTCCATAAGTTGTTTGAACATTTTTTAATTTTAAATCAGTCAGCGAGGCAGATCGTAAGAGGTGATCGATTGGGTTTACGTGTCACTATCGTCATGACTATTAGGTGGTAGTTTCGAAATGTCTTGCTCGGGTATTTATATATGTATATAGCAAATACCCTGGCGAGACGTTGCGGAACTTCACTAGCTAGTAGTCACAATAGTACTGACTCGTATAGCCAGTCGGTTGCATTTTACGACCTGCCTGGCAGAATGGCAGTGTGTCTATTCTGTAAATGAGCACGGAACAACACAGGTGATAATAGGACAGGGTTCAGAGGATTTCTTTATTTATTACGATGTATTTATTTAAAGCCATGTATATATAATACCATTGTCGTGTAATCTAAAAAAAGGTAATTAAAATCGTGAATACGAAAATAAGAAAAATCTGCCTATAGCTGGGATTCTGAGCCCGCAGTCTTCGGCGAAATATTTATTAAAGCGCTAAAATCAATAATGCGTTAAAAAATTATTAAAGCGTTAAAATCATCTAGTACAGTTATGATATATATCCTTAGGATAATATACATATGTATTCTTAGGAATACGATTTTTATAGGTGTATGCACAAAATAACAGTATGGGGTTCATACCATCAAAGTCAACGGTGCCCGATCCGTCAGTATCAATTTCTGTGATCATGTTGTCTATTTCCTCATTTGACAATGTGTTGTCCAGTTCTTTGAAAATCTCTTTAAGCACATCTGTCGTTATGTAACCGTTTCCTGTAGAAATATTTAATATTAGTAGTCTTATAAATAAATCAGATTAAAAGTAATGTTAATCACTACATAGTATAAAACAAAGTCGCTTTCTCTGTCTGTCCCTATGTACGCTAAAATTTTTAAAACTAAGCAACGGATTTTGATGCGGTTTTTTTAATAGATAGATTGGATCTTGAGGAAGGTGTTAACATATAAACCTTTCCGATATTTTTACGGGAACAAAAGCTACGCGGGTAAAACCGCGGGCAGGTCACTAGTATATATTAAAACGTAAATCATAGACTTCGTACATCTTTTTTAAGATAATTTTGTAACCAGTATAGTATAAAAATTGGCACCGTTAAAGTTTACACTGCGAATTGCAGAAACCTTTTTTTTAATAATATACATTAAAAATACATCTATATTAATATTATAAATGCCAAAGTTCGGATGTTTGAATGTATGAATGGATGCATGTTTGTTCCTCAATCACGTAAAACGGCTAAATCGCTTAAAATGAAATTTGACACATAAGCAGATGGCGACCTCGAATAGCACATAGGTTATTTTATATCCCAGAAAAGTTAGTTTTTCCCGCGGTATACACCAAAAACTGGTATAACGCAGCGAGCTCTATAGTGCAGCTAGTTAAATTAATAACAAAAAACATTACACCTACTACAATTATGTGAACTACATGATAATATACACTTGTACACAATTTCTTTACGTCTAAAGCCTTTAATCAACCTAAAAAACTATTTTATTATTTAAATTTCGACCATAGACCGATCCCTAGTCTATATATTATTACGTGAAGCAAAACCCTTGCATCCTTTTTTACAACAAAAATGCGAACGGAGGAGCATGGGCACAGTTAAATTTTACATTCCCTCGTGTTGGTTCTTTTGTAGAATAGGGCAACTGCCGTTCGCCCAGGCAGCTCGTAAATGGCGACTGATTGGCTACGCGAGTCACTATCATCGTGGCTACTAGGTGGTAGATTTCTGCATTGTCTCGCCCGGGTCTGGCACCACCGCCTTACCTATTCTTGCCGCAATAGTGTCAGTGCTTGTCATTGTCGTTTTCCGGTTTGGAGGGTAAGGTACCCGGTTAACTTATGCATGTGGCATTAGACCTCGCCACAAGATAGCATCGCTCCATTGACATATTTTGGTGTCTCTAGGCGATTGTTGACTTTTCCAGCAGGAGAGCTATCTGCTAGTTTGCTATCTTATTATATATAAGAAAAACTACCTCTACGCCTGCGCCTCAGTGGTCTAGTGGTCCAGCGTTGGCGTTGACTACATGAGGTCCTGGGTCGAACACTTAAAAAAAGTGTTTTTTCAGTTTTCTGATAAACACAATGTTTCCTGGTATTGGAAAGTGCCCGGTTGGCGATAGGCGTGCCACCTATCACATTTGTGGGACCAAGTATCTTCGGCTAATCGTGGGTGTGTCTGGGTATTTATTTATTTATTTATTATTTATTCGGGGATACGGGCGTGAAGACACTTTTTTTCTTTTTTTTTATAATTAAAACCTAGCCAAATTTGATGTAAACCGATTGAGCGGTTTACGTGCGAAAGCATCACACACAGACTCTAGTTTTAACTTAATCTCAAGTTCAATATTATTATGGATTTATATACTACTAGTTGCAGAATGCAGCCCGCTGCATTATAAAAGTTTTTGGCAAATCCCGCGGGATTACCTCATTTTTCCAGAATAAAAAGTAGCCTATGTGCTATTCAAGGTCATCATCTATCTGTGTGCAAATTTCATTCAAATCCTTTCAGTACTTTTTGCGTGATTGAGTAACAAACATCTATCCATTCATCCATCCAAACATCCAAACTTTCGCATTTATAATATTATAATATATAATCTTATATGTAAAATTCTCGTGTCACAATGTTCATTCACGTACTCCTCCGAAACGGCTTGACCGATTTTGATGAAATTTCGTATGCATATTCAGTAGGTCTGAGAATCGGCTACTATCTATTTTTATACCCCTAAGTGATAAGGGTGTTCACTCCTAAAAATATTTTTTTTTATTTTATGGACTATTTTTTTTTTATGATTCAGCATTGAAAAATACATACAACTCTAAATTTTTATCCTTGTATTACGAACCCTTATTTTTTAATTAAATAATTTATGTTTAATTAAATAATTTATTATTACATTGTGGGACCAAGTATCTTCCGCTAGTCGTCGGTGCACTAGTTGCACCTCTGCCTACGTCTTCAGGGATATGGAAGTGAAGATATTTTCTTAATGTTATTGATTTGTAAATAATTAAATATATGCTCAACTGCCCGTTTGTTTTAAAAATAGTTACCTTCTCTGTCGTATAATCGGAAAGCTTCTCTTAATTCTGCCAGAAGAGCCTCTTCATCCATCTCCTCTGTCATGAATCTAGCAGCTATGGAACAAAATTCCTTAAACGCTAGTTCTCCCGTACCTACAATTTTTTTAAGTGGTTAGTTATTACTTTAATTTCTTAGATAACGTTCGATTGATGGCGATTTTATGGACCTACATTTGAATAAGTATTATTACTACTACCTTATTTTTACATATTTTAAACCAATTGTAAGAATTTTGTTAAAGAGCAGATGGTTCAACTCATGGAAACATCCATACTTTTCCATACTAATATTCTAAATGCGAAAGTCTGTCTGTTTCTCTGTTACGCTTTCACAGCTAAATCGCTGGACCGATTTTCATGAAATTTGGCATGGATATAGTTGAAGGTCTGGGGTCAAAGAAAGGCTAATTTTTTTTCAAAAATCAGTCCCTGGTGGGCTGAAATAGGGGATGAAATTTTTATTAAAAGCTACTTGGACGACTTATTAATATACTCGCGGGCGAAGCTGCGCAGATCAGCTAGTATTACCATGTGTTTAAAAATACTTCTAATATTTTGCCTTTAACAAAAATGTAAAATGCCGTCCATGTACCGGGGATATATGTAGTTATTCACATAATTTAAATGCAGTAAGATTGACCACTTGGGAAGTCTTTTTAACTTCCCACCACGTATGTAGATAAGGAAGTTACTGATTTTACCCCGATTTCTGAAAAATCGAGTTTTTACCAGATGTCCACGTTTTGAGGCCCTAGGAATCTTTTCCGAGTATTTTAACGATGACGTGAGTATGTCTGTATGTATGTACATATGTGTGTGTGTGTGTGGGGGGGGGGGTGTGTATGTGTGTATGTAAACATCTCATAACTTTTGAAGGGCTGGACCGATCGCAACGCAGTTGATGGCATTCGATTGGATTCCGCTCAACTTAGACTTCCTGAAAATTTGATTCGGCGATTCGGTACAGGAGATTTTGTAAAATTTTGAAAAAACACCAAAAAAAATTTTGGTGAAACAGTATTTTTTTAATATAACTTCCAGATTTATGTACCGATTGAGTACAAATACTAATCAGCTCTATTACTCAAAAAACTACATCTAATACATAAATTGCATTAAAATCGGATTATCCGTTTGGGAGTAATCGTTGACGAAAAATTTTGAAAAAAGTGTTTTTCGACCATTCATAAAGAAAACGGCGTGATAATAATTTTTTAAGTTAAATAAACAAACAAAAAGAAACTAAATTACTTTTAGTCAAACAACAGGTTATTATTTCAATACTTTATCATAACTACATTTATTTTAATTTTAACTTAACTTTTAATAAAAATGGCTACCATATTAAAGGATTTAAAATATTTTATAATATGGTTCATAATTTCAACCCCGCTTACATCGCCTCAGTAGCCGTGATCGTCTAGTGGTTAGGACCCTACGTTGTGGCCGTAGTAACCCAGGTTCGAATCCTGGTCACGGCAATGTGAGAAACATTGTCACGGTGAGGCTCTTAATTTTTGGTACTTTTCTGGATTTTATAATAATCATAATTTATTCATTTTCTAATTACTTAATTTTATTATTAATTAACATAACTATATAATTATTAACTTCGCAAAATAAAAACTATTTAACGTGGCGCTGTTGTCAGTGTGAAATTGGAAATTATTGAGTGACAAGTGTTTCATAAACTAATCATTCATAATATTTCTATTAATTCCACAAAAATCCACGGATTTTCTTCAGCTAAGAACTATATTTTACAATCTTAACTAAAAAACGTGCCATCTATTGTTCTATGAAAGAAGTAAGTTAACACTACCATCGACACAGAGACATCTATGAGTGTGGTACAGTACTAAAATTTATGTAGTCTTCATGTTACAAAACCAATTGAATAGGTACCTACTCCTAAAGAATAAATAATTACCGTCTACGTCGTATTCTTTAATAAGTTCTTGAAGATCATCATCATCCAGTGTTGTTCCTATCATTTCTAAGATTGTACCAATCATATCTGTGCCTATGACACCTTTCTTCTCACGGTCAAAAGCGTCAAAAGCTCTTTGCAAAACTAGAACAAAAGAAATTCGATTAAATATTAGCCTTAAACGTGTTATCTTATTTTTAATTTAGTATATTTAAAAAAATAGAATTTTATGTATTAATCAAAATGTACTTGATCAATGGTATAAGTTACATAAGTAATATAACATATCTATATTAAATGTTTGTAAAAAATTAACGTTATGTAATGCCATTGTCCGGCTTCAGGCCTCCTGTGAAGAATATACCAACTGTTATTCTACCATCGTGACTACCAGGTGGTAGAGTTCCACAACGTCTCGCCAGGGTTTGGCACCATCTTTATCTATTGTCGCAATAGCGTGAATGCATATATTTGTTATATTTTGGTTCAGAATAATATAATTTGGGTCAATTCTAACTGGTACATATACGCACGTGGAGTTAGCGGGAATATCTGTGGACCTAACATCTTTGATGTCTATGGACGATGGTTGTCTGTTTGTATTAGAAGAACCATCCATTTGTTTGCTATTCTTTTATATAATACAAAATAATAATAATTTAGTGATTAATGTTATCAAATACGGCTATAATGGGGATCACTATCTTGGCAGTCAATAATCTGGTGAATTGTGTTAACTGATAAGCCAGTATCTGGCCATATATTCAATAGACATACTTAGCCAGTTCTTCTCAGAAAACTTGCTTGTTATTTATTTTTTAACGAATCAATTAATTTTTTAAGATTCAAAATAATATATATTTATTTTACATGACTTCCAAATACGTAATGTGGTGTGTGCTTTTAAGGTTACTTGTTATCAAAAGTACTTAACTACAGTGATTTCTATGTCGATGACCTAACTAATATTGTTAATTAAAAGCAAACTGATTATGTGAGTTATAGATAACATGACTAATAAATTGTATATTGATTAATTTATTTCATTTTGAATTAATTTATTTCATTTTGAATTAATTTATTGGATTTGCATTAGATTGCCCGCTTCGTTGGTGAAGTGGTTGACTTAATTACTAATTATTGATGATTGGAGCTCGGATTTAATTCCCGACACAAACAAGCATATTTGTAACGATTAAAAATATTTGTATTACTGGGTATCGGTGTTTATTTATTATTTTTCAGTATTTAAAATTGTATTTCTTTGTATTACTTCTTGATTATTTATTTTAAAATTGTTTCATATCCAATAAAATATAATCTATACATTAGTATGTTACGCAAAATCTTTGTACCCCTTTTAGTGTTACGCAAACGTTGGATTATGAAATTTGGCACAGATAAAGTTTATACTGCGGAAAATAGCAAAAACGTTAATAGGTTTCTGCTATTTTCTGTAGTGTATGTACGACATTTCTAATGCATTATATTTGAAAATATTTTTTCAAAAATGTAATTAATACATTAGAAATGTCGTTAATGAGGTAGTAGTTAATAATTTCATGTGAAATACATTCATCACACACACTACGTTCATGTGACTTATTACATTATCTGCAAAGGAAATAATAGTATACACACGTGTATTATACCAACGAGTGAACCACTTGATGGCCAGTAGACACCACTGCCCACGGATATTTACAACATAAATAATTAGTTACCAATGCGATATCGGCTTCTGAGAAATTTCTTTAACCTCCTCTTAAAAATCATTGCAAAAGAAAAGACGTGATTGTATCAAATATATTTTTATATCACTAGATACCAATTGCGATTCGAGATTTTTTGAAGATATAAAAGATGGACGTTTTGTGAAAATGAAGTCGTTCACAAAAACAGTGTTATTAATAAAAAAACAGTCTATTAGCACATAAACCCTCATCGCCTCACCCGGCCCCAGCTTGCATTATATTCTAATCTCAAGCGGGCAGTTATATTCTAATCTTTAATTTTAATTCCGATCTTAGTAGAGTTAACATTGTAAGATTAAACCGACTCAGATCAGGACATTACCCAAATGATAAATTTTTATTAATTTTTATTTTTATTCTTTCGGATATCTGATACACCGAATTGTAACTTGTGCGAAAAAGTTGAAGATATCCAACATTTATTACTTGAATTTATAAAATATGAAGCTAATAGAGAAATTGTCTTTCACAATTTAAAACTAAATAGGTAAACTAGTCATAGGGTTGCTGCAGAGCATCTTAGCGGAGCTCAACTCGAGCTCTGCTAGGAGTCTATGTAGCATTATATCTTAATGTTAACAATTAGCTATAGGGTACGATAGGGCTGACATACCCTTTTGGACAAAAGTCCCGAAAGTAAGTAAAGAAAAAAAAAAAGAAATCCCACTAATTTATAATCTGTTTGCTATTTCTTGTGGTATAATTTGCGTAGATACCGACCACGGAAGAATAAATAATGTAGCTTGCTTGCTACCTTTGAAGAATAGACTATTTGTCATTTTGCCAGGCAGTTTGTAAAAGGGGAATTATTCACTATGCAAGTCACTACCATTGTAGCTACTAGGTGTTAGAGTTCTGCATTGTTTCGCCCGGGTCTAGTACCACCACCGCCTTGCTTACTCCTGCCGCGATAGCGTCAGTGCTTGTTACTGTCGTGTTCCGGTTTGGAGGATAAGGTAGCCGGGAAACTTATTTATGTATGTGGCATTAAAACACCGTCACAAGGATAGCAACGTACCATTTGTGTCTATAAACGATGGTTGCTTATGACATAAAAAAGATTACTTCTGTTAAAGGAATTTTCAAAAATTGATTTTGTTAATCCAGTGATTAACTACTTTTTACAAACAAAAATCTTACAAACTTCAACCCTTTATGATATTAGTTAAGATAAGAAATACTCACTTTGTATTTGATTCGCATCCAGCTCATCCTGTTGGATGTAAAACGATAATTAATAAATAATAGATAAGTTTTCACTAAATTTTAACACAATTCACTGTAAAACAACCCACCATTTTTGTTTTCTGCGATGAACACAAATGCGACGTGTTACTGCCCCGATGATCTAAATATCCTAAATCTATGCACTTTATATATCTTCTGGTCGATTGACGTATTCCGCCTAGATGGAATAACTTCAGGGGTGATGAATGAGCTTAAATTATTGAGATTCGGGTCGCTTTTAATTTTTTTTTAATTTAGTAAAATTGTCAAACCAACGTTAATAGTATTTAAATTTGGTAATTAGACCAGTTTAAATTAATCAGATTTGGGCAGCTTTAAAAGTATTTATTTACGCGAAATTAACGCGAACAGTATTTTTATTTGGTGTTTAAATCGGAAATTACTCATATTTGACCCATTTGATAAACTGACGTGAATAAAATTTAAATTTTTAACCAACTTGAATAATCCAGATTTGGGCCGATTTAAAAGTTTTTATTATAAATTTGGCTGATTTACAAAATAATATGAACACTTTTTCAATAACGTGCTTTATTAAATTTTTAGGCGATAAGTCTTCTCTTTGGTCTAGTGGTCTAGTGTCGATGTTGACCACATGAGGTCCCGGGTTCAATTCTCGGATCGGGCAATTCAATTTTTTTTCTGTTTTCTGATAAAAACAAGGTTTCCCGGGATTGGATAAGTGCCCGGCTAGCGATAGGCTTACCCATCGACATATTACTATGGACACTGGGTCTCATACTAAAATCGCGAAAAAAATGTCCCAGTTACACATCACATGAAAAGATATGTTAATAAGGTAATTTAAACACTAAATCATTACATCAAGGTTTAATTTCGACTAACATGGAATTGTAGCTCGTTTTGCGTTTTGTAGCTCATTTGCTTTGGACATTTTTTAGCGCGGACCATAGTAATGTCAATGCGCTTACTACATATCACATTGTAGGACTAAGTATCTCCGGTTAATCGTGGGTGCATACCACTTCAGGAATACGGGCGTGAAGATACTTTTTTTATTAACTTTTTAAAGAGCACACATCTTATTGACGATGTGTAAGTTTGCTTTTTAATGCAACGTGAAACATGCCATATACAAGAGAAAAGACATTTGTCGTTGTCATCTAATATCCTGTTATATGCATGCGATGACAAATAATTCCTCTTAAACGTAATAAATAATTCATCAGGGTATGAGATATAGTCCGTTTTGAAGAATAGATCATCTGCCTTACACCTTAAACTTCTTTTTTTGGGTTCCCTTCGAAGTTCATCTGCCATTCCGCCGGGCAGTTCGTAAAAGGCGATTGGCTAAACCTGTCACTACCATCTTGACTACTAGATTGTAGAGTTTTGTAACGTCTAGCTCGGGTTTGGTATCACCATTTTACCTATTCTTGCCACAATAATGCCAATGGTTTTCACAGTAATTTTTATTAGGAAGGTAAGGTATCTAGTAGATTTACGCATGTAGCATCATTGTCAATATCTTTGGTGCGCATAGGCGATGGTTATCTCTATATATTCATATAAAAAATACATCCCCTTTATAATGAAAATTTCCCTTTTATTTTGAATAATCTTCATATGTTACACTTTTCTTGTTTCTTTTTGATGCTGCTCAAGAGCTGCTTGTGAACAAACTTTAGCTTTAAAACTTTCCGTTAATCAAACCGCATCTCAATTTTCAGAACTCAGGCCAAACTTTCAACTTAACTTCACACAGTTTGTAATAACCTGTTTTTTACGTTTTGTATAATTCAAAAGTTTCTGATTGTCTTCGTGAGCGTTACGAAAACAGTCAGAAAATCAGATATATCAATATCAGATTCCGAAGTTTTATTTTTAAGCTATTTATTATTTTAACAGTTCATATTATGGCTAAGTTACGAAATACTAGGTGTATTTATAACTTAATTATTATTTTTTATAATAAATTATATAAAAAATAATAATTAAGTTATATTACATAAATTTATTTTTTATACACTATGTCTACTCATTTCATTTTTTTATCTTCCTTTACGGGTGGCTAAAAGAAATATCTTTAAGTCGAGATAAGCTCGTCCATTTTGTTTATGTTACGTTTATTTTCTTCTAATTGAACTATTTTCTGTGTTTTTTTTTATATCATAAGATAGCAAACAAGCAGATGGGTCTCCTGATGGAAAGAGTCAACCATCGCCTATAGACACCAAAGGTGTTAATGGTGCATTGCTATCTTGTGGTGAGGTCTAATGCCACATGCATAAGTTTACCGGCTACCTTACCCTCCAAACCGGAACACGACAGCGACAAGCAGTGACGCTATTGCGGCAGGAATAGGTAAGGCGGTGGTACCTGACCCGGGCGAGACAATGCAGAACTCTACCACCTAAAATACTTAAATAAACCAATTTCAAGTATATGTCGTAATAGTGTTGGGAAAAGAAAGTCATTCTCTCTTTCTTAAAAGGTGATTAAGATAGCATTAATATTTATTATATATAATTATTTTTATAATTATTGATATAATTTCAATTAGCTTTAATGTGTTTGTATGTTATGATAGTAATCAAGCAGATGGCTCTCCTGGCGGAAAGAATGGCGGAAGCCATCGCTTACATTTTTTATCAAATACGTTTATAATGCGCTGCCATCCTGTTTGACCAAGTATGCCACATATACTCGTATAAATTGATAGCTTCTTAATACTCTTAACTAAAATACGACAACGACAAGCACTGTGCCACTTTACCACTCTACTAAAATTTGTTTGTTGCAAATTTCACTAAAAATACACTCTGGCACAAAGTCGTTGGTTTTTTTTATAGAAGAGGGGGCAAACGAGCAGGAGGTGCACCTGATGGTAAGTGATCACCGCCGCCCATGAACATCCACAATACCAGAGGTCTTGCAGTTGCGTTGCCGGCCTTTTAAGAATGAGTAAGCTCTTTTCTTGAAGGCCCCCAAGTCGTATCCGTTCTCATTTTTCCATTTATTTTCAGAGCATTTCAGAAAGTTCTGAAAATTCTTTCGCCGTGTTGTTCAAGGGCTCCTTTGAAGAATAGACTAACTGCCGTTCTGCCAGGCAGGCCGCAAAAGATGACAGAATTGCTATGCGAGTCACTTCCATCGTGGCTGCTAGGTGGTAGAGTTGTCTGGTGGTGGTGGTCTGTACTAGCGCCTTACTTATTTCTGCTGCAATAGCGTCAGTGTTTATTACCGTCGTGTTCCAGTTTTTTTTTAGTAGAAGTGTATAAGCTATAGAAAGAAGAGTGCAAATGTATTCCATTTGCACCGCATCAATCTAGATCTATTATTAAATTTTCTTTTGTGTTCGGGTTTGGAGGGTAAGGCAGCTGGTAAACTTATGCATGTGGTATTAGACCTCGCCACAAGATAGCAACGCACCATTAACATCTTTGGTGTCTATAGACCAGCAGACCACTCTACACTCTACAAACCGTGCTTATTCACAGCTGGTCGCTAGAGACAACCTTTGGACTTAAAGCGAGCTGGTGTTATGCTGTTACGGTGCTAGTACACTGTAGTAAAATACATATAATTTTAAAAAATCAATGTCGCTATCACGTGAGGTTTTCACGAAAGCTAAGGTAATTCAAGGGTCGAAGGAAAAAACGAAGGAATATGAGCCTTTTCTCTAGCATAATAAAACATTAAATAAAGTTCCTGGAGTTAAATTGCAATGCTTTTCACGTCGTACTTTTCATAACATATCGCGTGCTTCCGTTGTATGTTCTATCATAATTTTTACCATAAAGTATAGAAGCAAAATTGAGTTGTGTATTTTTTGCTATGAGATTTTTTACAGGCACACGAACGTATACTTTGCGAAAACGCGATGGAATGAAAAATATATTTTAGTAAACTTTAACTAGCAGGATACAATTTCATTTAATATATTTTCGTAATATAATGCATTGATTTTTTTTATTTAACCGTCTTTACTCGTAAATGTATCTAATAGATAAAATACTCATATCACATTTTTGGTTACCATATTTCTCCGAAACGGCTTGACCGATTTTAATGAAATTTTATATACCTATGCAGTCAGTAGGTCTGAGAAAAGATTACCTATTTTTATATTCCTGAGTAAGAAGGGTGGTCCATATCAATTACTTTTTTATGGACAATTTTTATTTTTATTTTTTTATAATGTGGCATTAAAAATATTTACAACCATAAATTTTCATATTTTAATAAAAATATCAAGTTTTTGCAGTCCTCCGCAATTAAAACTTTCAGTATGCTGAATATCATACTTTACCGTTCGCGAAGTTGTTTTAAAGAAGGGATCAGAATTTTTGATACACATAATAGTATGTACCTATATAAATAAATCTTTATATCATTTTCAATACAAAATATTTTTATGTTAACCTCTGCAAGGCATATTACGACGCAACATGAAGCCTTTTTCTCAAAATATTTAAATTATTTTATTTATATATATATTATAAGGGAAAGGAATTTTAGTATTTCAATGATGTCTATCGAAATAATAAAAACCCCTTTTCTGCAATGCCATAACTGTAAAATAGTACCAGCCATTTTACAGCCAGAGCACTTTTTTTTAGTTCTAAACATATGTTAGGTTACCACTTGCCACAATAAAAATTACTAAAGTGTGTGTCGGGCCACGCGCAATGTAGGGTTCCGAAGTTGCCCATCATTATGATGCGGACTCAGAAGAGGGCTTTTATAGTTTCATACCATGAAACATTTAAGCTTTTCAACTGTCAGTGGAAAATATATATCTGTACCACAGGTCACCGCCTATAAAAACTTCTATAAGTACATTTTATAAGTTGGTTGACTATTGCTCAACAACTTGTAAGGACTTCTAAGACGTGATAGTTTTCCTTTTAACTTCATTACATATTTTATTAACACCATGATTTTTTTCCCACCCCTAAAACTAACCGTTTAGCCTGCAGAGTGGGGGGAGGGAGGATACTTGATTCTAAGAAAATTAGCACTTAAAAGTTTAATATTTTACAAACGAGTCCCTTAGAAGAAAACTTGTTTAACAAACTTACAATATTTTTTGAAAACCATCCAACGGTACCCCACACAACAGGGTACATGAAAAGAAATTAACATCCCCATTTTACATGTAGGGGAGCTACCCCGAAAAAAATAGTTTTCAAGATTTTATGTTAATACTTTATTAACGTGGCCAATACATATATTTGCGCCAAATTAGAACTTTCTAGTAATAAGGATATCTGAACTATCGTAAAAGGATGGACTGGCGGACATAGCAAAAGAAACTATAAGGGTTCCTAGTTTACTTCGGAAGCCTAAAAATGGGCCTATATTAAAAAAACGAGTGCTGGACGTTAGACGGTGAACAATATTTACTTATCTGGTTCGACATCTTTGAAAATAATATTTATAGACACAAAAAAATAACCCAAGAATCTCAATAGTTTAGAGACAGAAAAATGTTTCAATTTAATATTTTTTATGCATGCTGAATATTCTGTTTTCTAAACGTTGCCATTTATCTTGAAATTCACTCACCAACAGTCTAGTGCTACGTTGGCTTAGACAATGGTATCGTAAATGATAACGTATCATGAGCGATGTCAATAACATTAAGGTTAATAAATAAATATTGTAAAAGGGTTTTCAATTTTTACATGATATGGCAACGGATCGGTTTGATTTTAAAAATTTTTGGTAAAAAATAAATTAATATAAATAAAATAATTAAAATATATATTAAAAATAAAATAATCAATAATTAATTATTTGATTATCTCTAAATATGTATAACTAGCTGTTGTCCGCGACTTCGTCCGCGCGGACTTTGTTTACTCCGCTCCTACTGGTCGTAGCAAGATGTTATATAGCCTATAACTTTCCTCGATAAACAGGCTATCCAACTCAAAAAGAATTGTTCAAATCGGTTTAGCGGTTTTCGAGATTACCGCGTACAACCAAACAAACAAACAAACTCTACAATTTTATAATATTAGTATAGATATGAACTAATGAAAGGTGTGCATGAAATTAAATCAGTAGTGCCTACTGCATTTTATAAAGTTACGGTGATGTCGAACGTATAAAATTCACAAAAATTAAACACAGATTTCTGGAATAATGCGGAAATTGCAGCCAGTCGTTGTAATTTACGTGCTGTAAAATTATGCTAATTACAAATAGCTGGACCGCTGGTTAATAGCTCTTTTCACTACTTTTAAACAATACTACTTATCCTTTTTTCAAACCATTATATTATGTTTCACAGTAGTAATATACACATTTTTTGTTTTCTTTTTATTTTTAGTAGATACTTAACGCTGTAAATAATTTAATAGTACCTGTCTTTATTTTGCTGAAATACTTTAGATGTGTTTAAATTTATTTAGTATATTGTACACTTCGACTTATATTTATGGTCAAGTATTTCATTTTACCAGATTGGCTGAAAGAAATCTCTTTTTTAGAGAAAAGCTCGCCTTTTGCAACTTTTTAAAAATATCACTTGCTGTAATTTTTTTTCTGTTGTTCTGTTGTGTACAATAAAGTATTAAATAAATAAATGAATGAATGAATGAATGAATGAATGAATGAATGAATGAATGAATAAAATAAGTAAATAAGTAAACAAAACAAGTAAACAAGTAAACAAGTAAACAAGTAAACAAGTAAACAAGTAAACAAGT
>JAUPFN010000005.1:37587280-37819780 GCA_036924255.1 Apodemia mormo
TAATTAACCATAACTCATAAAAAAACGATCTGAATTGAGAACCGCTTCCTTTTTTTTAAAAAGTCGGTTAAAAAATAAATCATATCTATTTTGAAGTTTTACACTACTATGCTTTTTAAAAAGAAAACGGGTAAATCTTGTATATACGTTTAAATATCGTTAATTTGCGCCAAAATCGACATTTTTCAAAAAACTCATTTTAAACGAGAGCCATTCCTATCGCTAAGTCACCAAAACGAAAGACACAATACTTTAATGGCACTTCTCTCTTACTTTCTATAGAGCCTAAAAAAATGTAATTTTTACAGTAAACGGAGTATTTTTTTTCTTAACGGCTGTATCATTAACTTAAAAATCTTAAATTTTTTGAGATATGTCGATTTCAGACTTGCAGTAAACGAACGATATGTACTCGTTTTTGACCCATTTACTTTTTAAAAATATTTATTTTGTACTTACCTGTAAAATATTGCATCAATAACTGAGCAACTTCCGGTTCTACGTCTTTTATTTCATAAGGAAAGTTTGTTTTTGGTTTCATTTTAAACACAATTCAGATGCACTTTTCCGGTTAGTAAGCTGTTATGCATAAGATGCTCACACGCCTGCAGTCTTGCGCGCAATAACGAAGTGCGCATGCGCGGATAGCGGAGGTCGGAGGGTATTTGCGCTTGGGAAAAACAAAGTCGTATTTAAGTACTATATTGTAACCTTCTGAAAATTCTGTGGCAGCTTAGAAGTTAAAACGATTATTATATTTAAAACCACAAAATCTATACGTAGACTAAATTTTAATATATAAACGATATCTTACATTAACTAATTATGCAATATTAAAAATGCACTTACACTGTTTCACAAAATACTTTTTGTTACGGTATCTTCAGGAATATGACACCTACTATGTTTGTGTGTATCATCATAGCTCTGAAGATGCCGTAAAAAGTGAAACTGGTTGTCCATATAATCTAAATAAAAAGTTTTTTTTTGAAACGGTACAAGTGAATTTTGACATGATTACAAATAGAGTTTCACCAAGTGCCGACGGCAAAAAATATAAAATATCCCAAACTAACCGCTACATTTCAAAAAATAATCTGGATATATCTAAAAATATATTTTAACGAAAAAATTAAACCGACCAAAGGTTACGCGTGGTCATACGTTAAATTCAGTAAGTGAATAATTAATCATCCCCTGTTTTTGTATTCCTTTGGGTAGATTTTATTTCAATAATAATATGAGACAAGCCTCGGGGTACCTGATTTTGATAATTCTTCTTTTATTGGATAGAATATCCAATAAAAGAAGAATTATCAAAATCAGATAACTGTTAAATGAAAATGAAAATGAAATGAAAAAATATTTATTTGCAAGAATATGGGTGTCACAGGTTATTAAAATAAATTAAATTACCATCATATTCTACCATAATATGGCGTGCAAACATTTTGATTTAGGTCGGTTTCTTTATAATTACTACCGGATCGGAACGCGGCCACACACTGAGAAGATCCGGCGGAAGAAACTCAGCGGGCTTCTTTTTTTCCATTTCACGTTTTACATTGTATGTATTACAATTTACTAGAATTATTTCACATCAAAAGTAATTTTTACAATTTACAAAATATCTTATGCTCAATCCAAATTTTTACAATTTACAAAAAAATACCATTTTACATTCATATTTATACATATGTTTTTCAGACATATGCCTTTTTAATAAAAAATCAGTTTTATAATAGTAACTGCATATTTCACAGCAGTATGTTCCATGGAGAAACTTTTCATGCATTTTTATGTGTATTTTAAAAAAGTTTTCATTATTGTATGCCTTCTCACATACATTACACTGATAAAATCCTGTTCTAAATTTTTTAAGCACTTCATTCACAGCTTTAGATTCTTTTAGTGAAGAAAGGATGAAAGTAATAAATCACTACCTAAATATAATGATTGTGATGAAATGTGGACAGTATTTACTGATAAGCCGGAATTTTTCGCCCTCTCTAAGATACCTACGGTCAAGGTATCACTTTTAGTTGCTATTGCTTTAATAATAATATTTGAAGAAATAACACTAGTTACTACATAAATAAAAGCTAAAAATTGAAGAGCAGAGTGTACACCATCTTGAAGAACACCAGAAGTCAGCTTCTGGTATTCAGATGAAGCATGCTTAAGGCAAACACTCCACCATCGACCCCTAAGTAACTCTTAAACCCTAAAATGAATTCTGATATCAAGACCACTAAGAGACACCAAGTAGACACCGAGTAACCTATGTATTGTCAAGTTCGCCGCAAGTAGAACATTAAAGTTCACATCAGTAAAGTGACAAGTTTATTGTCAATAGCAAATCATATATCAATAATTACTTTCACTGCGCAGGAACCGTGCTGTACCGAACCCTACCGAAAACCTGACTGAAAAGGACTTAACAGGTTGAATCAGGAAAAATTTAGACAATTTTTTTTGTAAGGACCTTAAAAATTTGAAACAGGACTATAATAATACTGAGTAGGTAGGGTAGGAAGGGGTAATGGGGATCACTTAAGCAATAATTGAAATAAATAAATAAAATTAAACTAAATCTTTATTTCAACCACCTTATAACAAAATATACTTAATTGACTATTATTTGGAATCAGTAGTGATCACTTTAATAATCATCTTTAGGAAATATAAAAATTAAAAAAATACCTAATTTGACTCCCATTGCACTGAGGTGAGGGTAATTGTGGTCTCCTTGTGGGCAATGAGGATCATACAAAAATCTAACGCAAATCGCAAATATATCCCTTGGCCGACTCCCACCACGTACAATCTGCGTGAGCCCTTAAACCACATGAAGTACACCTGTACCAAACCTCATTATTTCGGCCGAATTCGTTACAGATTTAGCACGTATTCCCTGCATCGTCAGCATCATCTAGCTCATCGTCTTGGCATAAATCATCAGTAACCACGGCTGAAACAGAAGTATCATTGACCGGCCCGTTGGTTGAGTGGTTAGTGACCATGACTACGCAATCGATGGTGCTCGGGTTCGATCACCGACGGGACAAGCATTTGTGTGATGAGCATTAATGTTTGTATATTCCGGGTTTGGGTGTTTATTAAATATATTCCAGTATTTATATATGTATTTCTATGTATTAGTATCGTTGACTAACATCCATAACACAAGCAAATAATTTGCTTACTTTGGGGTTAGATCAGTAAGTGTAATTTTTCCCGAGAATATTTTATTATTTATCATTGGATTCCTGGAGAACCTTCCTCTTTACTCTTTCGATTTCCTTCTTCAACACTTTAGTCTTCTTTCCTTGACCCTTTCCCTTAGTTATATTTTGTCCTTTACTTTTATCCTTGGCTTGGCAGAAGGCTTTACTTCCCTTTTTTTTTAACAAGTTTTCTTTTTTTGGCGTGGATGTTAAAATTTTGGCATGCCGCTTCTGGCGACTTTGTGTAGCGTTGTGGGTATTAGTTTTCTCTGGCAATTTAATTGATTTCGACACAATATTAAGACTAGAGGCTGCTAGAGCAACTTGCATTGATGTGCCAGGTACTGACAAGCTTTCTTGGCCTGACGCTGGGCTATTAATTGCAACTGATTCATCAAAGTTTTGAATGGCAGAAGTTTCTGATTTGAGCAATTTGGCTGGTAGAAAATCTTCATCAAAAATACGTCTACATCTATAATAAGAATACCAAAATTATATTATGCCTTTACATTGCGGGAAATCGTGATCACTAGCGGGCAATGGGGGTCATCCGATCCTCATTAGCCACAAGTAGTTTATGAAGAAAAATAAAGAAACACAAAAGATATATAAGCAATATATGGGATTTGAGTATAAAATCGTTATACTGAATATACGAGTAAAGGCGTAAAAAAGACACATACTAGTAGATCAATAATTAGAATACCTACCGTTTATTTTAGGTCCTTAAAAATTTACATCGGCGAGCCACAAAAACAAAATACACTTCTCATTCCCGAGACCGCCACAATTAAAGCGCGGCGCTCTTGCACCGCTAACGGGGGGACAAAGCGGGGCGAGGACAGCAGTATACGTATTTCTAGCGGTTGTAGTTTTGGAGATATGGTGGTGACTACCATTGCCCGCCGATTCCCATTACCCGGTCTTCCCCTAGGTAGTAAGTATATGAAAGTATTACGTAAATAAACGATTATTGTGTGAACGAAATCTCGAATATTAAGTTAACATTAATCCCAATAATATAAAAAAAAAACGTAAACCGGTTGACCTTGAACCTTCTTGCTAAATTAAATAATCTCTTATAACAAAAAACGAACTAGAATTATGTGTGGTCATACTCTGAAATCAGTGAATGGAAACTTAATCAATCATCTTCTGTTTCCTCATCATATGAATGAAGAATTATCAAAATCGGATCACTCTGTAAAAAGTTAGGCATGGTCATACATTAAAATCAGTGAGTAAACAATCAATCATCTTGTTTACATATTCTTATGGTTAGAATTTAAAAAATCTACCGCGTGAGTCGAACTCGCGCACGAAGGGTTCCGTACCATCATTTTCAAAAAATACGATAAAACACGTAAATGTATTTTACAATAAATTGTATGGGGATAAATAAACCTTAGTATTTTCATTTTTTTATTTTTAGTATTTGTTGTTATAGCGGAAACGAACATACATAATGTGTGAAAATTTCAGTTTTATAGCTATCGCGGTTTATGAGATGCAGCCTGGTGACAACAGACAGACGGACGGACAGACAGCGGAGGCTTGATAATAGGGTCCCGCTTTACCTTTTAGGTACGGAACCCTAAAAATTAAATGGGTCCACCTCCGTGGCATACCCGTTCCAATAAAAAAGAATTATCAAAATCGGCAAACTCTGCAAAAAGTAGAGTTGTCCCCCTCCCTCTGCCAGGTAAGCAATTGGTTTGAGGGTGGGAAAATTTCACGGCAATCTTTACATATAATAAAATCGTAGGAAAGTTGACTTTCCTACGATTTTATTATATGTAAAGATTGCCGTTTTGCCGTTTTGCCGTTGCAGTTTTGAAACTGTACATTGAATATTTTTTTAAAAGAATACTTGGGGCGTGATCTACAATCGATATCGAAGCCAAAAATATAGTTTTTAGAATTTTTGTCGGTTTGTCTGTATGTCTGTCTGTTTGTCTGTATGTATGTCCGGGATAAACTCAAAAAGTACTGCATGGATTTACTTCAAATTTTGCATGAATAGTACTAACAGGTCGGGACAACATGTAGGCTACATATTATCACGCTATCACCTACGGGGAAGGAGCAGTGCGGAGTAAACAAAGTCCGAGCGGACGAAGTCGCTGGCAACAGCTAGTAGTAAATATAATGAAATTAAAAGAAAAACTATCTCGACTTAGAAGGCTTTACAAGTTTTTGGGTAATAGTCAACCAAATAATAAAATGTACTTGCAGAAGTTTTTATTTTAATTATTTTAAAAAATTTAGTTTATTATTTCTATATCCTGTGGTGCGAATATATTCACTAGCTGTAGCCCGTGACTTCGTCCGCGCTGACTTTGTTTAATCCGCTCTTACTGGTCGTAGCATGATGTTATAACCTTCCTCGATAAACAGGCTATCCAACTCAAAAAGAATTAGTCAAATCCGTTCAGCAGTTTTCGAGATTAGCGCGTACAACCAAGCAAACAAACAAACTACAATTTTATAATATTAAGTATAGGTGGACGTTAATTTTTTTTTACGATAACGCCTGTATATTTCGACTATTTTCTCGATGACACCAGTGTGTGTATGTGTGTGTGTGTATGTGTATAAAATTTCTCAAATACGGCCATTAACGGCATTCGATTGGGTTCTCCCCAACTTAGAATTTCTGAATTTGAACTTATTCGACCAAGGAGATTTTGAAAACTGGAAAATTTTGTAAAACCTCAAAAAGCGTCGGCGAAATCATTATTTTTAGAAATTCCACAAAAGATTTATGTACTGATTGATTACAACTACTCTACTACTTAAAAAACGACGTCAAATGCCGTAGATCGAATCAATATAGATTGATTCGTTTGAGAGTTATTATGACGAAAGATTTTGACAAATGTGTTTTACGACCTTACTTCGACGTTATAAAACAAATCGATTTTGTAGCTCTGCCCAAATGTTAATGGTACGTTGCCATCCTTGTGGCGGGCTGGTAATGTCACATGCATAACCTACTGGCTACCTTACTCTCCAAACCAGAACAAGACATTTGCAAACATTGACGTTATTGTGGCAGGAATAGGTAAGGCGGTAAGTACCGTACCCGGGCGAGACATTGCGTACTAGGTCATGACAGTGGTGATATATCTGGCAAATCACTCGCTTTCTCCGAATTATCTCGCAAAATGGCAATGGGGCTTGGACGACAACACGAGGAAAATGTGGGTATAACTATATTGTCTGTGAGTTGTTACCGATTAGAAATTGAGGTCAAATTGTTAAACACAGGAGAAAGTACTCGGGCTACTTGCGTTTACTTTAATGATAATTAGTACATTGTATACAATATACGGCGTGTAAGGCAGGACGTACCCATAAATAAAAATAAAAAAAAACCGCACAAGTGCGAGTCGGACTCGCGCACGAAGGGTTCCGTACCATCATCTTCAAAAAATACGAAAAAACACGTCTATTGTATGGGGCCCTTAATATTTTAATTTTTTTATTTTTAATAACATTAAACAGACAGACAGCGGAGGCTTAGTAATAGGGTTCCGTTTTAATTTTATATCTTTAGAATATCATATTAATATATACTTAGAATATCATCAATCATCTATTTATTGGTTCCAACAGTACAACCAAAGAGCTTTTACTTCAACTTTTTACTTCAAAAATACGAAAAACCTTTTTCTCGACTCCTTTAATTTATCTCTTTCTTTCGTTCTTTCCTATTTAAATGAATAAAAAACCGGTTAAGAGCGAGTTGGTACTCGCTGTAGCGAAATACGTAATATTATGTGAATACTCGTACATGTATTGTATCATAGATATATTAAACGTATATACTTACGGTTAGTGTATACAATATTTATATATACTGCAGCGAAAATAAATTTGTATCTACCTATTTCTCAAAGCAGCACCAGCTCACAGCTACCTTTTCTAGCCAGCTAGTTTCAACTTGCCACGGAGATAAAAAAGTCAACGGCAAGTCAATACAATCCTATTACTATTCCTATATTCATTTCCACAACATGCATCGTCCCCTCACTTCACAAATTCCAGATATACCACTCTCTCACTTGACACCGACGTAAAGTAGCAGCTCCGCTGCTGCCTTTCGTCTGGTTTGTGAGAGTCCCGGAGGCCTAACCCCCCCGCTCCGTACACTATGAATGTGCTACTTAATGAAAAACTACCCTAGGGGGGTACCACTTGCACCAGCAGTGGAGAATCCCCCCCTGAGCGTCCGTGCTCTGGATTCCAGCCAGATCATGGATGCTCAGGCTGCCCTGCGTATTCTTGGGGGGGGGGGGGGGCAAAATTGCGCTCATTGACAATTCTGTCCGGGGCAAACAGAGCAAGAAGACCATGGCACCCCCTACTACGCTTACTGTGGATTTCTGCAATATCAGGGGGCTTCATTCCAACCTGAATGCCGTCCACTACCATCCCGAGACGGCAAAGCCAGCTTTGCTCTTCTGGACCGACACAGATATCTTTTCCGGCTGATACTTCCTACCTCTCCTACCCGGGGTACAAAGTTGAACATTCCTTTGTACCGCGGGCTGGTGTATGCGCATACGTCAGAGAAGATATCTGTTATCGGCGCCTCGGCAGACTTGAAGGTCAGGACCTATCCATCCTCTGGTTACGCGTAGCTTGCGACGACCATCCACGCAGCTACGCGTGCCTATACAGGTCCCATAGAGGGATTACTGAAGTTGACCGGCTCGTTGAGCACTTACAAACGGCTGTGGATTCCGTGTTAGAGCAGACCCCCTCCGCAGAGATCGTGATCGTGATCGCCGAATGGCTTTGTTCTCGCACCACCGATCATGCGGGGAGGCCTGTTCACGATTTTGCCTTGGCGTATGGTCTAACACAATTGGTAACCTCGCCTACGCGTGTTCTCGATGTGGATGGCCATACGCCTTCACTGTTGGATCTCTTGCTGACCTCTGACCCGGATCGTTATCAGGTATCGGTGGACGCTCCACTTGGCGCGTCGGACCACTGCCGTCAGTGCCGTGTGATCAGGAGCAAAGTGCCGGTCACGCGCCCATCACGGCCTCCCTTTGCAGGCTGTCGTCGCGTTTGGCACTATAGGTCAGCAGATTGGGACGGGATGTGGTCTTTCTTTGCATCCTACCCATGGGGGCGGATGTGCTTTTCGCTGGATGATCCGAATGCTGTCGCTGACTCTGTCACTGATGTGGTGCTGCAGGGCATGGAACTTTTCGTTCCGTCTTCTGCGGTGCCCATCGGTGGCAAGTCTCAGCCTTGGTTTGGTCGCCACTGCAAAGCGGCTTTACGCCGAAAGCAGGAATGCTACCGAGCTTAGGCTGCTGCGTCGGCATTGCGTGATGTAAAAACTAGCGCATTATGAAAGGAGTACAACTCTTCCTCGAGGTTCTTCAAAAGAGCTATCGCCAAGGCAAAAGCGGAACACATTGGCAGAATTGGTGAGAAATTAGTTCGCCTTCCTTCTGGCACTCGTGCGTTCTGGTCTCTTGCCAAGGCTGTCTTAAGGAATTTCTCCCAGCCTTCATTTCCATCCTTGCACAGTGACGATGACTCTCTGGCCCATGCCGCGAAGGAGGAAGCCGATCTTCTGGGCTCGTTATTTGCGGCCAACTCGACTCTGGATGAACGAGGGAACACACTGCCTACCATCCCGCAATGTGATAGTTCCATGCCAGAACCACAGTTTCGGCAGTCAGCTGTGCGTAAAGCACTTCCTTCTTTGGACATCCACAAGTCGAGTGGGCCTGATGGCATCCCTCCTATTGTGCTTAAAGTATGTGCTCCAGAGTTTGCGCCAGTATTGACGCACCTATTCCGGCTCTCCTATTCACTCGGCGTGGCACCGAATTCATGGAAAACAGCTTTAGTAAATCCCATTCCTAAAAAAAGGAGATTGCTCTAATCCGTCAAACTATCGGCCAATAGCCATAACCTCCTTGTTCTCCAAAGTCATGGAGACACTTATAAACTGTCAGCTCCTGAAGTATTTAGAAGAGCACCAGCTGATTAGTGACCGTCAGTACGATTTCCGTCGTGACCGCTCAGCTGGTGATTTTCTAGTATACATGACACATCGTTGGGCGGAGGCAGTTGAGTCCAAGGGGGAGGCATTAGCAGTTAGTTTAGGCATAGCGAAGGCCTTCGATCGGGTATGGCATAAAGCGCTTCTCTCAAAGCTGCCTTCCTATGGGCTTCCCAAGAAACTATGCAAGTGGATCACCAGTTTTTTGGCTGATCGGAGCATTAAGGTCGTAGTCGACGGTGCATGCTCCGATCTTAAACCTGTCAGTGCTGGTGTTCCCCAAGGCTGCGTGCTATCACCGACATTGTTTCTTCTGCATATCAATGATATGTTGCGAATTAGTAACATACATTGCTATGCGGACAACAGTACTGGCTACATACTCCGGCCGTAGTGGTATTTCTTGGGAACGCGTCGAAGAGGGCCGGAACAAGCTCGTGTCTGAACTCGAGAATCAACTAACTGATGTCTCAGAATGGGGTCGTCAAAACCTTATTACATTTAACCCCAAAAAGACGCAGCTTTGTGCGTTCACCGCAAAAAAATACCCTTTGTCGTATCACCTGAGTTCGAAAACACTCTCCTGACAGCCTCAGCCAGTATTGGAATTCTGGGAGTCGACATATCGAACAACGTTCAGTTCCGCGGTCATTTGGAAGGGAAGGCTAAACTTGCCTCCAAAAAGCTTGGTGTACTCAGTAGAGCAAAGCAGTACTTCATGCCAGCCCATCGCCTCCAACTTTACAAGGCCCAAATTCGACCTCACATGGAGTACTGTTCTCACCTCTGGGCCGGAGCTCCTCAGTACCAGCTTCTTCCTCTTGATCGCATTCAACGTAGAGCGGTTCGAATCGTCGACGACCAGGCTATTTCTAATAGGCTTGACTCTTTGGCGTTACACAGAGATGTAGGCTCGCTCTGCATCTTTTATCATGGGAAATGTTCCGACGAGTTGTTCGGACTAATGCCTGCCGCTAAATTCCACCATCGGACATCGCGTCAAAATTAAAAGTTCCGTTCTCACCACCTCGATGTCTGGAAATCCACAACCGTGCGCTTTTGTCGACACTTTTTGTCTGGAACTACTCCTTTGTGGAACCAATTACCCTCGGGGGTGTTTTCGAATGGATACGATTTAGGGACCTTCAAGAAACGAGCTTATTCATTCTTAAGAGACCGGCAACGCAGCTGCAATAACCCCGGTGTTGCGGATGTCCATGGGCGGCGGTGATCACTTACCATCGGGTGCACCATCTGCTCGTTTGCCCCCTCTACTATAAAAAACCCTCCAAACCGGAGCGCGGCAATGACAAGCACTGACGTAGGAATAGGTGCAGGCCATGCTTGAAATTTCCCGCTAAATTGAGGTATTTTTAAGCCCAAAGGAACAAGAACTTTACCTAAGCATACATTTTTTTGAGAGTTCAAAAATCTAATTTTTGTTATAAATGACAGTAATTTCATTTTTAAAAGCTGTATATTTTGGAAACTATGATCGACTTTGATCTTTCAAATGCCATTCAACGCAATGTTTGAGGTCTAAAATGTTTAGCTACGTAATTTGCAGGCTCAATCGGTAGATTAGCCTGAAAATTATTTTAAAAATATTAAGTTTTCTGTAAACAACAAAATATTAATATTTAAAAAGCTGCAGGTTTTGAAAAATTGATTCGGTATTAACTTTTGAAATTGCATTTGACGTGGTTTTTTAAGTACTAAAATATTCTAGAAGGCTGAAAAGCGATTGGTTGAAAAATCTCGAAGTTATGTCGAAAAAACACTTTTTGGAACGAAGTTCCTTATCGCGCGTTGTGAAAGGCGGCTAGACGGAAAAAATTTTTACGAAAAGTTGTCACGACACTTTTTGCTACATATAAGGTATTGTAAGCACAGAAATATAAGCGGGTCGAAATTCGACCGCGTGCCGAAATTCCACCGGGTGCCGAAATTCGACCGGGTGCCGAAATTCGACCGTGGGTCGAAATTCTACGAAGTTCCTTATCGCGTGTTGTGAAAGGGGGCTAGACGGAAAAAATCTTACGAAATTTTTGTTGAGTATACAGGTTTTTTGTAAATAATAATAAGAGGAACTTCGTTCCATCCGGGTGTCCCTTGACACCTCTCAAGTTTTTTTTTAAATTTTCGTCAACGATAGCTCCCGAACGGATAAACCAATTTTGATGCAATTTATACATTAAACAACGTTTTTTATAGAATAGAGCTGATTAGATTTGGTGCTCAATTGGTACATTAATCTGGAAGTTGTATTAAAAAAAAATACTATTTCACCAAACATTTTCTTGATGTTTTTTCAAAATTTCCTAAAATCTCCAGGACCGACTTGGTTAAAATTTCCAGGAAGTCTAAGTAGAACGGAATCCAATCGAATGGCATCAACCGCGTTTCGACCGGTCCACCCGTTCGAAAGTTATGAGATGTTCACATACACACATACATACACACACGCACATATACAAATATACTGACGTCATCGTAAAAATAGTTCGAAAAGGTTGCTAGGACCTCAAAACGTGGAGATCTGGTGAAATTCGTTTTCGAACATCGGGGTAAATCAGTAACTTTCTTATCCACCTACATACGTAACGGGCAGGTAAAATATGAAAGAAACATAACAGAAGAATTTTAAGGACAATTGAAAACTTTCAACGTAACACGTTAAAAGTTTTCAATTTACGATAAGATACATATAGTTAATATTTATATACCTATAGATTAGATACAGGTTAAATAATAATTAATAATTAATCAGCAAATACCAGAATCGAAAATGTATTATTTCATTTAATGAAACACAAAACCTTGTAATATTTGCATATTAATGTTAATTCAGAGTGCTAAGTGTGAGTTTTTCTTTTCGCATTCGATCGCGAACGCGTTTCGAGTTTACTAGGAATTTGTATGTGATTTGTACAGCGCCACCTAGTGGTAAACTGGTTTATCACGTTATATATATACACATATATATACATATATATATATATATATACATATATATATATATATATATATATATATATATATATATATATATATATACAAGTGTCGTATATGCGAATATCTATACATGTCTATACTTATCGTTTTATACTGTGTTTTAAAATGCGCGTTTTAACATTTAAAACGTCGTGTAAAGAGAAATGTCTTTATTAATGTATTTTTAATATTTTTGGATGGTGTTTAGGGTATGGTATTTAAATTAAATACGTTGTTGTTTTTCATAAAACATTTATATTTTATGAATTTACTGAATTATGTTTCCAGCTTTTTTGTTTTAGTATAAAGAGATATTTTCGACTTGTCTGTCATCTATCAGTTTTTCTGGAAAAATATTTTAAAAAAATCTCTTAAATGCTGTTATGGACTCCCTAAATATAATAACTCATTGTAGAAAAAAAATTTATAGTTATGCATAGAATTATTTCTAGAGAGATTTAAACATTAATTACGCTCTCCTGTAAACCTCAGTTTTTGACATGTCTCTTTATACGTAGGGACCGTAGATACAGGTACCTGCGGTTGTTTCTACACCGATTAAAAAATTCTTGTAAAATTAATTATCATTTTATTGAAAATCGCATAAACAAAGTTATTAATGTGAATAATACGGGTATTACATGGGGCTGGATATTATCATACATTTACAAAGCGAAAATCTGTATTTTTCAGATTGTCCTTTATCCATTTTTCCGTCAACTCTAAAAGTTCTTCGTCAAAATGTTCTCTCCATCCACCAGCCTTGCCTGTAAAATAAAATTTTAAGTACGTACAACTACACATTTTCCAAGAGCACTGTTAATTTTTACAATTTCAATAAATTATTTCAAAAGCTGATTGAAAAATAATAATTGAAATTGTTTTTTTTGTTCGTTGCCAATAGCCAAAAGAGATTGAAGTGAATATCCTTTAAAAAAATGTGATGTATCTTAGAGGCTTAAACAGGTGCATAAACGTACAGGAAGCCTCTTAAATGACACGAGCGCATAGAATGAAAGGCCGTTTGATGAAATGCGATGATCATCACTAGTAGATAATTAGTCATTTAAAACGCTAAATGTTTTCTTTTGGATGTATTATAGGACAACAAATAAGCAAATGGCTCCCTTGATGATAAGAGAAAACATCGCAATCAATATATATATTAATGTTGCGTTGTTTTCAGTGTCGCGGGTTGATGATGCTACATGCATAAGTTTACCGGCTACGTTACACTCAAACTGGAATACGACAGTGCCAAACAATGACGCTATAATATAGTAAGGCGATGGAATAGGTAAGGCGATGGTACTAGACCCGGGCTGTTGCAGAACTCTACCATCTAGTAGTCACGATGGTGGTGACAAGTTTGGACAATCGTTCGCGTTTTAAGAACTGCCTGGCAGAATAGCGATTGTCTATTCTTCAAATGGGGTCCGAACAAATAGCGGGTGAAACGTAATATTAATACGTCGTTAAGTATTGCAGTCCGCAGTACGTTATGTACTTTGTTTGCTGCTTGGGTGAAGACCATGGATTAAATGGATACGCCTTTCAAGACAATTTCCTAGTTTGTCAGTGTAGCTAGCATTTACATACAGAAGTACAGACTACAGATCAAACTACTTACTGATGAAATAAAAACATTTCAAGAGCAATTTTTAAACCTTGTCATCTCATTTGGCACGATAAAATAGTACAACATGGTTTATTTCTATTTTTTCGCGATATAATTGATCTACAAATGTATGACATTATGGACAATGATAAGAGCGTTTGCTCATAGGCGCGGCGACACGTTTGTTTCCCAGTGGCGTGTCTACTAGTAGGTATTCATGTGATCTATGGTGAAGACGAATCCAATGACATATTATTATTTAAATTAAGTTGTGCTGCGGAATAGTTAAGAGCAGACACAGGAATGGACATGCATGCACTTACAGTTCAAACAAGTACTCTCCTTTTAGGTTTCGTCGCAGTCAGGTAGAAAAAGGGAAAATTGTCCATTAGGCAATGGATAAGTATTACGTAAAGATAAAATTACCTTTTCTAATAAATGCACCGTCATTACTACATACGCCTGCTTCCTGCATCTGTGACATGTTGACGGATTTATTTTTCTTGAAGTTATCGAACTTCAAGTGCTCACAAAGCTGTACCACGTCCTCTTCGGTTACTTCTTTGCCAAGAAAATCAGCAATGCGATGAATGGATCCTGGTAAATCCTAAAATATAAGATTTTATTGTTTAAATTAAGGGATCGATAGCTAGAAATACTTGCGACAGAACCATTTACCCGGTTCTAAGTTGAGCATAATCAAGCCAGACGCAGTCGCAGACAAGAATTTTGGGAGAGGGGCCTGTATAATATATTAGTAACTAGCTGTGCCCGCTACTTCGTTCGCGTGGAAAAAATTCTAAAATAAAAACCCGCATAGTTCCCGTTCCCGTGGGATTTCCGGGATAAGAACTATCCTATGCCCTTTCTTGGGTCTCAAACTATATTTGTACCAAATTTTATCCAAATCGGTTCAGTGGTTTGACCGTGAAAGCGTAACAGACAGACAGACAGACAGAGTTACTTTCGCATTTATAATAATAAGTATGGATTAGTATGGATATAATTAATGATTTTATTAATTATTATAATATATTATAGTAATCAATAGCGCCACAATGAAACTGAGACAAGAATGAAGAAATTTTTTAACTTCCCGCTACGTATGTAGATAAAGAAGTTACTGATTTTGCCCCGATTTTCAAAATTTGAATTTTTACCAGATCTCCACGATTTAAGGTCCTAGACACTTTTTCCGATTATGTCAGTATGTCTGTGTGTATGTATGTGCGTTACGAAATGTGGTTGATGGCATTCGATTGGATAATGGATTCCGCTCAACTTAGACTTCCTGAAAATTTTGAACCACGTCAGCTCAGAAAATTTTAAGAAATTAAAAAAAAAATCCTTAAACAATGAAGAATGTTAACTAATTTTGATTATTAGCACTCCATATTCTCTGTGAAAAATAAAAAATACTAGTGAAAGAATTACTTCGATACGTCAATTAGTTTCCGATTTAGAAGTAAAATAAGTTGAACCGCACGACGCTGGCTGCCGTTGACGCTGTGACGTCATCTCACAACACGCTCAGTCTAGTTCGTTCGGCGGCCGGCGCTCGCGGTCGCGCGCCCGTGCCGTCGAAATTACACCTCAATACTTTTCCAAAAAAAATGTCCAATCCAAATACTAGGAAATCATGAGTTGTGCCTACTGAACGGATCTGGACGAAGTCTGGAATAACTCACGGCTCCTTTTAATTCTGGGAAAATGTACAGTTCCCGAGGTTTTTTTTTTTCGGAATGTCTCAATTGCTGTTAGCCTTATGGGCTGTTACAGCTTCACCGGTCGCGGGGGCGAGCAGAGTGCTCAGCCAGAATTTAAAGGTGTAGGGCTGTACGCCCTCCGCCCTAAGGGTGTCTCCTGTGAGACCGAACCTCGGCTTAGGGTGGGGTCGTGATTTGCGATGAGAGGGCTAATGGCATTGTTTTGTCCGTCCGCCGAACCTTGCCCTTGGGCTCGGTTCGCCGAAGGGCGAAACAGGGGTCCTCGTCGCCGCCGGCGGCGACGGTGTCGCGAATGTAGGTGTGTAGTGTTATCGTGTAAACCGTTGGCCAGAGTTATCGGGTCATCGGGATCGGTAAGAACGTGGCGTGGCCTACGTAGTTTGGGATCAGGATTAGGGTCTGGGATGTAGTCAGCCGCGGCTACCACCAGTGGGTTCGGATGCGAGATGGCACGATCGAAGTATCTTTCGGAGATGTCTTTGAAATGCTTTGCTAAGCTCGGCAATTCAAGATCGTTATGGAGGTCTACGTTGCGCATATACCACGGTGCTCCCGTGGCAATACGCAGGAATTTATTTTGTACCACTTGCAACGGATGCAAGTCCGTACGGGGGAGATGGGCAAACGCTACGCAAGCGTATGAAAGAATGGAGTTCCCGAGGTATTTATTTAAATTAAGAAGAACGGTAGGTACCTATACACGTACATATACCTACGTCCTACGTACCTACCTATAGCTACAAAACTAATACATATTTGTTGTCTTTAACGTAAAAATTTAATGGTAGGTAGATCCTTCTATTATTTGAGTTGCATTCTTTCATTACGACATTAGTTGGGTATTTTGTTTTGATAAAATAATGTAAAACAGATAAACTATTAAGCATAAGTAGTAGCAAGGAAAGTTTTCTTACCTTTGCATTTTCTTCCTCGCATTTCGGCGCCAACGAAATGACCGCCCCGTTGGTCGAGTGGTTAGCGACCCTGACTACGCAATCAACGGGGTTCGGGTTCGATCCCGGACGGGGACAAGCATTTGTGTGATGAGCATAAATGTTTGTATTTCCGGGTTTGCGTGTTTATTATAATATATTCTGCTATTTATATATGTATTTCTATGTATAAATTATCGTTGACTAACACCCATAACACAAGCAAATATTTGCTTACTTTGGGGTTAGATCAGTAAGTGTAATTTGTCCCGTGAATATTTATTTATTTATTTATTTAATCACTATTTGTTGATAAATAATGCGCAACCATTAATCCATCTATTTTAGGTGAAATATCCGATTGCCCTTATTCGAATCCTTCATTCATTTTATTAATCGAATAATATTTACTATTAATAGAATATTAAAGTAATACGCTGACGAAAACAACAAAATACTGCGCAAGCTATTACACCTTACTATACTATAACCGCTGGAGACTTGATTTGATACTAAGCGAGGCGCGGCGCGTTGTGACAAGCGGTCACGTGGCTGTTAGCGAGACTTGATATTTTTCGAAACTTTGAATGCCTATAAAATCAAAACTACTAGGTATTTTTTACTACAACAAAAACTAGTGTATTTGTATACATACAGGCTTTACTGAGACAAAATTGCAAGCGATTTGGCATACCTAGTAACATTCTTCATTTGGCGAACCAGTATTTTTTTAATATCTACCAGATTAATGTACTATTTGAGTACAAAAACTAGTCGGTTCGAGTAATCGTTAACGAAAAATTTTGAAAAAAGTGTTTTTTCGACATAACTTCGAAAATTGTAATCAATATTTTTTTGTATTATATAATCGTTGACGAAAATTTTTGAAAAAAGTGTTTTTTCGACATAACTTCGAAATTTTGTAATCAATATTTTTTTTGTATTCTTAGATATTTTAGTACTAAAGTTGTAGTCTTAGATATTTTAGTACTTTAGTACTAAAATATCTAAGAATAATAAACTACGTCAAATATTGTTTCAAAAATCAAAATCAAATTTAATTCTCAAAAGTTACAGCTTGTCAAATATTAAAATTACGTTTTTTTAGCAAACTTACTTAACATTTTTAACCCCTGACGCAAAACGAGGGGTGTTAAAAGTTTCAGATGTGTATCTGTGTATCTGTGTATGTGTGTATCTGTGTGTCTATCCGTGGCATCGCAGCGCCCTGGAGGATCGTCCGATTTGGTTGCGGTTTTTTATTTAAAAGCCCTATTTTGCGAGATGGTTCTTAGCTATGTTTCAATAGAATGTGTTCAGCCATTTCAAGATCACCAGCTCTTTTCTAATCGATGAAAGGAATTAAACAACTTATTGGCTTTATCAATACTAAATTTTGTATTTTTTTCATATTTTCTTACTTTATTGATATTGCAATCACATGGTAACCTTAACGTGATACTTTGAGATCGTCATTCGAAGTTCATCAGCATCTATTTAACTGACAATTTTCGTATGTAAATAGCAAATTTTTTAAATAATGCAAGCAACTTTTTAACGAATTTTTGATATCGTTTGTTCAAAAACTTAGCAGGCTTGTGAAAGCTCAATGACAATGCAATACGAACTCGATCCAACAAAGCTCATGATGTAGCCTGGACGTAGGGACAGGAACTCTCTTACGCAGAATTTTAACAAGATAACCTTGTTTGAACTCATTGGTTTTGTTGCTAAAAGTACTAAGGTTGATTAGTGATCATGTTGACGAGGATCTGAAGATGGAGTTGAAAAAGTGCTACCAAAACTCACGCGTAGAATGTGGAAAGAGATAAGATGGTCAAGGTCGGACCCGATAGATTTTTGTTGACGTGAACTTTTCCATTAATTATAATGTCGAAGATCTGAAGATGGAGCCGTAAGTGTGTTATTGTAACTCACAGACAGAAATTCCTAATATAGTCGAGTTTGGAGTAATTTCCTTTGTTATAGTAAGTTCTTTCTCATAATGATAAGGCTCTGAAGATTGAGCCGAAAAAGTGACATTGGAACTTCAAGAATCCGGCTTCAAAATGAAACTAGGTACAATTAACTCCTAAACTAAACGAGGTAATGTTTTTGAATTAGCACTTAATTGTCTTGTATTGGCCAACATCTTAATGCTGGATGGATCTGATGATGAAACTGAAAAGTAACCATAAGAACTCCTAAACTAAATAAGATAAACTAATCGAATTTGGATTCATTTATTCTGTATGGACAAATACTCTAGTGCTACATAATTTCCAGAGTCCCATGATGTGCTGGGAGTGCGATATGGGAACTTTGGAATAAAATATAGAAACACCATCGACTTTGGTGTCATTCAATTTGTTATTATAAGGATTTTGGAGCAGAATGGTTTCCAGTGCCTGATGATAGAGCTGGAAGATGTGCCCGAGAACTCCTCAGCTAAACCAGGTTAACCCATCAAGTGGGGACTCATTCGTTTTGTTTTGGCAAACACTTTGGTGCTAGACGATTTCCAGTATTTGATGATAGAAGTCCTCAGTAAATCCCATGACTACCTTCCGGTAGAAGGTAGTCATGAGAACTTCTAAAGTAAACAAGCTAAACCTATCAAGTTTGGGATCCTTTGTTCTGTTTTAACAAATATCCTGGTGCTAGACGATTTCTGGCGTCTTATAAAATAGGTGACGATGGAGGTCATAGGAACTTTGCAATAAAATGGAGTAAATTTATTCCAAAGTATTTGGAGCAGGATGTTTTCCAGTGTCCGGTAATAATAATACCGGAAAAAGTCCATGAGAACTTCTAAGCTAATCTAGATAAGCCCATCAAATGTGAGCTAATTCGGTTTATCTTGGCAAACACTTAGGTGCCGGGTGTTTTCTAAGATATAATAATGATGGGACTGGAAGGTGGCCATCGGAGATTGGGCATAGTTCGCCTTTATTGCTAGGAGATTTGCAGGATTTGATAATGGAACTAGAAAGTGGCCATGGATCTCCTGTACTATACAAAATAAGCCCATTGAGTGTGGTCTCATTTGTTAAATTTTTACATACACTCTGAATCAAAATAATTTCCAGGGTTACATAGTGGCACTGGAGGTCATGGGAGTTTGGCTATAATACAACTCAACTCATTGAGTAAGGAACCGTGGTAGCTTAACCTGCAAGACCTTTCGAAGATCGTTAGGCCCTTTCACGTATTTAGGCTCTAATGATGCATATGTAGCAGAATGGCGGTCTGAAGTTGTGTCGGGGGTTTTTGAAATTATTAATTTTATCTTATTGAAATAACTTTCAGGCTAATTCACCGATTAACTTAAAAATCTTATCAGCTTTTCTCTTTTAAGAACTGCGTCAAATACCGTTAATTGGATCAAATCGGTCAATAAACAAATTGGTTTATCCATGGCGAAAATTTCTGAAAAAAAAAAATGTTTTTGACATTGCTTCGAATTTTTTTAACCTATCGATTGTTTATCTAAAGCAATATTTTAGATCTCAAAAAATAAGTTGAATGCAATCATCATTTTCAAAATACAGCTATTCAAAAATTAATGTAGGTACTGCCATTTTTAACAAAGTAAATGTTTGAACTGAAAATTCTATACTTATAGTTTTTACTCTTTTGAGCTTAAAATACCTTAATTTAGCGGGAAGTTTTAGGGGTGGTCTGCATGGTCAACCGTTTACACGTTTTTTTTCTAGAAACGCCTACAAATAAATGCAGAGCAATTCACGTAATTCTAATTGTTGCACGATTCTTGATGCAAAGCAGTGGGGAGTTCTTTCGTTCTTTGCGTTCGAAAAAAAATTCTGCCAACGTTTTGCAGCTATTTCTATTGTTATACTCTTTCTTGCTATTTGTGTGCTATTTATAGTCTACTTAACTTATATACTAATGTATAAATGTATAAATAATTCAATAAAGATGCAAATTCCAAAAATTTATTTTAGTGTAATGGAAACAGGAAAATCATTAAAATAAGCTTAAAAAATTCTCTTGCGCCAGTAAAAAAAACGTGTAGATTGAAATCATATTTTAATTAACGATAATTAAAATATGATTTCAATCTACACGTTTTTTTAGACTTATACGAATAAGTCTTATACGAATAAGTCTTAAGAAAATAAAAACATTATTTAATCCATTTTTAAAACCTGTTTTGTTGCCCTAAAAGTGTTTACTCTTTCAAATAGCTTAGACAGCTATTTTAATAACAATTACAATAACGTATTTGAATGAAATTTGGTACACAGGTAGATGATGACCTGGAATAGCACATAGCCTAATTTTTATCCCGGGAAAATTAAGTGATCCCGCGGGATCCACCAAAAACTTTTATAATGCAGCGGGCTGCGTGCTGGAGCTAGTGTTTGATAATTCTATAGGTAATCAAATTTATCTACTCCTTCAGTAAAGGATTTAGATATTTATATTGACTGCAACCTTAACTAGGGTGTGCAAACTACTGAGTTGTGTCGTAAAGTTACTGGCACATTACGATCCATAAATTGTCTGCGGAACTTTTTACCTCCAAAAACCAAAATATGTACTCCTAGTTCAAACGTTAGTTCTGCCTATACTTGACTATGGGGACGTCTACTCTACTAACATTTCTACTAACATTCTTTTGAAATTAGAGCGTCTGCTTAATCAATCTATCCGTTTTATTTTTTGCCTGCGTAAGTATGACCGTATCTCATTTTACCATAACCAGCTTCGCTGTCTTACTATTACTCGACGACGTGATCTTAGGACCTTATGTACTCTTTTCACAATACTGTTTAATCCACTAGCCCCTAAATACTTAAAATCTAAATTTGAATTCCTATGTTATACCCACAATTTGGACCTTCGATCATCTGACAATCTCAGTCTGTTCACCGTTTACACCGTTCCAATTTTGTCTCAATGTCATACACAGTGCATGTTGCTCGAATGTGGAATGAACTGCCCTTAATATTGCGTCAAGCGAATACTAAAATTTCGTTTAAACAAAATCTGAAAACGCATTTGCTAAATTGTAGGTAGGCATTAGCATATTTTTACATCATCTCATACTTCATAGAACAAAATCTAATATGTATATTTTATTTTAATTAAATATTTGTATTTATGTATGCATTTATAAGTATTTGTGTAAGTTTAAGTTATGTGTATGTATTATAAATTTCAATATTAGTTTACATAGTGTATGTACCTAGTGTATTTTTAGATTTGCTTAGGGCTACATATATTATGTCATTACAATTTAGAGGCACCGCATACCTACTTTCTGTTGGCCTAAAGGTTGACTGGAGGAGAATACCACTAGGCATTAAGTTCGCCTTTTGTACAAATTATTTTAAGGGGTACAATAAAGTTAAGTAAATAAAAAATAAATAAACAATATCATTAATTAAATATAGTGAAATACCTTCGATAACTCCTCATAGAATAAGAAAAGCATATTAGGGTGATCCCGCTTTTCCCAGGATTCAAATATATTCTCGAAGTAAGGAGACCAATAACCTGAAAAAGAGTAAAGAGTAAAGGCTTTTAGAGAAGCATTAATAAGGATAATGAATGTAAAAAAATGGCACCTATAGTCACGTAAAAAAAATTACACGTCCATTATACAGTGAGGAAAAAAATCCTGTCAGATTATGTTTAACAATCATACAAGTATATATTACGTGTAATAGTAGGGTCATTGATATAAGAAGGGAAGATACGTTACCTAGTCACAACGCCTGGTCCTACAAAACTAGGTCCGTAGACGCAGTGATAATTGGTGACAATCAATCACGCGCGGGACCTCATATCATACACTTATATTTACCGACTGTGCATCAAAAAACCTTCTTGTATATTCAGCCAGTGTTATATTCACTCAAGGAAAAAATAAGACAAACGGGATTACTTTCCATTCGTACAAAGAGTATACAATACTACGCATTCGTAAGTACGGTTACAACAATTTGTTTGAAAATAAGATTAAATTATTTTTTAGTTCGCCATGTTTGCGAGAGTGAGATAGTACAATACAAAAGTAAGCGAGAGAAACGTAGTTTTCTACGTTCGTCGCATTACTTTGCGTTCGACTGATAGAGGTTAAGTTTAGCAAATGAGATATTAGAGCGTAACATATCTTCCCTTTTTATACCAATGAGTAGGGTACGTATAATATCATGTGTGTGTGTAGTAGTAGTAGGTTAGTATAAAAGGGGATATTGAAATTAACTCGAATGCGGCAACTTAAGGTCTGCTTAATAATAAGGTTAATTAAGCAGACATAGGGAGGATACCTCGCACACTTTTGAGGCTCTTCAGCAAATATAGCGCCGGGAATCTAACACACCTTGCTGCCCTTCAGATTTAAAAATATAATCAGACTTATGGAAATTGGTTGATTATATATTTTTGTTATACTTACATAATTTACTTCAAAATAAAAGAAAATTGAACCGCTTTCGAAAATGTCAATACGACGTCTTATTTGCTACTTTAACCCACAGTTACGTTACGTAACACTCGTTTCTAAATATACCTACTCGTATAACCTTTATATTTTCCTTTCATATAATCTACAAAATTCAATAGGGTTCCGCGACGCTCGAGTAATATCCCTTGTAGCACCTAGGGCTACATGGGAATTTACTAATTCCACAAAATAATTATACTATGATTATTTTGTGTATATTTATAGATAAATTTTCCCGATCAAAATAATTAACCTTATATACTATTTTTAAATATATGATAAATGTAGTGCTTGTGATTGTGAAAGAACCGTTTCAAAGATGACGCCGCTGCTAACGTAACGTGGTGACACCTGCATTACAATATTTGCTTAATTTTAGGGAAATAACAGAATAAAAACGACAGTTTTAAAATACGATTCTATCTTTATTTTTAAAAATAGTATTTCTTTATTTATTTTGACAATTGAGTCGACCTTTCTACATTTCTCTTTCAATGTTACATCTATACAAATAAATAAAATTGGAGTGTCTGTTTGTAATATTAAAATAACCACTTTTTACTAAATGCATATGGATACTGTGATATGGATTTATACATGATACATATACCAAAATAACATTTTTTTACAATTTTTGTCTGTCTGTTTGTTCCGGCTAATCTCTGGAACGGCTGGACCGATTGACGGGACTTTCACTAGAAAATAGCTGATGTGATAGGGAGTAACTTAGGCTACGCTGAAATTTTTCCACGCGGACGAAGTCACGGGCTCAACTAGTACCTACTAAATAAAAATCAAATGCCGACTCGTAAATTTTTGCGCGGGCTTAGAAACACAGACGTGCATATACTGCCTCAATAGAATTAGTGCTTTCCTCTGTCGTAGGTACCTATTCCATTTGAAGTAAATTTATACGTGTCGCATTATCGTATTGATACGGGCTCCTGTGAAGAATAGGCCAAATGCCGTTCTGCCAGGCAGGTCATACAAGGCAACCGATTAACTATGCGAGTCACTACCATCGTGGCTACTAGGTGGTAGAGTCCTGCATTGTCTCGCCCGGTCTAGTACGGTACCACTGCCTAACCCATTCCAGCCGCAAGAGCGTCAGTGCTTGTCGTTGTCGTGTTCCGGTTTGGAGGGTAAGGTAGCTGGTAAACTTATGCACGTGGCATTAGACCTCGTAACAAAATAGCAACGCACCATTAACAACTTTGATGTCTATAGGCCCTTTCCATTAGGAGGCCCCTTGTTTGCTATCTTGTGATAAAAAAAGCCATAATGTACGCGGTAAACTTATTTATCCATAATATGGTATTAACACCCCGCCTCAGTTCTGATTCCATCTGGAAGCCGTCAGCTGCTTGTTTGATATCCTGCGATATAAAAAAACCTTTCTTGTTGTGCAGTTGGGTACAAGCACGAAATAAGAAAAACAAGGGGAAGTGAAGAGTGGGCGTGCCGCGTGCGCCACTATTATGCGCTTTTACTCTAAATTGCCTTAGTGATACTTACCATATCATTAGGAGATAGTCGTCGTGCGAAAATCTGGTATACACTGAATTATGCCGTATTGTGCCATCCTTGAATGCAGAAATGATAGTAGAATACAGATGATTAAAAATGGAGATATTTCATATCATTCGAAAGTACAATTTTCATTTTATTTTAATTAAATTCCTGATTTAATATAATCTCTAATGATATAATAGAAAGTCAAACTAAAATCAGCCGTACACCTTACATATAAAGTTCATTTTAGGTTGACCTAATTTTTCTAGAAAGATATACGTAATGACAGTTATTACGTTATCGTTCTAGAAAGTTCTCTACTCAAATATGATCAACTGATAACCAAGGATTGAAATACCGGTATTATGTGATATCGTTATTGCTTAAGGCAAGACATAACGATATTTTCAAGCATAGCGCTATCCAATAATGATACTGAATTTGTTACTATTTAAAAACGTTATTCATTACGTTCTGTTATATCCAAAAATTTTCGTTATGGTATATGGTATTATGATTCACTCATTTATGCCCCGCTTGTTGTTTCTTGTATTTCACATATGGGACAAGTTATATTTAAAATTAGAGGTTTTCATCAGAGTTTGAAAGATTTTGTTGAATGTACCAGTTTTTGGTACTATTATATTTAAAATACTGTTTTTTAAATTTTCAAATAATTAATATTACATTTATATTAAGTGTGAAGTTTCGTAATTATAAACAGGAAAGTACCTACCTTTCATAGCGAAACTAGCTGTTACCCACGGCTTCGCTTGCGCATATTTACTTTAGAACTTTTTTTATGTTATTAGATAGCAAACAAGCAGATGGGTCTCCTGATGGAAAGAGTCAACTATCGCTTATAGACACCAAAGGTGTTAATGGTGCGTTGCTATCTTGTGGCGAGGTCTAATGCCACATGCATAAGTTTACCGACTACCTTACCCTCCAAACCGGAACACGACAGTGACAAGCACTAATGCTATTGCGGCAGGAATAGGTAAGGCGGTGGTACAAGACCCGGGCGAGACAATGCAGAACTCTACCACCTAGTAGCCACAATGGTAGTGACTCGTAAATCCAATCAGTCGCCTCTTACGACGTGCCTGGCAGTTGTCCTATTCAAAGGAGCCCGGGACCAGCGCGGGGTAGACTTATTTAACCTTTCTTACAAGACAACTTATTTAACCTTTCTTTATAAGCTACTTTATTAAAAATGTCGACACAGTCAGGGGGCCGCTAATATTGTATAAAAAATAATATTAACATGTTCATATTAGTTATTTATTAAAATATATTTTATTATCAAAATTTAAGTAAAACAAGAAAAATAAGAATAACTATTGGTAACATACCTATCGAACATACTAAAGTAATTTATACAAATATATAAAATTGGAGTGTCTGTAACATTAAAATAACCGGGTCTAACTAAATGCATATGGATGTATATATACGGTACATATAACAAAATAACACTTTTTACGATTTTTGTCTGTCTGTCTTAAACAGACAGACAATTTTATTCAATTCATACGAAATTTTATGTAAGTATGTCCAAGGAATATAAAGGTTCATAAAAAATTCATCCCTTATTACACCCCCTTCAGGGTTGAATTTCGAATAGTTCTTCTGGCCTGTGCGTTTATATAAAACTTTATATAAAACTTTCTTGCCCTATTTTACCCTTTACGGGATGGAATTTTGAAAAACGCTGAAATACGTAACTCATTATTTTTGTCATACTCAATTCATATGAAATTTCATGCAAATATGTCTGAGGAATAAAATGTTTCAAAGTTTTATCCCCTATTTCCCCTTTGAGGGTTGAATATTTAATTATCCTTTTTAGTGAATTCTTCCGTCATAAGAGGAATACGTGCGCAAAACTTCATTGTCTAACACTAATGGTTTGGCAATGGTTTGTGGGGTTGTATAAAACTTTCATCCCCTATTTTACCCTCGTAGGGATCGAACCTTGAGAAACGCTTAAACACGTAATTCATTATTTTTGTATTATAGCACTCACCCCGGGCTTGGGAAACTGGAAAAACCTTAAAAACGGCTTTGAGGAGATAGTCGCAGCTTCAAATCCCACTTGTCAATATTTTTCTTTGTTGTTTTTAAGGTTTTAACGTAATTTTTTTTTTTATTCAATTCATACGAAATTTCATGCAAATGTGTCCAGGGAATAAAAAGTTTCATACAAACTTTTATCCCCTACTTCACCAACTTCTAGGTTGAATTTTGAAAAATCCTTCCTTATTGGATGCCTACATTATAAGGAAAATACGTGTTTTCCCAGTGTTGGTCACGGGCTCCTTTGAAGAATAGACCAACTGCCGTTCTTCAAGGCACGTCGTAAAAGGCGACCAATTGGCTATGCGAGTCACTACCATCATGGCTACTAGAGTTTTGCATTGTCTCGCCCGGGCCTGGTACCACCGCCTTGCCTATTTCTGCCGCAATAGCATCAGTGCTTGTCGCTGTCGTGTTCCGGTTTAGAGGGTAAGGTAGCCATTAAACTTATTCATGTGACATTGGTTCTCGCCACAAGATAGCAACGCACCATTAACACCTTTGGTGTCTATAGGCGACGGTTAACTCTTTCCATCAGGAGACCCATCTGCTTGTTTGCTGTCTTATGATATAAAAAAATTTCAAATTTATAGCCCTAAGACGCCTCATAGACCTACAATAACATTGCGCAATACTTTTATTGTGCAATAATATTGAATACCCTTTTGACTCCAAACGTTCAATAAATTCACTCAATAAAATTGACAAACCAGTCTGATCAATATTTTCGAGCGAGCAACATGTCTGACCACGAAGTTTTGGCGGCAACCATGCTGGTGATTTAGTTAAATAAATCTCCATACAATTCTATACATTCAAGTAAAAACTCCCGTTCTTTATATTTTATAGCATTCTTGCTCGCCATTTTGCCTAAATTTATGACACAACCATACATTAAACACGTGACTAACCAAACGCGACCGCTTAAACCTCTGAATTGAAAAATATTGTGAAATATTAAGCCTACACAGTGCAAAAAAAAAATATTGCGCAATAAAAATTAAACCAGCTCAAAAAAAAAAGAAAACCTGCTCAAATTTTCATAATATTATATTTCGCCGTGTTGGTCCTGTCCCCTTTCAAGAATAGACCAACTACCGTTCTGCCAGGTAAGTCGTAAAAGGCGACCGATTGACTGTAGGTACGTGTCACTACCATCATAACTACTTGGTGGTAGAGTTCCGCAATGTCTCGCCGGGTATTTGATACCATTGCATTAGATATTCCTGCCGCAATAATGTCAATTTTTTTGTATCTTGATAACAAACAAGCCTTCTGATGGAAAGAGTCAATCATCACCTATAGACGCCAAAGATGTTAATGATGCGTTGCTATCTTGTAACGAGGTCTAAGGCCGCATGCATAAGTTTACCGGCTACCTTACCATTCATACCGGAACATGATGATGACAAGCATTGACTCTATTGTGACACATATAGGTAAGGCGGTGGTACCAAATACGCGGGCGAGATAAAGCAGAAATCTACCACCTATTTGTCATTGTCTTGTTTCGGTTTGGAGGGTAAGGTAGCCGGTACACTTGTGCATGTGGCATTGTAAACCCGCCACACGTCTATAGGCGATGGTTTCTCTTTCCGTCAGGAGAGCCATCCTGATGCAAAGAGAAACCATCGCCTATCGAAATCAAAAATGTTAACGGTGCGTTGACACAAATAGATAAGGCAGTGGTACCAAATACCCGGGCGAGACAACGCAGAAATCTACCACTTGTTTGTTATTGGAACGAAGTTCCTTATCGCGCGTTGTGAAAGGGGGCTAGACGGAAAAAAATCTTACGGAAAATTGTCACGACACTTTTTGCTATAGTAAGGTATCGTAAGCTGTGCGGCGTGTGGATGTTTCTCTCTCTCTCTCTCTCTCTCTCTCTTATAGAAAGCAAGCCAGATATTTTCATTTCTATTTCGCATTAAACAGTGTGGTGTCGCGACGATTATTTTTGTTGAGTGTATACAGTTTTTTTGTAAATAATAATAAAAGGAACTTCTTTCCATCCGGGTGTCCCTTGACACCTCTCAAGTTTTTTGTCTTGTTCCGGTTTGGAGGGTAAGGTGGCCACACCACCAAACACATCCACACTGAGGGCAACGCACCGTTAACATTTTTGATGACTAGAGTATAGGCGATGGTTTCTCATACCATCAGGAGAGCCATCAGCTTGTTTGCTATCTTATGATATAAAAAACAAATATTCATTTTGAACACTATTCATCTAGACTAACAACAACTTGTTTTTTCGTTTCACATCTGTAAATTATTTTGTATAGAAACTGGCTGATAAAAACTACATACTAAAAGAGGGTATTCAGTACTCGATTTTAATACCGAATATGTAAAAAAATTTGGTACTCAAACGTTGAGCTAATTATCCAATGACATGTTTATATTTATACGGACGCCCGCGCATGGATACAAAACATGTGTATTCAAATTCTCCTTTATAGGCACCATCGAAGTTCATTATTTACAAACAGTGATTTTTCCCAACTCGTGACTAGATTCATTTGTTAGTAGTCACGGCGCGCATGATACAACGCTATCACACGCACGGTGACCGTATTTTCTTAATATTTCTTTACTAATTTGGTTGTGGTTGACAACATAAGAGTTAAGCAATATTTTGATAACGTCATTTTCCTCGCCGAGTAAATTTTCCTTAAAGTAGTCCTAAGAAAATTAGTATTTTTCATTTTGTGCTTCTTTTATCTTGCGGGGCTGCCATCATATAAAGAAAGCAATATTTTATTTATTTACTTATTTTAATTTATTTTCATTCGTACTAAATCAGGGCGGTCGCAAACTAACATCATAATTTTCGACCAAAGTGGGTTTGCGACCACCTATTTTAGTGAGTGAATTAAAAAAAGTTCTATCAAGAAAACATTTGGTCGTAAACTGATGAGATGCATCTTTATGCTTCTACAACATCAGATTCTAAATTATACAATCATAAAAGCATCATTGAGATTATAACAAGCAAAATATTATGTAGCCTTATGTGTCAGAATGCGATCATTCGGGCACTTTCTTACTTAGATATTTACGTACTTCAGTATGCGACCACTGGATTTAAAAAAAATATAGGCTAAAAAATGATATGACTACAACTTTCGAACAAACATTGCTCTATAATTGAAGTAATAACGATTCTTGTTTAAGTGTAATATTAGTGTAAGGTATCAAAAGGTAACTTTGTTCGCCGCCCGGCGTGGCATTTTTGCAGCATTACGTGACACATAAACATACCATTGAGTCATCACCCGAACTCAGGCACTATTTTCTAGATTTGGGTTAAGCCCGATAGATTTAAATTTATGATTTTCTTGTTACATAAGTATTCAATGAATATTTAATGCTTACTATTCATTGTTTTCTCCTGAAAAAAAAAAACGGGTTGTGGCTGTGTTGAGGACACAGCCGTGCATCTTTTACGTGAATACGACGACGTCACGGGTAATATCTTGCGATGGTCACATTTTTCATTCATCGTTCCAATCACAATGTTCCCCATCAAACCCGCCTACAAACCTAGACCACGTCCGTCCATGATTTGGATAGCGAAGTAGAGTGTAGGGTGGCGCTACCACCGTAAGGTGACCCCCTATTACTTACGACAACCGAAGAATACAAAAACCTTCACAATAAAAAGGCCCCGGGGCCGGATAAAATCACAAATATGGTAGTTAAACACCTCCCTCTTCTATATACCTACTAGTGTGCATCTTTAATGCACTCCTAGCCGGTTTTGTTGTTTTTAAGGTTTTTCCAGTTTCCCAAGCACGGGGTGAGTGCTATAACACAAAAATATTTAGAAATACGAAAGTACTGATCAAAATTATAAATGTGAATTTCATCTGTAACGATGAAGTCATATAACTAGTTATAAGTATGTATACCTAGCGATCAGTACAATCGACGTATTCGATCATATATCAAAGAAGAATTTCGCCGCCTCGAGCCTGTCGACACTAGCTCAGTGGAAGAGCGTCCCGGCTTTAGCAAGATGGTCACAGGTTCAAATCCCGCGTGTCGATATTTTTCTTTGTTGTTTTTAAGGTTTTTCTATATTTTGGATGTTGGTGATAGTTATGTAGCTATAACATCAAACTGTATCCCAATTTTGTTATCATCAGTTTTTTGAACTGTCGCCTCTACGAAGGCAAATTCAAAGACGTATTTACGTCAAAATGCTATTATCTTTAATTAAAGAAACCTAGCCCCTCAAGTGGTCGCACACTGGAGGCGGTCGCGTTACCGACGCAGTGACCCTACATCGATATTTTTTAATTAATAAATTTTGTGACTAAGAAAACATTTTACAGTTCAAAAAATGGATCATGGTGCTTAACAGCTTTAATTCAAAAATTAAAATAAAAGACAAACAAAAATCTATGCTTAAATAATTTAGCGGAAAATTTCAGGAATTATATTTTACAGATTTTTATATTTTGCTGCTGCTATAAGCCACGCTCTTCAATAAATTCAATAATATGCATACTAACCTTACAGAATTCTCACCTTACATAATGAAAATTAAAGTGACGTCTAATTGTCCGTCTATTTGTTTTTCTTTGTAAATGTATGATTCATGGTCATGGTGAATCTGCAAAGCTGTTTGTGATGATATTTCAAATGGATAGCCTTAATTCTGGGGAAGGACATAGGTATGCTACTTACTACTAATACTACGCGGGCGAAGCCGTGGGCGAAAGCTAGTTAATAATTAACACATTTGTTTAAAAAAATCATTTTTTTTATTTTTTTATATCTTAAGATAGCAAACAAGGAGATAAGTCTCCTGATGTAAAGAGTCAACATCGCCTATATACACCAAAGATGTTAATGGTGCGTTGCTATCTTGTGGCGAGGTCTAATGCCACAAACATAAATTTACCGGCTGCCTTACCCTCTAAACGGGAAGACAACAGTGACAAGTACTGACGCTATTGCGGCAGGAATAGGTAAGGCGGTGGTATCAGACCCGGGTGAGACAATAGTGACTCGCATAGCCAATCGCTCTCCTTTTACGACCTGCCTGGGAGTACGGCAGTTCGTCTATTCTACAAAGGAGCCGTTAATAATTAGCATTTTAAAGAAAACTCTAAGATACCTAGTAACATTTCTTATTACATAAAACCCACGGGAGAAAAAAACATGTTTCATAAAGATACATTGCCTTATGTAGGTATAATAATATATATTAAAAGTTAGAATTGATTTCTAATTATATGTAGGTTGGAATCCTTTAAAAAAATTATTTGAAAACCATGCGTACCGCTTGTAAATATTTTTAATGCGTGTCTCGTAAATCGTAAATCGCGATGTCTCATTACATCAAACTTGTAAATTTGCGTAGGTACCTTGTTGCCAACTCGCAGTCATGGTAGTTGGTGAACCATCGACCAATCACGAAACAGCTAAATATCAATATTTATAACGTTACATACCGCTCATAATTTCGTTCTGTTATTTTGGTAGCGATACACATAGTGTTCTAAAATAATTTTGTTACTGAGGTATCGCTATAATAATAACGTTATGTATCGAAAAATTTGTTCTGTTATTTGATAACGTTTTAAATCCCTGCTGATAACTACGGAAAATCAATGCTGCCATCTATTGTAGAATAGCGAAACTATTACGATCTTAAGTTTCACTATTGTACACATAGATGAGTCTATTTTGAATAGACTACAAAAGGACGTAAATACTCTTTTTTTTTTTGTAGCAAAATAAAATTAATTGTAACGCAGTTTGGTATATTTTTAAATGTTCTGTTTGTGTGTTTCGGATTATTGCTGTTTAAAATGAAAACGACCAATGAAACAATATTTGCATTAGTAGTTTATATGCAATAATGCTTATTTTATGTGTGAGTGTGGCGATCGCGGTCCTGATACAAATGTTTGTACTTGCCATTTCCGCTTGTTTTTCTTATTTCGTGGGTACAAGGACTTCCTTAGAAAAAACAATATTTATTCGACTCTTGGTTTTGTCGTCATTGAAGTCTACGTAACTAACATTAGTCACGGTAACAATCATGATACAAACATTTCATGCGAAAGTCTTAAGAATATTAAAAATAATTATTTTTATTCACATTTATGAATTAAAACATATTGAGATATAAAAATATACTTATTTTAATATGTAATCAATATATCTTTGATATCTTAAATAATAAATAATAATAAATATTCACGGGACAAATTACACTTACTGATCTAACCCCAAAGTAAGCAAATTATTTGCTTGTGTTATGGGTGTTAGTCAACGATACAAATACATAGAAATACATATATAAATACAAGAATATATTTAATAAACACCCAAACCCGGAAACACAAGCATTTATGCTCATCACGCAAACGCTTGCCCCCGTCGGGGATCGAACCCGAGCTCCGTTGATCGCGTAGTCAGGGTCGCTAACCACTCGACCAACGGGGCGGTATCTTCATTAAACATTTTTCAATGTTCTTATCCCAGTGCAATGTAATACTTTTTGCGTGTTTTATAAAACTGAATGAAAATCCACAGTATCATCAGATAAAAATCATCTCAATTTTTGACGATTATCTGTGATAAGTTTGTGAAAAGAAACACGTTTCTCGTGGCATGCTAGAATAAATGAGGAATTAGTGAGTGGACATTGACAATCTGTTTTTTATCTAACCCAAATATCTCACGTAAAATGCTACATAACATCCAAAAGAAGCTGATGGTAATCAAACGAATTTAACTCACCTATTCCAATGATTTAATTTTTACAGCGTGATAATATTTTTAAAACAGGATGTAAAAATATAAGCGCTTTGTCTAGTCACAGAATAAAGTTCTGTGGTCTAGTTGTCAAAGAGGCTATATACATATAATTTTTATCCGACGGTACTAGGTACAAACAAGATAACGTTTTTAGGGTTCCGAAGTAAACTAGGAACCCTTATGGTTTCGCTATGTCCGTCCGTCCGTCTGTCCACACGATTGCTCAGAGACTCTTATTACTATAAAGCTGTAATTTGGCACGAATATACATATTACTCACAACAACAAAGTGGTAATAAAATTTTGAAAAATATTTTTTTCAGGGTAGCTTCCCTACATGTAAAGTGGGAAAGTTATTTTTTTTCTCACGTATCCCATCATGTGGGGTATCGTTTGATAGGTTTTTAAAAAATATAGTGGGTTTATGAAAACAAGTTTTCGATTAAGGGACTCGTTTGTAAAATATTATACTTTTAAGTGCTAATTTTTGTTAGAATTAAGTGTGTGTCCCCGCCCCATCTGCAGGCTAAACGGTTGGTTTTTGGGGGTGGGAATAAAATCATGGTAATAGTAAATATAATTAAATTAAAAGGAAAACTGTCACGGATTAGAAGGTTTTGCAAGTTTTTGAGTAATAGTCGACCAAGTTATCAAATGTTGTTTCACAAATTATTTAAAATTTTACACAAAATACTTCGATATGCTCATTGATATAAAATTGATATAAAAATCATTGATATAAAAAGAGGAAGATATGTTACCTAGTCACAGCCCCTGGTCCTACAAAACTAGGTCCGTGTACATAGTGCTTGTAGTATGCCACTCAGTCACACGCGGGACATCGCAACATCAAACGCTTCTACTTTCCGATTGTTTTTACCATTAAACACGCTTCAAAATGTTTTCTTGTGTATTTAACCAGTGTTATAATCACTCAAGGGAAAAAACAAGACACATGGAATTACTTTTCTTTCGTAGGTACAGCTAAAACATTAAATTTGTTTAAAAATAAGATTTTCTTTGTTTATCTGTAACCATGGCGATGAGGTGGTCCGTGGCTATTGGCTAATGAAATTTCGCTCGTACGAGTGTATCCGGCCTATCGCTGATTTTGTTTATCCCTAACCATGGCGACGACGCGCGCAATGGCTAATACCATTTCGCTCGTACGAGTGTATCCGCCCTATCTCTGTCTTTGTTTCCATGTTTATGATTGTGATAATAGATGTGTGTAGTGTCGGTGTATATGTATTCTGCCGAGCCTAGTTTAGTGAATGCGATTTAAGAACGTAACGTATCTTTCTCTTTTATATCAATGGCTATGCTGGTCTTGATGTTGCTGCACAAAAATAGATCACGCTAGTATAGCTGTTTCATTTGATAATGTTCTGTATATTTTTATAGTTCTAGGCTCTGGCTGAGCTCTTAACTCGCCCAAAACGCCCGGTTTCGCAGTATAATATAGGTACATTTATATAGTTTATACCCGAACTCCGAAGCCCAGGTACCGGAATCCGGAGGCCTCGTCAAGTACTTCAATTAACATTATCCTATAATCCTAGATTGATTGATATAGTAATCACTTCAATGTAATCATGGGTTGTGCTTGTGAACAAGTCTCACGAGCACATTTACGATTCAATCGTATGATTGATTTGTTTCAATCAACACTTATATTGATTAGTGAATTTGCCGAATTTCGCCTGAATGTCTAATTTCGGCCGTATGTTGAATTTCGGCCAAGTGCTGAATTTCGACCAGTGGTCGAAGTTTCGGCCCATTTGACCGCCCCGTTGGTCGAGTGGTTAGCGACCCTGACTACGCGATCGATGGGGCTCGGGTTCGATCTGCGACGGGGACAAGCATTTGTGTGATGAGCATAAATGCTTGTATTTCCGGGTTTAGGTGTTTATTAACTAGCAAAAAGCAGAGCTTTGTAAACTTAATGGATGAACTTTATTTATAATTATCTAACCTAAAAAAATCCAGCGTATTTTTACCCAAGCATTATATTCGCATCAAAGGCGTTGTAAGGCTTTGGTCTAGGAGGGCGCAGGAAAATAAAACCAAAATAAAAAAAAACATGTTTATGAGACTAATTTTTTTAGTACTTACAAGAAAAATTGTTTTTAATGTTATCTACACAGAACAAATATAAAGGTTATCTACTAAAATTTTCTCACAGGGAAACCCTCGGGGTTCGATTCCTGAGTCAGACAAATCAAAAATGTGTGTTTCAAATTTCTAATAAAAACAACGTTGCCCGGGATCGGAAAAATTTTTTTTGGGTTTTTTCAAAATTTTATCAAAATCCCTTGGTGGGCCCAAGGATTTGGTTCAAATTTTCAGGAAGTCTAAGTTGAGTGGAATCCAATCGAATGCGTTTCGATCGGTCCAGCCGTTCAAAAGTTGTGATATGTTTACATACACGCATACACACACACACACACACACACATATACACACATACAGACATACTAACGTCATCGTGAAAATAGTTGGAAAAGATTCCTAGGACCTCAAAACGTGGACATCTGGCGAAAACTCGATTTTCGACACACACACACACACGCACACGCACACATATGCACACACACACACGCACACACACACACACACACATACATACACACACACACACACGCACACACACATACATATACATACACACACACACTGACGTCATCGCGAAAATAGTCGAAAAAGTTTCCTAGAACCTCAAAAGGTGGACATCGATTTTTGAAAATCGGAGCAAAATCAGTAACTTCCTTATACGTAGCGGGAAGTTAAAAAGTACAAGTGTATTAAAAGATTAATGTTGTATTAAAATGGAGTGAATGATAATTAATTAAATGAATTAAATCTACCACGCCAAAGCAGCATTTTAACTCTTTAGTCTTATAATAGATAGCGTTAGTAGTAAGTAATGAAATTCTAATACAACATGTATCTTCTATTTTTTTTAATGTTTATAAAATGGTATTTTAATGGTAGATCATATGTAGACATGAATTTAAACTACTACGTCAAAGCTCAAACCTCAAAATGCGATACTTTTTCAGTAAGAGATACCACAAAAGTGCATAGAAAGTGGCCTAGTGTAGGTAAAATATATTCCAGTATTTATATATGTATTTCTATGTATTAGTATCGTTGACTAACACCCATAACACAAGCAAATAATTTGCTTACTTTGGGGTTAGATCAGTAAGTGTAATTTGTCCCGTGAATATTTATTTATTATTATTTATTTAATCTAGTAATAAGCTGTTAAATTAATAAGATGAATAAAATTACCGTTTTTAAACAAACTCATTGCTGGAGACGCGATATAACTAACTAAAAAATTAATTTTCAGTATTTTTAAATAAGAAATGATTTTAATTTGCAAAATTTTCGCGAAACCTTATATCATTTAAAGAACTGTTGTGATGCAACTGAAATGAAAGGTAGTGTAAGGAATGGGGAAAACTTAACCAAGAGGTGAAAATTTGAGATCACAGAGCGGCACAATAGTCGACCCACTTCCACCACACTTTCTTACACGTTGAAGCAAAGGCACACACACAAATTATGTACTCAACGCACATTTCACTTCGTAACCGAAGCATCTTCAGGAGAGTCGAATAGAACTCCAATCTATGAAGGGTGAAGAAGCATTAATTGCTAAATTGCAAAAATTTTTAAATGTAAGCTACGCTACCAAACTAATAAATTGTCTTGAAAGGCGTATCCATGTAATTAGTGGGAGTAATAAATGAATAGTTACTGATTTGCGAATCGCTAATTCATTCGGTTTGCCATACAAAATTGACCGTTTTCTGATTTAAAAAAAATACTTTTAAGTTTTGATTGATAGAAATAATTAGTTAAGTCAGATTTTACGATTAAAATATTTTTATATAGGCGCATAAAAGCTACTTTGAGTGAAGACTAGTAATTTTCCTTAAGTTCGATGATTCAATTTGCCACATAAAACTAGTCATTTTTTCTCGGTGCGTAGAGCTTAATTTTAGATGAGCTTCCGGATATTCGAATATATGTAATAATAATGAAATTCGAATGAATTTAAATACTTTGCATGACTTCTATAATCGAATGATTCGAATAATATCATTCACAATCGCCCATCTTTATGGAGAAGTTTTATATTCGGTGAAGTGTGCGTCATATAACCGCCATTCACGTATGTTCGTAGTACGAAACAATAAAAGCTGTCTTCTTAGTTCACATTATAGTGATGGGCAACTTCGGAACTCTACAATTGCGCGTGGCCTGACACGTACTTTACCAAATTTTTTAGATCGTGTCCCAATCATGTTTTTGTTTTTATTACTTGTTGTAATTCTTTGTTATGCTACAAAAAGTGTAAAAAAATATACTCACATTGATTTGACATAAAAAAATTGCATATTCTTTAAAGTCGGTGTCTGGTGCTATTCTCTTCATAAATATGTTATGAAAATAGTAAGACGTAATGACATCTCGTACATCTCGAGCCACGTGGATGACCTATGTGTAAAAATAATAAAGCGCCTTGAAGTAGTAGCAGAAGAAGTGCAACAAGCGACTTCCGAATTTGCTGTATGTCTGGAACTCTGGACCAGATCTTGAGCAAATTTATATAGGAGGATGTATGTAGGTCGATGTCGTGGCCAGATCGCAGAATTGCCCACATCATGAAATACCTAATCAAGAATTTCATGAAATGGTGGCATTTCATGATATTCATTCATTCATGATCATTTCATGTTAGTTGCCTACTAAAATTGACTAGATAGTTAAATCGTTAACGTTTCATGATTCATCGTCCAAGATTGGCCATATCGTGAAAATTGGATTTCCCTAAATTTTTTCATAAAAATCCAGAATCTATACATATATTAAAATCGTAGGAAAGTCAATGTATGTCCGGGGTAAACTTAAAAAGTACTGCATGGATTTACTTCAAATTTTGCATGAATATTACTAACAGGTCGGGTCAACATATAGGCTATAGGTATATTATCACGCTATCACCCACGGGGGAGGAGCTGTGCGGAATAATCGAAGTCCGCGCGGACGAAGTCGCGGGCAACAGCTAGTATACTAATAATGCGTATGCAAAAAAATCAGCCAAATTTTTGCATTTATACAAGTAATATAATAATTACTTTCTAAATCTCCATCTGCTTGTTTGCTATCTAATGATATAAAAAAACCTCTAAGCAAAACAAATTGTCATTTAATTAATATTATGTATCTTGTGATCAGTAAAATCGACGGAAGCGATTACAAAGCAAAGGAAAATTTCGCCACGTTGAATCAATGTCACGTAGCTCAATGGTCAAAGCGTTGCCAGGGTATAAGGCAAGTTCGCGAAGTCAAATCCAGTGATGTCAAAATTGTTCTTTATACAGTTGTTTAAAAAGATGAGATTAATATTTGCTTTTATTATCAATCTCTAATAATATTGTAATTGATGAAAAGTTGTACACTATGTTAATGATAAAGAAGACTAACCCACTGAGTTTTTTCGCCGGATCTACTTACGCGTGATCTTAAGTTCCGGTCCGTTAGTAGCTATAACATGGTCGATCCGTCAAAAGCGTCTGTAAAATTCAATTTAAATTTAAAAAAAATGAGAACTTTGTATCAATAATCACTGTTCTCCTTTAGACTTTATGAATATTATGCATTTAATTTTTATAAATATGCATGATTTCATTTACCTTTGTTGTTTCAAGAATTTTAGGCGGTAATAGTGAGAGTGGTAAATGGGTCTTGATGAAACGTGGTGACGGAATTTCGTTTATTTGCTGAACAGTCATTGGGTTCAACCCTTTTAAACCCTCATTTAATTTGTCCTCTTGAATTATTGAAGGATTTGCTCCAACGACAAATGAAGAATATCTGGAAATATAATTATTCATCAAAAATCCTTGTTAAAAACATTATTTTTAAATTATTTATATTTTGTTGTAATAAAATGATAAAGATTATTTTAAATTAAACATTTGTACGGTTTTATAATTCACAAACTGTATAAGTATTTGTTTTTAATAAAATAGCCAATCGATTTTACATTTTACTGCAGAATTAGGGGTATAATAGGGCTAATTAGGGCTATATATATATATATATATATATATATATATATATATATATATATATATATATATATATATATATATATATATATATATATATATATATATATATATATATATATATATATAGAATATATGTTGTATTCGGAAGGAGTTTCATCAAGTGCCGACGATGGAGTGTATAAATTATATAAAATGAAAAAAGATTCCCGTGTTGGATTTAGAATGATAACACTTAGCTTACCAAGCATTATTAAATGAGCATGCAAAACAAAATAAATTACTTAATCAGCTCTCCATACGACCATTTACAATTACATGGTAGCTAAGTAATGTAATTACCATGGCCAAAATATTAACACGCCCACAAACAAAAAGCAATTGAGAGCGGCGACGCGATGCTTAATATGGCCATAGACCAACCAAATATATTTAAAGGAGCTAATGATTAAGGAGCTAATTACCAACAAAATGTCGCTCACCGTTGGCTTTGACACTTATAAACAGGCGGGAGTGATAATAAGAATAAGAATCAGATTGCGAAGTTTATAATAAGGTTTATAATAGTTTATAATAAGGTGTGAATTTTTTATATTATGAAAGTAAACAAGGAGATGGCTCCCCTGATGGAAAGACACCAAATATGTTAATGATGCGTTGCTATCCGTGAGGCAGAATGGCATGCCACAATAATATGTATAAGTCTACCGACTACCTTGCCCTCCAAACTGGTATACGAAAATAACAAACGTTGACGCTATTGCGGCAGGAATGGGTAAGGTGGTGGTACTGTAACACCTCCTTGGTGTTACAATAAGAAACACTGGCCACTAGTCGGCTTTTGAATAGTGATATATTTCAAATATGTAGTATGTATAGTCCTCAGATGAATTATGTTCCATAGTGTAGTAGTCACTTGGATGAATTGTAGTAAAAGTTCCATGGTGTAGTCATTACAAAGAGAAATGAACGGTAAAAGGTCAGAAATCAGAAATCAGAAGTACTTTATTCAATAAAACATTTTACAAGTTACTATTTTGATGCGTCAACATTTTTTTAACTACTACCGAATCGGAAACGCGGCCACACACTGAGAACTCAGCGGGCTTGCCCTTTTTTCATAACATTTTTTAAATAAGATATTAAGTACATAATATTTAATTAGAGAGTATCTAATTGTTACATTAATAACTAGCTGTTGCCCGCGACTTCGTTCGCGCGGACTTCGTTTACTCCGCACAGCTCCTTTCATGTAGGTGATAACGTGATAATATGTAGCCTATATGTTGACCCGACCTGTTAGTAATATTCATGCAAAATTTGAAGTAAATCCATGCAGTATTTTTGAGTTTACCCCAGACATACATTGACTTTCCTACGATTTTATTATATGTAATAATATAGATGAGGATTGCCGATATGAGGAGCAGTTAATCCCATGCTTTCCTGTCATCAAGTTATTCAGATATTTTATAGTAACCTTTTACACAGTTTTGTTTTAACACAATTTTTGAATTTGTTAATTGATAAATCTCTAATGGCAACAGGTAGCTTATTGTAAAAGGGTATATACTTTGCCCCATAAAAGAGTTGCTTATTCTGTGGAGACGAGACACATGTAGAGCAAGATTGTTTTTGTTCCTTGTATTTAGGGAGTGAACATCACTATTCTTTTTAAATAAGCAAATATTTTTACGAACGTACATTTAGGTTTCGAATATATACTGAGAATTTACAGTTAAAAAATTGATTTCTTTGAATTTTTCTCTCAGGGAGGTAATGGGGCTAAGATTGTAAATTGCCATTACAGCCCTTTTTTGGAATACAAATATTGTATGTATTTTAGCGAAATTCCCCCAGAGAATAATTCTATATGACATAACACTATGAAAGTAACTAAAGTAAACAAGGCGTGCAGTATCAACATCAGTAAGCTGTCTCATTTTTTTCACTGCGAATGCTGCTTAACTTAGTCTACTGGCCCATTTCTCGATAAGTGGTCCCTAATGCATTTTTTTGTCCACAGTAACTCCTAAAAATGTAGTAGAGTCCACAAGATCCATGTTTTACCGTTAAGTTATACATTGGTACATACATGCCTTACATTAGGAGTTGAAAATTTAATACACTTAGTTTTGTTGCCATTTAGAAGCAGATTATTAACACTGAACCAGTGTACAACTTTTTTAATTATTTTTTTATATATCATAAGATAGCAAACAGGCAGATGGGTCTCCTGATGGAAAGAGTCAACCATCGCCTATAGACACCAAAGATGTTAATGGTGCGTTGCTATCTTGTGGCGAGGTCTAATGCCACATGCATAAGTTTACCGGCTACCTTACCCTCCAAACAATGCGAGACAATGCAGAACTCTACCACCTAGTAGCCACGATGGTAGTGACTCGATAGCCAATCGGTCGCTTTTTATGACCTGCCTGGCAGAACGGCAGTTGGCCTATTCTTCAAAGGAGGCCGGGACCAACACGGCGAAAACATTTGAAATAATATTGTTTACTTCGTCATACTTACCAATTTGTCTTTTCACTTTAAATAAAACTGAAGTGTCATCCGCAAACAATACAATTCCATGGTTATCACCCAGATAGGTAGGTCATTTATATATATAAGAAACAGAAATGGACCTCATATGGACTCTTGTGGGACACCCATTCTGACAACAGCACCAAAGGATCTTATTCCGTTAACTTCAACCTTCTGAATTCTTCCATTTAAATATAAAATCAAAAGGTCGAGAGCCTTATTTCTAATTCCATAATGGTCTTGATCGGGCGTATGTTGCGAATAAATGAAGTAACTCTATCAAATACTATATTATGTTAGTCAGCAATCAAAATCATCTAGCACCGGTACCAAACTACTTGCTGCAAGGAAGCAGTCCCCCGCAGGTCAGTAAAAGATCTCCACAGTATAAATACCTGGGCGATACGTTGCGAAACTCTACCATCTAGTAATCACGATGGTAATTAATACGTATTATGCGTTCCAACTAAGAATAGGATCGCGCTTGTTATCAACTTCATACCACAAGTGTGAAATTAGTAATGTCAGCAAAAAAACATTTGTTCAAAAAATATTGCTGGTTTATTGAATAACAAATAACGTTTTAATAATATTTTTATATCAATAAAAAATTAGTAAAAAACATCACTCTAGCTGTTCATCTATATATTATAAAAAACTCCTGTTATTTCCTGTTGTTGCGATTTTTGTGGGTTTGGGTTGTCTGTCATCAATAAAAAAACAGTAAAATATATCAGTCTAGCCGATCATCTAAATATACGTATATAAAAGTCGTGTTAGTTACTTTACACCTTACTTTAATACATGGTTACATAATCTGATGGGAATCTAAATAAAAAATATACCAATTAAAATGAAATTAATTTTTTTGAAGAATTTCTTTGTTAGAATTTATTTGCACACCTTACTCATCACTTACGAAGTTTTTGCAAAATGCGGAGCAATATGTCATCCTGACAGTCCTATTCTTATTTGGAACGCACAGTACAGCCAATCGGTCGCCTTTTATGACCTGCGTAGCAGAACGGTAGTTCGTCTAATCTTCAAAGGTGCCGAGGCATACACGGGGGTAATGAATTAAAAAGCCAATCGTTACTTACTCCATAAACGGGAACCGTTCAGTTAACGGTATAGATTTGGCTTTCTCGAAGTCGAAGTTATTCATCAGCAGCCACACCAGGTCTTGCACCCAAGTTGTACCTGAATAATACAAATTATATAATTACTAGCTTACACCCGCCCACTTTGCTTGACATACATTTATTGACGATAAGGAGAAAGTATTTATGACCCATTGACTGACTAATACATGGACATCGGGTCTTACACAGAAATAGAAATGTTAACAAAGTAATTTAAACATTGAATTCATTATTTCACGATTTAATTTCGATTGCTTCGATCAGAAATGGAAAATTGCTCGTAAAATTTCAGTAACTCACGCAATGGGCTCTTAGAAAATTTAACATTTTTTTTGTCGAAACGGCTATTGCAGTTGACCTTGTAACAAACTCTCCCGAAGACCCTCTAAACGCACATTTTAAATATAACAAAATTGTCTGTTATATTTCGTTTATAAAGGAGTCAACAGAGTTATAATAATATGATCTGGCCAAATGATTCATCTAGTGTTAAATTGAGGACTCATTTTGTGTTATATAGTTTACCCAATCATTCTTTTCAAAGGTACACTTCATCTCTTATGAACAACCATACTTTATCAGGAAATGTATACTATAGATTGATTTAAAGGACTAAAATTTAATAAATTGAATATATTTGGCTTAAGGGAGGGAGTAATATATTACATAAATACATAAATACATAATAAAGATATTTGAATTAAGAAAAGGAGTAATACATTACATAGATACATAAGTACATAATAAAGATATTTGACTTTAAGGAAGGGAATAATATATTAAATATATACATAAAATACATAATAAAATATATAGCTTAAGAAAGCAATATGATGATATTAATAATTACATTGTCTTCATCTAAAGGAAAGAAGTACGGCAGTATGGAATATATGGATAAAATTATTGTAATATTTAGGTTGGGAGTTGTAAAGCACTTTAGTGCCGCAATTTTATTATTGTGGGATATGTAAGAGGCGCCGCCACGCCTCACATGTGTGGATACCATGCCGGCTGAAGGCCTTCCTACCGTATCCCCCAGAAGTATATTGAAACTAAAAGGAACTAAAGTCCTTAATCTCAAAGAGAAAATCAATATATTATGAAGAACCAAGTTATTGGCAGATAGGCTTTACTATTGTGGGGTCACAAAGTGATAGCCATATAGTTTAATGTCCAAACATGTGAATACATTGTTTGGAAGTTGATGAGTATAGGCATGACCAAGGTGCGTCATTAATATTGAGCACAGCCAAAAGGCCAAATAATAAATATGTTTCTCAAGTATACAGTTAAGCATGGACTCGAAGTAAGTAAATGTTGATAAAAATATATACTATTGTTATTTTAGTAACAAACAGTAACAAAATAATAAATAAATATTGGCATGACAAAGGTGCATCGTTTGTATTGAACACAGTCAAAAGACCAAATAATAAATATGTTTCTCAAGTATACAGTTAAGCATGGACTTGAAGTAAGTAATGTTGATAAAAATATATACTGTTGCTATTTTAGTAACAAACAGTAACAAAATAATAAATAATATTGGCATGACAAAGGTGCATCATTTGTATTGAGCACAGTCAAAAGGCCAAATAATAAATATGTTTCTCAAGTATACAGTTAAGCATGGACTTGGAGTAAGTAATGTTAATAAAAATATATACCGTTGCTACTTTAGTAACAAACAGTAACAAAATAATAAGTAATATTGGCATGACAAAGGTGCATCATTTGTATTGAGCACAGTCAAAAGGCCAAATAATAAATATGTTTCTCAAGTATACAATTAAGCATTGACTTGAAGTAAATAAATGTTGATAAAAATATATACTGTTGTTATTTTAGTAACAAACAGTAACAAAATAATAAATAAATATTGGCATGACAAAGGTGCATCATTTGTATTGAGCACAGTCAAAAGGCCAAACAATAAATATAATTCTCAAGTATACGATTAAGCATTGACTTGATCAAAGTAAAATAATTAAAATAATATATAAAGTACTCAAGTTTGCGATAGCATTGACTTGGAGTATATAAATGTTGATAAAGTATATACTGTTGTTATTTTAGTAACAGCCAGTAATAATAAATATTGGCATGACCAAGGTGCATCATTTGTATTGAGCACAGTCAAAAGCCAAATAATAAATATAATTCTCAAGTTTACAATTAAAGTTTGTGCAAGTTTGTTTTAACAATTACTTGACAAAACTAAGACAGATAATATGTTGTCTTCAATCACAATACCGAAACATTAATAATCGGTACGCGATAAATAAACATATATAAAAGTAATCATTGCTCGCAATGAACTTCAAATAATCCAAATCATAAAAATTTCATAAGTAAAATCAATTAAGATAATCCTTATGACGAAAGTCAAATGAACTCAGGTTAATGTATAAAAATACATTAAAACAAGCAATTTAATATATCCAGCTCTGTGATGTAGCTCATACCTGGTTGACGATTTGATTAATTATGTAAATAGTTCAACTTTGCTAGGCGATAGATAGTTGGTGTTTATCTGGGTTAACCCTCTGAATACACAGTTTGCGGTGGGGCTTATCCGAGGACCACGCACTGGTAACGAGGAGATAACCATAACGACAACATATTATCATGTGTGCCTTTATATAGATATACACAATGCATGCGACATGCATACAACCCTGATGCCTTCGCAAAGCCGACACTACCCTGTGACGAAGGTATGGTCCAATCAAAAAGCCAAATAATTAAAATAAATTATTACTGAACTAGAAATTAACCTTTGTTCTAAAGTTATTATAGTCAAATTTCCTCCTATAACCCTAATAATTTATAGTCACCACAAGCAATGAAATATTACTTATTAATTGAATTTGAAGTTATAGTTGAAATTTAGTAAGATCTTTGAACTCACTAATATTGTGATTGAATACTCAATACATCTTAGAATCCAAACAATTCGTCTTATACTCGTTTTCTAATGAAACTAAGTTATTTATGTCTTCTCCAGATTATTAGAGCTCTATTACTCTTATTTCAATTTCTCTTAAATCAAATTTCAGAATTTAATAAGGTCTGAACTTTTAGAAATCAACGCTTTTAGATCTATTGTTGCTTTAAGTGAACAGTATTATGAAACATCTATCCACCCGAATAATCATAAGTAAAGTTCATTTGTACAATCCTTATGATGTATAGATTCAATCATGGAATCCAGGTTAATATATGAATATATACAGATAAACAATTTAGACAAATAACTCTAGTTCTGTAAAATAGTTCATGTCTGAGATGATTAGATATGAAAATGGATCAACTTTGCTTGGCGGTATAGTTGGGTGTTTATCTGGGTTATCGCCCCAAATACCATGCTCGCGACAGAGGGGCATATGAACCGTGTGTCTGCACTGGTAAAGAGAAGATGACCATAATGACAACATTACTTGTATGTCTTTATATAGATACACCCAGCACAACTTGATGCCTTCGTAAAGTCGATATTCCCGTGAGATGAAGATGACATGATCTATTTACCAAGGTAAAAGGTAAAAATATCTAATCCAAAATTAGTAATTAACCTTAATTTCAGATTTATTTAGTAAACTTCCTATCTTACTAAAAGATCTGTTATGCACTGTCACTATAAACAATAATATTTCAATTATCCAAAAGAATTAATTTGATAAAGAAGTTTAATATTATAATTCCTATCCTCCTAAATCCCTATATAAATAATATAAAATAAGAATAAAATAAATAAATAATTAATTAAATTAAGTAAATAATTTATACAAAATATGGTTAAATAAACATAAACGTTTGGAATAAAGTTCATTCATTCCTCTCTTGCACTCTAACTCCCTGAAGCTTTATTAAAGTCATTTAAGATTTTCGCTCCAAATTTAATTCAACAATTCAGTTTATATTAATTATTCCTTTGTTAGACACGAAGAGAGTAATTTGTATTAGTTTGTGATTATCCCGTTTAATATTTGTACTCGGTTTTAAATTTGATTGTAAATAAAATAATGTTTTATGAAGATTTGATTTTAAGAGACTGGCCTATGCAATCAATTTACGTATTAGTTAATATTTAGTTTTATAATAGGATATAATAATTCGTATTAACATTTCATAATTTTAATAATTCATATTAAGGTAGGTTTTCGTGTGAATTTTGTGTAGATTTACGCCCCCACTTATTGGTTGTAATATATTATTCCTACAGTAACAGACCCTTTGCCTTCAATTCCTAAAAGTTCCTATTTCCTCCTAATCCAATTTGAAGCATTAATTCAAGTAATCATTTTAACTAGAAAAGTTTCTATAATAAATATTTCCTAAGCTTGATTCACCTAGTTTTAATTGAAAGTCAATGATAAACAAAGTATTCCTTAAATTCCTCAATATATTAAAGCATCAGTTCTCCCACCTAATATCTACACGCCCTATCCTATCACCTAATTGTTCCTTCATAAAAAATTATAACCGCTCAAAATTATAACAATGCAGAAATAAAATCGTATTAGCCATACCTCCAACTCTGCAACAAACCTACAGTAACTCTGCATTCAGCTCCGACGACAGCTAAGAAGTCGCCCCCACGCGGCCTCGAAGACTCCAAAGGAATCAGCTCTCGATCCCTAAAGTTTAAATAACAAGCAGGATCAACTGTACTATGGAAATTATTCTAAGAACTTCCTTAGTCGGTTCTCATCTATAAAGATATGTGGTAACTATCACCAGTTAGTAGATTTTAAAAGATAAAACGCACGCAAAACTACGAAACGGATTTGAATGAAATTTTAAACACAGATAGTTGATGACTTGGATTAGTACATAGGCTATTTATTATCCCGGGAAAATCTAGTGATCCAGCGGGATTCGCTTCTATAATGTTGCGAATTGTACGTTGAAACTAGTTGATAATATTAATTCAGGTGCAGTAGTATTAGTAACTAATAACAATGGAATTCCTCCAAATGACGATGATGAAAGTATAGTATAAAGTAGTTAAAGCACTTAAATCTATTCCTAATTAATAAGCTATTTAGCCAACATGCCTTTGAATTTGGTAATGCAAAGCCATTTCTTACTCCTATGAAAAATAAACAAACATAGCAATATCGGCCATTTGTAAGGTAAAGATGCAATAATGATAGTTCAAATGCATATGGTAAAAGTATAGTATAAACAATTAAAGCACATAAATCTATTCCTTGTTAGTTAATAAGCTATTTAGCCAACATGCTTTTGGCATTTGATAATGCAAAGCCATTACTTATTCCTGTGAAAATAAACATAGCAATATTAGCCAATTGTGAGGTATAGGTATAATAACAATAGTGTCTAAAGGCAATGGGTTTCCTTTAAATACCGATGATGAAAATCTATATACATATAATTAAATCCATAAATCCATTTCCTAATTAATTAATAAACTGTTATCCGTCAAGCACTGAAATTTGATAAAGTAAAGCCATTACTTAGTCTAGTATAGTTATACAAACATAATAATCTTAGTCACTTGTACGACTCTGCTGAAATAAAATCAAAATGATTTATTTATCACACACACTAATTTAATTTAAATTGGAAAACTACATCACCTGTGTTGTTTAGAATTCCGACTTATCCTGCGTCCTGATGAGCAACCCTGCTGCAAGACTGTGAGGCAGCAATAGCTCCACAACCATTGCTCACATTTTCATGGAAAGAAAAGAACAGAAATTAAGGTTTTATTTTCCTAAAATCAAAATAGACTTCCCTAATAATAATATCACACAATTTCTATAAAGCAAACAAGTCCACGTTTCTCCCATGTTATTAAATATCTTTTCAACAGCTATTCCTTAAAATAAATAATTTCCTTTCTTCATACAAAAAACATTCTTCACTCAGTCAAGGATCGATCCACCTTTACACAACATATTGCACAATTTCATTCTTGTAAACCTAATCACATATTTATCGGTAATATGTTTATTAAAGTTGTATAGACCGCATTCAAAGATTTACCTTCTAATAAAACTACATTCTACCAATACTGCTAGATTTAAATAAACCCAACGAATACCAAATCAAATACGAAGTTGCATAAGTACATACGTAATCCCTGAATAAATCTCTATTCTACATACTCACGGTTTTTGATCAATACAATTTTTTACCAATCCCTTTTTTCACATTAAGAATATTTCCAATATTATTTACACTCCGGAATATCACTGAGATATTCTCAGCTTAATCCTTGTTTTAATAAATTTTGTATCAAGCAAAGAATATTTCTTCTAACGTCAAAACTTTCAAATTTCCCACAGATTTTCATAATTATTGTATCAAACGAAGAATATCTTCGTCAAATCAAGAACTTTCAAACTCTCACTAGAACTTTCTTCTTCTTAATCTCTAAAATGAAAATTTCAACATTCATTTTCTCACTCGCGAAACAAAATCCCTTTCCTCATCCGAGAAGCAAAAATCCCTTTTTCTCATCTTCAGGTCTATTTATAACCTCTGTTTTTCTTTTCCATTTTTCTCTCTTTAAATTTTTCAAATTTATTTTCCCTTATTTTTTGAAATCCTATCATTCTTTTTTTTTTTCGTTCCGCTTTCCTAAGGTTTTATATGTTTATATGTTAGGTCTTATATATTAATGAGAATTAGTTTTTTTTATTTATTTTTATCTTTGATTCCATTGATATTATTTATTAAACATAATTCAGACATATTTTTAACAAAAAAAAAAAAATAGTATAGATTCTTATTATTTTCTTTTATTACACTAAACCTCTTAAGGGATAGATGAAGTCTGTTACAACCTTATGGATCGTTACTGCGTCACCGGGCTTTTGCTTGGTGCTCAACCAGAACTTAAAATATTAAAATTGGGCCTATAAACGCCCGCGCTAAGGGCTGTCTCCTGTGAGACCGAACCTCAGCTTAGTGCGACGTTCGGACTAGTGTTGGTGGGAGGAGTTGTGGCATTGCGCCCCGCGTTAAGCGCGGGCGATAAAGAACTCTTCGCCGTCGAGACCGGCGACGACGGTGTAGTGTTGTGTGTGTTACATCTGAGTTGGTGAAAATTTAACATTAACTCTATAGCTTTAACATGTAAAATTGCAAGACATGCTACTCATAAAGAGAATCCTAAGTTATTATTAATATAAGTCTATGTTATGGCCATAATTTGCGCAATACCGTGCCCTTTGAAAAACAGAATCACCGCAGTTCTGCTAGGTAGGTCGTAAAAAGCGACCGATTGGCTATACGTGTCATTATCATCGTGACTATTAGGTGGTAGAGTTCCTCAATGTGTCGCCCGAGTATATGGTACCACCGCCGCGAAACTTATTCTTGCCGCAATAGCGTCAATGCTTGTCATTGTTGTACTCCAGTTAAGTAAGATAGTCAGTAGAGTTACTTAAGCATGTGACTAATATAAATGCGAAATTGAATCTGTTTGTTTACTGTCATGACTAAAACTTAATAAATTTTGATGAAATTTGGCATGGAGATAGTTGAAGGTATAGGATAAAACACATGTTAACTGTTTTAAAAAAGTCAATCCCTAAGGGCCTGAAATGGGGCATGTTTATCCACTCACGAGCGAAGCTGCGCTGATCTGTTAGTTTAAAAATAATGATAAAATATTTAGATATTACTGTGGATTTTCCGTTTACCTTGTCCATTGATAAACGGTATCAAATATCGGTGAAGTAACATTTTATCGCTATTATTTTCATAAAAATAACACCGGTAATCGGATACAAAGAGATATAACGATAACAAATTTGCATTTATGCACTTATAAAGGGTTATTTTGTTAAGTGTATGTACCTATGTAGGGAAAGATGTGACAAACATCGAGCGCGTAGTGGATCTGGAATATGTAGGTACTAATGTGCGTACCACAGACCACATAAATACTAATAGACACGGCGTTTGGCGTTGAGCGTGTACTGTAACTTTTGATAGTGATATGAGCGTTCGCTCATGTACGGCACATATGAACGAACGCTCATATCACCGTCAAAAGTTTGGCAAATTATTGATATCAATTGCAATTGAGTTTTTATTGTTGACGTACTGTTGCATACATTGACGTACTCATGTAGGTATAAAATTTAGCTACGCTTGATGTCTAGGTAATGCCTTAAAAAACGTCTCCATTTACTCCGTGGTGCGTACCTACATATTTATATGTATTTAATTAAAAAATATGTAAACCGGTTGACCCTGTGGCCCATTCCTGCAACTTTCCGCTAAATTGAGGTATTTTAAGCTTAAAGGAAAATATTTTCTGGACTGAATTGGTTCAAATTTTCAGGAAGTCAAAGTTGAGCTAAATCCAATCGAATGCCAACAACTGCGTTTCGACCGTTCAAGCAGTTCGAAAGTTATGAGATGCCCACACGCACACATACACACATACAGACATACTGACGTCATCTTGAAAATAGTCAGAAAAGGTTCATAGGACCTCAAAACGCAAAGATCCGGTGAAAACTCGATTTTTGAAAATCGGGACAAAATCAGTAACTTCCTTATCTACATACATAGTGGAAACTATATATAATGTAAAAAATATACTAACCTGATTTTGGGAAAGATGTGACAAACACATCATCAGATCTGAGGGGAAGGTTGTAGATATCTGCGGCCAAAGTTCGGTAGTACTTTGGCATAAAGTAGCCTTTTGGTCCAATGCGGATGAAGTCTAGGGCTTCCCCCGAAGGGTACAACTGCGTATTACCTGTAAATACACGCCGCCGCCGCGAACGCGAAGAGATGATATCCACTTTAATAACATAATATTCATTCACATTTAAATTTTTATTTTATTTTATAACTAGCTGACCCGGCAATCGTTGTTTTGCCTTATATATTAGGAATCCATAGCGGACAAACAACGTGTCACGTAATTTATATAAGACCACGGGATTGTCCTTCCACACAGCCAAAATGGCATTAAACTTTATATGGTGGTTAAGTATTCTTAATTTTTTTAATTTTCCGCGCAATTTTCTTAATATTTTCTTTTATAAGAATCTACTCCTTACAATTACAAACACAACAAAAAAAAAATTACCGAAATTGGTCCAGCCCTTCAGGCGTGATGTCGTGACCAAGGAAAATAGGGATTGATTTTTATATATATAGGAGATATAAGATAGCAAACAAGCAGATGGGTTTTCTGATGGAAAGAGTCAGCCATCGCCTATAGACACCAAAGATGTTAATGCTGCGTTGCTATCTTGTAACGAGGTCTAATTCCACATGCACAATTTAACACATTTAAAATAGGGCAATTAACCCACCTCTTGTTCCAACCTCGCAGAGCTCAGGTTTGGTTCTTTTATTTTTTTACGTCATTATATAGCAAACAAGCTGGTGGCTTTCCTGATGGAAAGAGAAATCAACGCCTATTGACACCAAAGATGTTAATGATGCGTTGCTATTTGTAAGGCGGGATGGCAATGCCACAAATACGTTTACTGGCTATCTTCCTCCAAACTTGAACACGAAAATGACAAGCATTGACGCTATTGTGGCAGGAATAAGGAAGGCGGTGGTACCAAATATCCGGGCGAGACATTGCGAAATTCTACTACCTAGTAGTCACGGTGGTTGTGACACGTATAGCCAATTGGTCGCATTTTAGAACCTGCCTGAAGAACGGCAGTTGGTCTATTCTTCAAAGGAGCCCGGACCAATATGGGGGAAAATCATAAATCATAAGATAGAGACAAGAAGATGACTCTCCTGATGAAAGGAGACAGCTGTCGCCTATAAATCAAATCTGTCTATGTGTGCATTCAAGTATTAAATATTTATTTAATACTTGATTGCACACATAGAGGCAAAATAACATATTGATTCACTAAATCTGCATGAAATGAGTTCTGCATTGTCTTGCCCGGGTCTGGTACCACCGCCTTACTTATTCCTGACGCAATAGCATCAGTCCTCGTCACTGACGTGTTCCGGTTTGGAGGGTAAGATAGCAGGTAAACTTATGCATGTGGCATAAGAACTCGCCACAAGATAGCAACGCACCATTAACATCTTTGGTGTTTATAAGCAATGGTTGATCTTTTCCATCAGGAGACCCATCTGTTTGTTTGCTATCTTATACTATAAAAAAATGAAAATTCCACAAAAAGCGAGCTTATCTTAATTTCTTCCAGCAAACCCAAAACTTGTATACGCGAAAGATCTTCATATATAGCGTTAATTGCGTCAATAACATTCGGAGCAGAAAAATGTCGGTATAATTGCAGATAAACAGTGCTTCAAACCGCTCTACGCTGAATGCGAACAAGAGGAAGAAGTTGATACTGCGGAGCTCCCGCCCAGAGGTGAGAACAGTACTCAATGTAAGGGTGAATTTGCGACTTGTAAAGTTGCAAGCGATGAGCCGGCTAGAAGTATTTTCTCGCTCTATTGAGCACACCGAGCTATTTTGAGGCCAGTTTAGCCTTTTTTTCTAAATGATCACAGAACTGAACGTCAACGCCAAGAATTCCAATATTGGCTGAGGCTGTTAGGAAAGTGTTCTCAAAACGAGGTGATACGACAAAGGGCGACTTTTTAGCGGTGAACGTACACAGCTGTCTTCCTGGGGTTAAATTGGACTAAGTTGAGTTGACCCCATTCTGAGATTTTGTCAGCTGAGTTTCGATTTCAGACACTAGCTTATCCCGATTCTCATTGACATGTTCCTGAGAAACACCGCTATGACCGGAGTACAAGGCATCACCAGTACTGTCATCCGCATAGCTATAAATGTTACTAATTCGCAACATGTTATTGATGTGCAGAATAAACAGTGTAGACGATAGCATGCAGCCTTGCGGAACATCAGCATTGACAAATATAAGGTCGGAACACGCACCGTCGACTACGACCTTAATGCTCCGATCAGCCAAAAAACCGGTGATCCACTTGCATAATTTCTCGGGAAGCTCATAAGAAGGAAGCTTTGAAAGAAGCGCTCTGTGCCATACCCTATCAAAGGCCTTCGCTATGTCTAAACTTACAGCCAATGCTTCCCCCTTGGACTCAACTGCCTGCGCCCAGCGATATGTAAAGTATTCTAGATCACTCTAAATACTTCTGCTCCTCCTCCTCTAAATACTTCAAAAGCTGGCAGTTAATTATCTTCGTCATGATTTTGGAGAACAAGGAGGTAATGGCAATCGGCCGATAGTTTGACGGATTCGAGCGATCGCCTTTTTTAGGTACAGGGTGCACTAAGGCCGTCTTCCACGATTTCGGCACTACAGCAAGGGAGTAGGAGAGCTAGAACAGACGCGTCAATTCCGGTGTCAACTCCGGAGCACATATTTTAAGCACTATCGGAGAGATGCCACCCGGCCCAGATGACTTATAGATGTCCAAGAAAAACAGTGCTACGCGCTCTGATGACTGATGGAATTTTATTTCAGGCATATTGCTATCACACTGCGGGATGTTAGGCGGTGTGTTTCGTTCTAGAGTCTAGAATCGAGTTAATCGCAAAGAATGAGCCTAGGAGATCGGCCTTTTCCTGCGCGGTGTGGGCCAGAGAATCATCTTCTCTGTGTAGGGATGCAAGGGACGGTTGACTAAAATTCCCTAAGGCAGCCTTGGCGAGAGACCAAAACGCACGAATGCCCGAATGAAGGCGAACTAATCTCTCACCAGTCCTGCCAATGTGCTCCGATTTTGCCTTGGCGATGTCTCTTTTAAAGGACCTCGAGGCGTTATTATACTCCTTTCTGAAGCCGCTGGTTAAAAATGTTATGATAATTTGAAGTCCCTAAAACAATCTATACTTTGGCATTGGATTGGCAGTGAAGAATTTTTCCATGGAAAGGGTGCGTGCGTCTATTGATAACTGGCCTAAACGTTTAAAGGATTCTATTGCAGTCAATAGAGACTACTAAGATTTATATAATGTTTAATGGTTTTATATTAATGTATTAAACTAACCTTTACTAACATAGTGTAATAGTAATAAATATTACAAGCAACGGAAAAAATATTTTTTTCTTAGTAACAATATTTAGGGCAAGACTAGGAAGTATACACTCATATGCTATTTAAATAATCTACATAAAATACATTTTTTTGAAAAATATAAATTTCGTACCATTTAACAAATCCTTTATTTTTTTCTTTTCGTTCGGGCTCACTTCTTTTATTTCATAAGAAAAATCTTTCGCTTCCGTTTTGTCTTTCATCATCGCGACCTCTCGTAGACAGTAGGTAAAAGTGTTGTGTGTTCGCGACAAAACGAACTCTCAAAACTGACGTAAATACTACAGCGGGTCTAGACAAGTGGCATAAACGCTAGGAGAATAGAAAGATAAATGTACGGACTTGACGTAAGCGTTCGATTATGCTTATGTCAAATCCATACATTTATCTTTCTATTCTCCGAGCGTTTATGCCACTTGGCTAGACCCGCAGTGCCACCAACTTATCTGTGAAACGGCAATATTCGGAACTACGGTCGCCAAGTTGAAATGTCGCCATGTACATGTTTATGTTTATTTATTTCGCCTACCTCAGTACTGCATTTTGTTATCTAATCTTTCAAGAGCTGGGCTGTATAAATATATATTTTTTACTTTAAAACACTCGATGGTTCAGCGTAAGTATTTAAAATTGATTGAAATATAAATACACATAACACTTATGGGTGAATTTCAACAAATGCCATTTTTTTCATCACATCGGTGCACTTTTTCATTAATATAATATTTTGCTTTTTTTCAGGTTTTATGTAGTCTTTAGAATAGTAAATATCCCCAAATTTAATGTCATCAACTTATCATTTAAGACTAAGGAGAAAATTGAGTTTGAATTCTGGTTTCCACCGATGTCACAACCCGGCACCGATTATTTTTTTATGTACACCGATATGAAAAGTTTATCCACCGAAATGATAAGTTTATCCACCGAAATGATAAGTTTAACCAGCGAAATTATATTCATATCACCATCGTGTGCAACAAATCGATCCGCCGTTCTTTTCAGTAGCCCACCTATTTCATCTGGCGCACCTTTTCCATGCCCACATTCACTATAGTTCCATATTATGTTAGTCAGAGAAGAGCAGTAAACACTGAGTTAGGACATAATATAAAAAAAATTCTTATTCCGATACTGGTCTGATGGAGAATCGCAAATAATAGTAAGATTCTGAACAGTTGGAATTTCTTCTAATATTGGTACAAGGTGAGCCCAAACGGCGGCAGCATCATGTCGCAGTGAAGAACTAATAGTGCAGAAACATTGAGTTTTTTTAATATTCTCTTCCTTAGTTTTATAGTAAATTACAGCAGTGCGTAATGTAAATTATTGACGACTGCCACTAAAGTGCACAGATTGCACTTCGGACCCGTACTTGGTTTTTTTTTCTATCATAAGATAGCAAACAAGCAGATGGGTTTCCTGATGAAGAGTCAACCATCGCTTTTAGACACCAAAGGTGTTAATGGTACGTTGTTATTTTGTGGCGAGGTCTAATGCCACTTGCATAAGTTTACCGGCTTCCTTACCTTCCAAACCAGAACACGACAATGAAAAGCACTGACGCCATTGCGGCAGACAATGCAGAAATCTACTACTACTATCTAGTAGTCACGATGGTAGTGACTCGTATGGCCAAGATTTTTACGACCTTCCTGACAGAACAGCAGTTGGCCTATTCTTTAAAGGAGTCCGGGACCAACACAGGGAAAAATTGTTGCTATAGTTCTCATTGAAGTCAATGTGAACAACACAATCTTTTTCAGTCATATTTTGTTTATAGTGCTTAAAAGCTTGACTTTGATTTCTTATATTACTGCAATGTGCTAAGAACGGTTTTAGATTATCTTCAAATATATTGATCAGTTGCAATGGTTTAACTGTTATTTTCAGTTTTTTTACATTAATCGCTATTTTATCAACTCAATTCTTTTTGTACATTTATATTTTTTTTTGTACATTTTTGTATTCTTTTTGTACATTTATATCTTCTTCCAAGTCCAATAAACAACGTCTCTAGAGTTAACAAATTCCTGATAATTTAAGTGACGATTTCTACAGATAGGACATGTTCTTTGTAGGCATTCCACCTTAAAAATATCACAACAAATACTACTAAGAACTTCAGTCACGGTGTTTTCTTTTATGATCCAAATTCGTTTTAAGGATGTTATTAGAAGATTCATGTTCTCATGTTTCTCACATAGACATGTATTTCTCATGTTTAATTTTGGCTGTGTGACTCAAAACGGCCTCATTCTTGTAAAATTGACGTAACTGATTGTAGGATGTAAAGTATTTTTTGTGAAAATTTTTAATAGTGTCTTTCATCAGCCTTTTCTGTTTTTTTACTCCATTTTGTGTAACAGTATCCTTTTTACCTGGGCAAAGATTCGAATTGTCATCATCCTCAAAAAACTGAACGACAATCTTACGGATACGTTTTCGCAAGTCTGTGTTATTTGACTTCTTCGGGTTTTGTCTTACTACTAAATTACTCTGTTTAAATTTCTTAAATTCTTGATGTAGTCTCATGTATCTGTTTTTGTATATCAGTTTCTCTTTATTAGCCCTTGCCGATTGATTTCTTAAATCGCATATTTGCTGAGATTTAAATTTTTGATATTTACGAAACTTCATTTTTATGTTTTGATTGAATATAATAGTTGCAAGGGGCGACTCTAAGTTTGAGCATAATGTTGATCCTTCTGAATTTATTGAACTAATTCTTGGCGTTCGTAAAAGAGATGCTCTTGACAAATCTAGAGGACTGCTTGTGCGTAAATAGTGAGAACTACTCGCTACTATGGCACCAAAACGCAGATTAGGACTATTACATCGAAAATTCTGTCGCAATAACCGTGGGCTATGAGGTCTTATTGGTTCTTGAGAAATACCAGGCTTATTATCTCGATTTTTCGATAGCGATTCTGTCACATTATTGGTCACTGAAATACTTGTTTGGTTGTTTCGGACAACGTTTGCTTTGGCTTTTTTCCTCTGATAATATGCACGGGCACTAATTCGGTTATTTTTTTGTGCAATGCGACGTGCATATGCAGTCATTTGGCTTCGGGTTAGAATAAGTCCGGCAGCCTTTCGTCTAGCTAAACGTTCTCTACTTTTTCTTAAATGCTTCCTCTCCTTCCTCTGCTCTCTTAGTACAGGATCACTTTTGATTTTAGCTTTTCTTATTCTTTCCAGTAACTTCTTTCTCCTCCTCTGTTAGTTTTATATTCTAGGGAAACCTTTAATGCCTTTATTTGCTCCACCTCACCATCATCATTTCAGCCTATAGACGTACATTACCGAATCAGACTTCCCCTAATGATACATTTATACATCTACTACCCAGTGGTACCGTGATAATAATTTTGGCAGTCTATTTCGGAAAGTATATATACAATGTATGTATGTATAAATTTTTGTGTGTAGGTATATATGCATGTATATAATATGTGTGTTGTTACCACAGACCACATGAATCCGTGGTTGTTGCGTATGTTCTATTGTTTTTTTTTGTATGCTTAACGAAAAACACGGGATCTACCGATATGATAAAACAACTCACCGAGATGATAAAAGAATCTACCGATATGATAAAGCCATCCACCGATGTGAAGAAACTTCGCATTGATCATGAATCAAAACACCGATATTACATACCTATGACACCGATTGAGTTTTCTTTTCATTTCAGTGTAAATGATCGCAGCGTTGGTAATAAAGACCACCGATTACAGCGATATGAGAACAGCGACGTGAGAAATAACACACTTTTTAGAAAATTAGAAAAAATGCATAATATCTAGAATAAATTCAATAACTGTCAATGAAGCTAATTCACTTACCATCTTTGTTTGAACCAAGTGATAATAATAAAACTACTCATTATACTACAAAAATGAAACCACCGATAATATAAAAAAATTGTCCGGGAGCAACTGAAATGACGTACTTACGTTATTAAAGGGAATATGCAGCGATTTGAAACACGTCCGTCCTGATTGCGCTCTAGCGCATACTAAGAGGGAAATAATATTGGAGTGGGGAGGATGTCGGACTCGTCAATGTAAAGTTAGGTTTAAATTACTTTTGTCCAGCGATATGAGAACATTTTGCAGGACAAGTACGTTTCTGCCTCTCAGTTATAATAATCGTTAGTTATGTTATAAAATATGCTATATATTAATAATAAAACTGATATTCTATGAAATAGAATAAGTTATAAACTTTACTTATTTATTTTTATTAGTGTATAAGCTTTTTCGTTTGTAAAAGAAGTAGAGGGACAGCACCGATTTGAAAAAAATAGAGGTTTATGTATTTATTTCTACCTTTATATATAGTCCTTGGCAAATTATATTTTTGCCACAACCCATTAGCTACCTATTGAATACTAAAAAAATAATTCAGAACAATATTCCTTTTTTTAAATACTAATTTCACCGAAGACAAAAAAAAAGTCATTTGGGAAATTCACCTAGTGGATCTGTAAATGCATATAGCGTAACGCAATCGGATTATGATATGTTTTTTATAGATTGTATTTTATAGATTGTAAATAATAGTCATAATTTATATATAGCACTTAAATTGGTTAGCACTTATATCTTTATTTATCACTTTTTTTTTTCGTAAGACGAGCACCAATGCCCGCGTTAATGTAAATATTTCCTAAAGTCGCTGGTTGTCTGGAAGAGATCACTGATGGGTGATAAGACTGCCTATTTGTACTCCGTTCCTTATCGTACATTGTCATTGGAAAGAAGTTCCTTACGGCAGGCTTGGAGGGGATAGGGATTTTGCTGCGCGACCGAACTGAAAAAATGTAATAGTAAAACCGTAAGAAAACTGCGTGGAATAAAAGCGTTAAATGAGACGTGCGCAGGCGCGACAGTCGCGTACACAAGCGAGTAGTGCCGTTTAGCCGAAGGAAGTTCGTTCCTACCTGGTGTCCCGCGACACCACATCATTTTTTTTCTACTGTAAATAATGTGTGTTGTGTGCAATAAAGTATATTATTATTATTATTACTATTATCTTATACATTTTTCAATCCAAGAAGATGAAGAACTAGGTATTAATAAACTCAATCGTCTGGTCAACTTATGTACAGGCCATGTATTTGACCTGAGCAAATTGGACCATGTCAAAAAATCTCACGCATTTTCGGTAATGTGAAGAATTGACAGTAAGAGGAGGGGGAAGATTGTACGCATTACCCCTCCCCACCTCCCACTTGGAATCGCCTGGATCACGTAAGGCAGTCCGGTCACAATTACTTTTTTTAATATATCGGGGATGATACGTTAAAACGTGAAAACGGTTGGCGTTAATTAATAAATCTAGGTAAAACAGTACACGTGATTATAAAATTATACATAAATACACATTTTTAATATACTCCATAATCTTTCCTTTCCATCATAGCAAAGATTCGAATTGTCATCATCCTCAAAAAACTGAACGACAATCTTACGGATACGTTTTCGCAAGTCTGTGTTATTTGACTTCTTCGGGTTTTGTCTTACTACTAAATTACTCTGTTTAAATTTCTTAAATTCTTTATGTAGTCTCATGTATCTGTTTTTGTATATCAGTTTCTCTTTATAAGCCCTTGCCGATTGATTTCTTAAATCGCATATTTGCTGAGATTTAAATTTTTGATATTTACGAAACTTCATTTTTATGTTTTGATTGAATATAATAGTTGCAAGGGGCGACTCTAAGTTTGGGCATAATGTTGATCCTTCTGAATTTATTGAACTAATTCTTGGCGTTCGTAAAAGAGATGCTCTTGACAAATCTACAGGACTGCTTGTGCGTAAATAGTGAGAACTACTCGCTACTATGGCACCAAAACGCAGATTAGGACTATTACATCGAAAATTCTGTCGCAATAACCGTGGGCTATGAGGTCTTATTGGTTCTTGAGAAATACCAGGCTTATTATCTCGATTTTTCGATAGCGATTCTGTCACATTATTGGTCACTGAAATACTTGTTTGGTTGTTTCGGACAACGTTTGCTTTGGCTTTTTTCCTCTGATAATATGCACGGGCACTAATTCGGTTATTTTTTTGTGCAATGCGACGTGCATATGCAGTCATTTGGCTTCGGGTTAGAATAAGTCCGGCAGCCTTTCGTCTAGCTAAACGTTCTCTACTTTTTCTTAAATGCTTCCTCTCCTTCCTCTGCTCTCTTAGTACAGGATCACTTTTGATTTTAGCTTTTCTTATTCTTTCCAGTAACTTCTTTCTCCTCCTCTGTTAGTTTTATATTCTAGGGAAACCTTTAATGCCTTTATTTGCTCCACCTCACCATCATCATTTCAGCCTATAGACGTACATTACCGAATCAGACTTCCCCTAATGATACATTTATACATCTACTACTCAGTGGTACCGTGATAATAATTTTGGCAGTCTATTTCGGAAAGTATATATACAATGTATGTATGTATAAATTTTTGTGTGTAGGTATATATGCATGTATATAATATGTGTGTTGTTACCACAGACCACATGAATCCGTGGTTGTTGCGTATGTTCTATTGTTTTTTTTTGTATGCTTAACGAAAAACACGGGATCTACCGATATGATAAAACAACTCACCGAGATGATAAAAGAATCTACCGATATGATAAAGCCATCCACCGATGTGAAGAAACTTCGCATTGATCATGAATCAAAACACCGATATTACATACCTATGACACCGATTGAGTTTTCTTTTCATTTCAGTGTAAATGATCACAGCGTTGGTAATAAAGACCACCGATTACAGCGATATGAGAACAGCGACGTGAGAAATAACACACTTTTTAGAAAATTAGAAAAAATGCATAATATCTAGAATAAATTCAATAACTGTCAATGAAGCTAATTCACTTACCATCTTTGTTAGAACCAAGTGATAATAATAAAACTACTCATTATACTACAAAAATGAAACCACCGATAATATAAAAAAATTGTCCGGGAGCAACTGAAATGACGTACTTACGTTATTAAAGGGAATATGCAGCGATTTGAAACACGTCCGTCCTGATTGCGCTCTAGCGCATACTAAGAGGGAAATAATATTGGAGTGGGGAGGATGTCGGACTCGTCAATGTAAAGTTAGGTTTAAATTACTTTTGTCCAGCGATATGAGAACATTTTGCAGGACAAGTACGTTTCTGCCTCTCAGTTATAATAATCGTTAGTTATGTTATAAAATATGCTATATATTAATAATAAAACTGATATTCTATGAAATAGAATAAGTTATAAACTTTACTTATTTATTTTTATTAGTGTATAAGCTTTTTCGTTTGTAAAAGAAGTAGAGGGACAGCACCGATTTGAAAAAAATAGAGGTTTATGTATTTATTTCTACCTTTATATATAGTCCTTGGCAAATTATATTTTTGCCACAACCCATTAGCTACCTATTGAATACTAAAAAAATAATTCAGAACAATATTCCTTTTTTCAAATACTAATTTCACCGAAGACAAAAAAAAAGTCATTTGGGAAATTCACCTAGTGGATCTGTAAATGCATATAGCGTAACGCAATCGGATTATGATATGTTTTTTATAGAGTGTATTTTATAGATTGTAAATAATAGTCATAATTTATATATAGCACTTAAATTGGTTAGCACTTATATCTTTATTTATCACTTTTTTTTTCGTAAGACGAGCACCAATGCCCGCGTTAATGTAAATATTTCCTAAAGTCGCTGGTTGTCTGGAAGAGATCACTGATGGGTGATAAGACTGCCTATTTGTACTCCGTTCCTTATCGTACATTGTCATTGGAAAGAAGTTCCTTACGGCAGGCTTGGAGGGGATAGGGATTTTGCTGCGCGACCGAACTGAAAAAAATGTAATAGTAAAACCGTAAGAAAAATGCGTGGAATAAAAGCGTTAAATGAGACGTGCGCAGGCGCGACAGTCGCGTACACAAGCGAGTAGTGCCGTTTAGCCGAAGGAAGTTCGTTCCTACCTGGTGTCCCGCGACACCACATCATTTTTTTTCTACTGTAAATAATGTGTGTTGTGTGCAATAAAGTATATTATTATTATTATCTCTTTATTTACATTTTTCCTCTTATTTTACATACATTTATAATTATAATATTTAAAAAATACAATATTATAAAAATAAATATATAAAAATAGGTTTCCCGCCGACGGGAGCCTTGCAGCTAAGCCGCCGGTGGTCAGGGCGACAGAGAAAGAAACCTCCTCACAATACGTGCCGTTCCTAACACTGCCGCCTTCTGTATCTGGCCCTTGATCCAGAACTGTAGGGAGAGCTTTCGTAGGTGTTGGTCGAGACTCTTCGCTACTAAACCGTTTACAGAAACAACTATCGGGACAATTATTGTTGACTCCACACCCCACATGTCGGTAATCTCGTGAGCTAAGTCCAAATACTTAGATAGTTTTTCTTTTTCTGCTTTCACGAGGTTATCATCATGCGGGATTGTGATATCAACAATAAATGCCCGGCGCTCCATTCGATCTACCAAGACGATATCGGGCCTATTTGTGATAATAGTCCTGTCCGTGATGACAGATCGATCCCAGTAGAGCTTAGCACGGCCATTCTCTAGAACTGACTCCGGTGCGTACTTATAATGCGGCACTTCAAAACTTACTAGACCATATCGAAGAGCAAGTTGTTGATGAATAATCTTGGCCACTTGATTGTGTCTGTGCAAATACTCTCCATTGGCAAGATGAGAACAACCGGAAATAATATGCCTGATGGACTCACCAGGACGGTGACACGCTCTACATATGTCGACCGTGCCATCCTTCATGATGTATTTCCGGTAATTATTCGTCTTGACAACTTCATCAGCAATTGCACAGGCAAATCCTTCAGTCTCTCCAAAGAGGTCACCAAATCGTAGCCAGGCAGTGGACGCCGGTAAATCAATATCAGGCCCATAAAGAACCCGATAGAACCGTCCATGTAACTCCTTGCTTTTCCATACGTTCAAGCGGTCCTGAATGCTGAGTACCACTGGTTTGTGCCAGTTCTCTTTAGCTAAGGAGAGCGGTGTCAGACCATTATCTACTGCAACAACATCACGATGCATTCCACATTCGACGTGGAGGAAATATTCCCTAAGATTATACACCTCACGATTATGTAGGTTTTTGGCATTAAGAAAGCCGCGACCCCCATATTTTCGTGGGATATATAATCTCATTACTGATGAACGTGGATGGTGCATGCGATACATTGTCAGTAGTTTACGGACCTTACAGTCCAGAGCGTCCAACTCAGTTTGAGTCCACTTTAGTATGCCGAAGGTGTACACAAGCAGGGGCATCACCCAGCTGTTGAATGCACGCACCTTATTACCACCGGACAAAAGACTTTTTAGAACTTTTGTCAGACGGCCAAAGAAACGCTCAGTCACCAACTGCTTAATGTCCCCATCCTGTATACCTAAGCACTCCGACATACCAAGGTATTTATAGGTTTCGGTTTCAGAGAGAGATTTGAAAGACACTGTCTCCGAGAGTTGTAAATTTTCGCTGTTCAGAACTCGGCCTCTCTGTACATGTATGACCCCGCATTTATCTACACCAAATTCCATTCTGATATCATTACTAAACCTTTGCGTAAGGTTGAGCAATGACAACAAATCAGGTTTATTGGATGCAAAGAGTTTAAGATCATCCATATACAAGAGATGAGAAATGATTTCACCCTCTCTACGAAACCGATAGCCTACCTTTGAATCCCTAAGTAGAGCACTTAAGGGATTCAAAGCCAAGCAAAACCATAAAGGACTCAAACTATCACCCTGGAAAATTCCACGCTCTATCCTTATAGGTTGAGAAATACAAAAACTCTCACCACCCCTAGGAAGACAGAGAGTCGTGGTCCATTGCCTCATACATGAGCGTAGGAAATCGCATAGAACTGTATCAACTTTGTACAGTTCCATCACTCGTAACAACCATGAATGAGGCACTGAATCATAGGCTTTCTTGTAATCAATCCAAGCGGCGGCGAGACCCTTTCTATTTCTACGAACTTGATGATTAATGGCCATGTCAATGAGGAGTTGCTCTTTAGTACCACGTGACCCAGCCCTACATCCATTTTGAGCAGGATCTAAAATGTTATTTGTATAAAAATGTTGATTTAATTTTGATCTCAAAATGGAGGTAAGGAGCTTGTAAATTGTAGGCAAGCATGTGATGGGTCTAAAATTCTTCGGATCTGTGGTACTACCAGATTTGTAGAGCAGAAAGGTGAGTCCTGTTGTCATAAAAGATGGGAGGCACCCGGATTCAATAGCTTCCTGGAATTGTTCAGCTAAGAGCTCGTGTGAAGATTGCAACCATTTCAACCAGAAATTATGCAGTCCGTCTAGTCCTGGGGATTTCCAGTTGTGAGTAGAACGAACTGCTTCTCTCACATCTTGGGGCGTTATACTTATAGACGCCATGGGTTGCAATAATTCGCACGAGCGCTCAACTACTCTCACCCATTCACCATTGATATGATTGACTGGCACAGACCAGATATTTCTCCAAAATGAAGACATTTCTTGAATATCTGGTAGTTGCCCATCAACCATCCTAGTAGCGGGTTCCTCCCAACTTCTATACACCTTTCTTTGATCACTTCGGAAAATTCGATTCTGGTTAAACCTGTTTACCCGTTCTTTGTATCTACGAATACGGTTTGCCCACGCACAAACTTTCTGCTTTAGATAGTCTATACGGTCTGTGACACAAGTCATATAGTCCTGTGGACTTACACCTGTACCGGCAAAGGCTTGTGTCACAAAACGCATAATCTTCGGTCGGACGTTTCCTGATCTAAAGCAAATTAGCTTACCAATGATAGCTCTAGTGGCACTGATACGCCGTTCAATTCTCTTCTGCCATGCAGGTACATCTTCAGTGGACCGTATAACCTTGTCAGATACTGGAAATCTGACATGAGCGATACGGCACGCTGTGACACCCGCACAATAGAGGATTGAATGTGTATCAGCTAGATTTTGGCTAGATCGTAAATAAGAATCTAGCATGCCATCTAAAGCCATCACTAGTGCCATATTGCGTTTGTGTGTGGGAAAACGTGGTAGTCGCGGCCTTTCACAAATCGGCATAGATTTAAATTCAAGAATCGCATCTTCCAAAGTCCTCCTCAATTGCTCTAATTTGTGGGTACTTACGTTTGTAGTCTCAACGTCCACCACATCATAAATTTCATCCGCCAGCCTTATCTCTGGAGGAACACTCGGTGACTGAGTTCGCGGCTGAATTTGATCGGTGGTGGACGTGGAGACAACTACTTCGGAGCGAAGACGGTCAAGTGTAGCTGCATCCAACGCACGGTTGCGTTGAATGAACCGCACCTGATCCGATAACCGTTGCGTCGACACGGTTAGTTCCGGTTCAAGGACCTGAAACAGAGGCAGCAAACGGGATCGCCATGCAGTGAGGTTAGTTCCTCCCTCTGTCGCCCCATAGTACGCTCGCATGACATTTTCGTTTATTGTTCGCGTCCATCTCATGCGGCGCACTGCACCACCGACGGCGGGGACCGGATGCGGGGCGGGTCGTCCTGCTGGTCCCAAGCGCGGCGGCGGTGGCCTCCCTCGGCGTGGCGCAGGCGGTCGGCGCGGCGCTGGAGGCGGCAGCTCGTCGTCACTGCTCAACGCATCGTGTTCTGGAGGGGTTGCATACTCCTCCTCAGACGACGCGGAGCCACTGGGTGCGACGGGCTGCGATATTGGGCGTGCGTTCTCGTGTGTAGCCTTCCTCGATCTTGTTATCATATTTTATTTGCCATTGTCTTTAGTATTCTTCTTAGTATTTGTTTATATTTCACTATACTGTCACATTCTGAAGTAGATAGGTGGATATATATATTTGCTTAAAATTATCATATTTATTTTTGTATTTTGTAGCCACTTTTTATTAGATTCAAGGATAAAATTATATAGTAAAAATATTAAAATATATTTAAAAATATTTGACAAATAAAAACATGACACGTTCCGTCAAACGTCAAGGAAGTTTTTTATTATTATTACTATTATCTTATACATTTTTCAATCCAAGAAGATGAAGAACTAGGTATTAATAAACTCAATCGTCTGGTCAACTTATGTACAGGCCATGTATTTGACCTGAGCAAATTGGACCATGTCAAAAAATCTCACGCATTTTCGGTAATGTGAAGAATTGACAGTAAGAGGAGGGGGAAGATTGTACGCATTACCCCTCCCCACCTCCCACTTGGAATCGCCTGGATCACGTAAGGCAGTCCGGTCACAATTACTTTTTTTAATATATCGGGGATGATACGTTAAAACGTGAAAACGGTTGGCGTTAATTAATAAATCTAGGTAAAACAGTACACGTGATTATAAAATTATACATAAATACACATTTTTAATATACTCCATAATCTTTCCTTTCCATCATACTGTTACGTACTCGGGTTCGCAATTGTAGGAAAACACCACTTATATTAAATCCGTGTATTTACACAACACAACACAACATAATACTAAAATACCCTTTACACAATAGTCACTTGCTGTACTATCACTGAACTTAGAACACTATACAATAGAACACTTCTCGCTTCGCACTTGGTCACTTGATGTATCGTTCTCGATCGCTTGATAAAAACTGCCTTGTGTTTGTCAACATCTCTGTATTTATAGGCAGGGGAAAGTCCTAGCTGGATCCAGAAAAATCTAAATGTATCGGGGAAACAATAAATCACTTCTTATCGTAAACATGTTATGAGTCATAAATCCTAGTACACGCTACTTTCAACCTTATGCCATATCCCACAAAGTCCATTATGGCATAGCCCAGGTGAACTATTTGTTTGTCAATAGGAGTAGCTACCTGTTTCCTTTATTTCTAGAAAGTTAGCGCGCGCGCGCTCCAATTCTACACGCTTCTAGATTATTCGTAACACTACCACCCTCTTAGTTATGTTCGCCCCGAACATCATTAATTCCATTATAGATAGCTAATCGATCAACATGAACAATCTTCATGGTCCCTCTTGGTTGCTTCTGCACTCGGTAGGTTACGTCATTGATCCGTGTGATTACTTTGTATGGCCCATCCCAACGTCGCTGTAACTTAGGTGATTTTCCTTTTCGTCGAACCGGATTATGTAGCCAAACAAGAGATCCTTCCTGAAAACCTCGATGATTGGCGTTTCGGTCGTATCTGGTCTTCATCCACTGACTCGATTCCAATGCGTTTTCACTTATTAACGAGTGTATATCGCGTAACCTCTCACGAATGTCTTCAACATGTTCTGGTATACTTAATTGGGTCTCTGCATTCGGTGGCGAGCCTCCAGTCATTAAGTCTGCTGGTATGCGTAACTGTCTGCCGAAGTTGGCATAGGCTGGCGTCACTTTTATGCTTTCGTGTTCCGCTGTTCGGTAAGCCAGTAAGAACAGAGGTATGTATTTATCCCAGTCCTTTTGGTGATCTTCTACCAGCTTGGCTAAGTGTCTTTCCAAAGTTTGGTTAAATCGCTCGACCATTCCATCTGATTGCGGGTGATAAGGTGTAGTTCTTGTTTTGTACACTCCTAATAATTTACACATTTCCTGGAATACATTAGATTCAAAGTTTCTGCCTTGGTCTGAATGAATCTCCAGCGGAACGCCAAATCTGCATATCACCTCATTGACTAATTTCTCAGCAACCGTCGTGGCTTCCTGATTAGGGATTGCGAACACCTCCGGCCATTTCGTGAAGTAATCCATCACGACCATAAAATACTTGTTTCCGTTATCTGTCTTAGGAAATGTCCGTAACTTAACAAAACAACATGTTATAACCAAAATATTATGTTTATTGCTTTCCAAAATAATCTCCTTTACATTTTAAACATTTTTTCATGCGATCGAACCATTTTTTAAAACAGATGGACCACAGATCTGAAGGCATGTTTCCTACGTGCCGATTGAACGTTATCACTGCCTCTTCGAAGTTGGTAAAAGTAAAACCACTCATCAAATCTTTGATTTTGGGGAAAATACAAAAATCACAGGGTGTTAGGTCGGGGCTATGCGCAGGATGAGTGACGAGATGTACTTTTTCGGAAGGAAAAAATGACTTTGTTTTGTTGGCGTGTGTGAAAAAACGTTATCATGGTGTAGGAGAATGCGGCTTTTGGGTCATCTTTCACGAACTTTTTCTAACACCCTGGGTAAACAAATGGTAGAATACCACTCGGCATTAACACTCTTTTGATCTTCAAGTGGAATTGTACAGATAGGACCCGTAGCTGAGAAAAAAAACGCGATCATTTTGTTACCAACGTTTCTCGCCTGTCTCACTTTTGTTGGCTTGTTCTCATTTTCAAACACCCATTCACAAGATTGCTGTTTTTTTTCGGGTTCAAAACAATAAATCCACGTTTCGTTTCTTGTGAAAATTTCATAAACAGCATTAAAATGTCCGTTATCGTACTTCAGTAGCATCTGTGAGCACCATTCCACGCGAGCCCGCTTCTGTTCCGCTGTCAGTTCGTGAGGGATCAAACGAAAACAAAGTTTCCGAACTTTCAATTCTTCGTGTACAATTTTCTGAATTTGGCTCATACCAATCCCCAATAGTCCTCGAATTATCTCATAGGTAATCCGGAGGTTTTCTTCAATTACCCGCTTAACAGTAGCCACATAATTTTCGTTGACGGCAGTTGAAGGCCGCCCTTCACGAAATTCGTTATGTCAAGAAACTCGACCTCTCTCAAATTCAGCAAACCATCGCCTCACGGTGCTCAAACAAGGTTCTTCTCTCCCAAAAGCATTTTGAAGACGAGCGGCACTGTCTTGCGGAGAAAGAGAACTTTTAAAATCATAAAAAATCATCGCTCTAAAATCTTTTCGACTTAATTCCATTTTCGTTGCATACCTAGAATTTCGATGTGTGATAAAAAAACAATTGACAAATCATTTTCCACCAATTGTTTTTTTTATTATTAAGTACTAAGAAGGTTGCAACGTTTTAAAAATATAACATTCGAAATTCAAATAGTTCCGATTAGCTAGAGTGCAAAACTTTTGGTGTGCCCCATGTATCTCCTAACGGCTAAATCATATTCCAGAATTTACTTCACGCAGTACGTTTAAATCTAGGCTATATGACTATTTTTCGTTATTTAAAATTACTCTAAGTAACTATTAATTATATTTGTATTTATTATTATTACAGCATATCTTTACGCCAAATCCCTTACGGGGCGGGCAGAGAGAATTGAGTGCCATATGTTACAGTCCAGATAGACTTCCTCCACATTCATAATAGTAGAGGAGCCTAAGATGCTGAATGTGTAGTTACTCAAGCGTCGTTTTTTTTTATATCATAAGATAGTAAACAAGCAGATGGGTCGCCTAATGGAAAGAGTCAATCATCGTCTATAGACACTAAAGATTTTAATGGTACGTTGCTATCTTGTGACGCGGTCCAATGTCACATGCATAAGTTTACCGGCTGACTTACCCTATTAAACCGGAACACGATAGTGACAAGCACTGACGCTATTGCGTTAGGAATAGGTAAGATGGTGGTACCAGACCCGGGCGAGACAATGCAAAACTCTACCACCTAGTAGTCACGATGGTAGCGACTCACATACCCAATCGGTCGCCTTTTACGACTTGCCTGGCAGAACGGCAGTTGGTCTATTCTTTAAAGGAGCCCGGAACCAACACGGCCGTAGAGATCTATTGGATTCTGTGGATTAAATTATAGGAAAAATGAATGGTTATATAAAGTTTTTTTATTTCAACGGTGGGGAAAAAATCTACAGATAAAAAAAATGTAAAAAAAAACTGCGATATGGAAACACTAAATCGCATCAGATTAGGGTATGGTGGGTTAATTGCCACCTAAAGCTTAGAAAATTTGCCGATTCAAGGTTAGCGTAAGGGAGTGGGAGGGTCACAAATTTGCAAAGAAAACGTCGTTTTGACATTCTCGAGCGCTTCTGAATTTTCTTTTATTATAGAGGAAATTATGTAAGAAAAACGAAAAAATATAATCTGACAATTTCCACAAGCCGAAGTTATTGGAATTTTGTTTTTTTCTGCCATAGATACCAGCCTTTTTATAAAGGACTTATATCTGGTGGAGAGCACAGTAATCGAGATACCCCCTCAATAACTGGTATGTTGTTAAAATTAATTAATATTTAACAGTTATTTATTTATGTTATATTATATCAGTAGTAGCCTATAAAAAAGGAGTAGTTTTATAATTTTTAATAGTTATTATTATTATAAATCAAAGTAGCTTAAATATTTTTAATAACATTATTAGAAGCAACAAAAACGCAAAGCCGTCGAGTTAGCGACCAAAAAAAAGGTCCTCTGGAGTAGTTTTATAATTTTTAACAGTTATTATTGTCATAAATCAAGGTAGCTCTATCTAATATCCTATATGAAGTTATTAACAGTATTTGCTAATATAAATAACAGTTGTTAATTGTTAAAAAATGTAGTACGAAATTTAATTTGTTAACTGTTAAATGATCCATGCCTACCTTTATGGTCTAAGAGCCCTCGACACAAAACTTATGGCCGATAGATCAAAATCTTTAAGGTCTTGATTGACGAGCGACCCTATAACACGGTCTTATGGCTCATCGGTAAAGCTCGCCCGTGTATCATCACAATACCGCGATTTTATGTAGTGCAATTGGCCATAAGTTTTGTGTCAAGGGCTCTTAGACCATTAAGACCGCGGTATAGGCTCGCCAGTCGATCAGCACCTTTATAACATCACCTTCGACAGCACGCAACCAATTTGATGATGGTACGTCAGTTTTGATTTCCCCAGGTACCTACATCCATACATATTTGCATTGTATATCTGTTTTGTTAATCGTTCATCTTGTTAAGCATGCCCTTTCTCAGTTTTAAACCGATATTGTCTTTCAATCCCAACTTCTCTCTTACCTTGGTATTACGAACGCGATCCACAAGTATTACACCACATTTTTTTCGTGATTTCGACCTCGTTTCGACCGTGTCAATTCTACGTTCATGCTGTTTCTGACGTACCCAGCTCTCACTTTTATACAATAGCGTTCAGATGGGCATGTAGCGGTTCAAGCACTCTACAAACTGTACAAGAATAAAATAATAAAAAGTAATGAAATTTTAAACTAAAATCCTGAATCGGGATACAACAACTATTTATCTTGAACTCACAATTTATACAAGTCTCAACGCTTCTCAAATGGACTTTGGTCTCCAGGCAGTACAATTGCCTGGGGACCAAATCACCTGGGTGGGAAGATAGTCCTTTTCCTCTCCCACATCCTTGCGTCACGTCATCAATCTTCACAGTTATGACATCACCCTGGCAGTAGTTGGCCCGCTGGTTCCATTACCATGACCCTTCAGCGGTACGGACCAGCGACGCCACAGACACATTACTATGCAAGGCAAGGGACGAGCACACTGACTTGATACTGTGCGGTTAAGTAATTTCCCTAACGCTGCATTCACTCAGAGTGCTAAGTGTAAGTTTTTCTTTTCGCATTCGATCGTGAGCGCGTTTGGAGTTTACTAGGAATTTGTATGTGATTTGTACAGCGCCACCTAGTGGTAAACGTGAGAAACCAGTTTACCACTAGGTGGCGCTGTACAAATCACATACAAATTCCTAGTTAACGCAAAACGCGCTCACGATCGAATGGGAAAAGAAAAACTCACACTTAACACTCTGTTCCTTGCACACACTCTTTCTTCGACATCACCGGTAATAATCCTATTAATGTTGTTGTATAAGTTCATGTATTTAAAATTTGAATGTGTATGTGTTTGATATGTGTATGTGTGTTGTATGTGTATGTGTATGTATGATACTTCTCCAGGCTGTGGGGGGTTGACTTGACATAAATGCAATGAGCTATTATAACATATAGGTACATTCGATGAAAGCTATTGTCTTTCTTATATCAAAGATAGCAAATAATCAGATGGCTCTCCTAAGGGAACAAGTCAACCATTGCCTATAAACAGCACCGATGTAAATGGTGCGTTGCAATCCTTGTGTCGGGATGGTAATGCCACGTTCATAAGTTTACCGACTACCTTACTCTCCAGGCAGGAATAGGTAAGGCGGTAAGGCGGTAGTACCAAAACCCGGATGAGACATTGCAGAATTGTTGCGCCTATTTATCACAATGGTAATAATAATAATGTAATAATAATAATTAATTATAATTCTTTATTTGCATGAAATAGGAGTTACATAAAATCTTAATTAGTTAAAAAATTACATTCCTTCCTATTTCACCATTAATTGGCATGCACATTTTCGTTTCTTTGTTATTTAATCATTGATATAAAAAACCCAAGATACACAATCAGTGTGTCAAAAACGTCCTCCAAAAATGAGTGCACAATTTTAAATTGTGCACTCATTTCAAATAGAATCGCGTCGGCCGCGCCACTGTCAATTTTATTTATTTTCATACATTGCTTTGTAAAAACAACTACAAGTCTTGCACTTAAGGTTGGATATGCAAAGACATATGTTTTTGCCATATCTATAAATACTTAAAAGAAATTAGGGACACTTTTGAGTGTCAGTTTTGTTCGGGACTGTGCATCTAGGGTTTTTCATATCAATGTATTTAATGTGTACTTTTATTAAAACTATATAAACAAAAACATGCAAGTCTTTATAAAATATTATTTAACAATAGGCAATAAAAAGCAACTTCAAGAAATTTTACATTTTTAAATTTTACATTTCCAAATATATAAAATATAATTATTAAATAAATTCATATCGAATAAAATTAACCATATTTAACTTTGTTGTAATTTTATCATTAGGTACTCCTTTCAATTACTCATATAATCTAATACCTTTAAACGAGCAATTCTTGTATATATATAATTGGAATCTCAGAATCGGCTCCAACGATTTTCATGAAAGTCACAAATTAGGGGTTTTCGGGTCAAGGAATCGATTTATCAAGGTTCCAGGTCCAAGAAAAGCTCGGTTCCCAAGATATGGGTATGTGAAATACCGATCAAATCTCGGTCAACCAGGTACAGAAAAAAAAATTCTATAGGAGTCGATTTATCAAGGTTCAAGGTCCAAGAAAAGATCGGTTCCAAAAATATGTGAAAAACCGAGCAAAGCTCGGTCAACCAGATATATGATTATTAATTCAAGAATCTTTTAATAATAATAGTTTTCATGAATAGTACTGATTGATTTAAGCTAAAAATGTGTTCACGTCATATTTTGTTACGCAAAAGCTTGTTCACGTCGTAGATATACTTATCTAACAACCATGTCGTTATTTCTTTCTTAAATTTCTTAGGTAGTGACATTATTATATGAAATGTCAATTTTTAAGTATTGTCCTTATTATTTCTAGGCTTCTTGAGGCCTCCCTCTCATCTAGTATAATTTTCAATTAACTTTTTTTATAATAGGATATCAAATACATAACTAAAGTACGTGTCGGGCCACGCGCAATGTAGGATTGCAATTTGCAAAGTTGTTCATCGTAATAATGCAGACTAAGAAAATACACGGGACAACTTGCGCTTACTGATCTAACCCCAAAGTAAGCAAATTATTTGCTTGTGTTATGGGTATTAGTCAACGATACTAATACATAGAAATACATATATAAATACTGTAATAGCTATAGGTACATATAATAAAATCGTAGGTAAGTCAAAACTGTACATTAAATATTTTTTTAAAAGAATACTTGGGGCGTGATCTACATTCGATATCGAAGCTAAAATATAGTTTTCAGAATTTTTGTCTGTTTGTCTGTATGTATGTATGTAAATCCATGCAGTACTTATTGAGTTTACCCCGAAACTCAAAAAGTACTGTATGGATTTATTTCAAATTTTGCATGAATATTACTAATAGGTCGGGTCAACATATAGGCTACATATTATCACGCTATCACCTACCGGGAAGGTGCAGTGCGGAGTAGACGAAGTCCGTGCGGACGAAGTCGTGGGCAACAGCTACTATTTAATAAACACCTAAACCCGGAAATACAAACACTTATGCTCATCACACAAATGCTTGTCCGTGTAAATCGAACCCGAGCCCCGTCGATTGCGTAGTCAGGGTCGCTAACCACTCGACCAACGGGACGGTCCTTTTATATTAAAATGGTCTTTTATTGCTTTATACTATGAACATTAATCTATTTAACGTCAAAGACTAATAATATATCGGCATTACACTATTACCGACTATTAAAATTTCTCAAAGCACATTTTATAAGTTGGTCAAGTATTACTCAAAGACATGTAAAGGCTTCTAAGCCATGATAGTTTTCCTTGTAAATCAAGTTTCAAAGTAAACATTACACACACTACATTCACATAATATACGTAATATTGTTAAATATATACCTACATGTACCTATACTATTTTCTTAATGGCTTAAATTACATAGTTGTCAAAATTAACAGAATTTATTATTTAATCTTTCATCGAATTTCGGTCACAGGTGATCGCTAGTATATATACATATAATCTCTTCCTGGACTGAAGTTATACACGTTCATAAATTCAACTTAACAATTTTTCAATGGGTTTCAATATTGTTGTCTGAATCTGTTTGAAGTCTGATTTTAGTATTTTAAGCATTCCAATATCTATATTTTCCAGAAAGACATAGGCGATTTTGGTTTTTGGCAGTGAAAGAGTTTCAGTTTCAAAATTGCAGATTATTACAAGAAAACTAAAAAAGAAAGTAATTTGAGGAACAAATACAAGCGGCAGATATCGAATTTGTCAACGAAGTAGCGACCTTTGCCCCGGAATCGAGTAACGATCAAGTCGTAAAATGGATAGCTTTAGATGGTATAGAAGCTAAACACATTCTCGAAAAATATACAGGAATAATATATCCAAGAGTATCGGATCGAGACAAAGGAGGAGACATGAAAGTTCCGGGCAAAGTAAGTTCAGTGATTGGAACGAGGATTCAGAACCACAACAACGTACACAAATTCCAATTTAAAAAAAATACATTCGCCATTGAATCGACAAAGCGATATACATAAAAATAATTCTCCCTCGATTAAGAAAATACCAAAAAGTGCACACGCACATAAGGGTTTTTTTTATGGAAAGAGAAACTATTGCCTATAGATACCACAGATGTTAATGGTGCGTGACTATCTTGTGGCAAGGTCTAATGCCACAGCATAAGTTCACCGGCTACCTGAACAAGACAGTGACAAGCACTGATGCTATTGCGGCAGGATTAGGTAAGGCGGTGATACCAGACCCGGGCGAGACAATGCAGAACTCTACCACCTAGTAGTCACGTTGGTAGTAACTCGCATAGCAAATTGGTCACCTTTTACGACCTGTTTGGCAGAACGGCAGTTGGCCTATTCTTTAAAGGAGGTTGGACAAATACAGGTTGTAGTTTTTTTTTTTCAATTATCTTACTTTCTGATATACATACTAATTAACTTCTTTGTTAGGGCTTGATTAAATAACTTTAATGGAGTCGTTACAATGTTTAAATAAGTATTTGATGGAGCTGCCAGTATACTATGGTGGATGTTTTTATAGTTTCTGTTGTCTTCCTGGTTAAAGTAAAGCCTTTGGTTTAAGTTAAAAATTAATCAGAATTTTATTGAAAATCTCATTAACAATTTTTAGTAAATATTATTTTTATACATTATAAAAGCGAAAGTCTGTATTTTTTAGGTGGTCCTTAATCCATTTTTCTGTCAAATCTACAAGTTCTTCGTCAAAATGTTCTCTCCATTCACCAGCTTTGCCTGTAAAATAAAATTCAAATTGATATAATTATATTTTTTTCGAACGTGGGTGATTCTTCAAAAATGTGTTCTCCGTGTAATTTCCATGGTATTTTTGAAATCACTTAATTAAAGTAAATTACATAAACATTTCAAAAGTTTATGCTTTAAAGAACATAAAAATTCGACACGTAGTGGATGTTTACTTTTTTTTTTTAAATATAGAACATTTGCGGTCCATGGACATTACATTATAGACCACGGAAATGACCCAGCAGGTAAAATTTTGCTAAATACCGTATCAGATATGAAAATAAGATTTGATAAAAGTTATTTCGGCTACTATGAACGGCTGTAATATAAATTAAAACGATATTAGCCCAAATTTTCAGCGACTCCTTTTTTCTCAATTGCTCCTCTCCCTAAACTTAGTACTCAGCATGTTATTCTTACTGGAAAATAACAGTGTATACCTACAATTTCCAATATTACGAGTATTATCAAAACTTTAACCGCGAAACTTACGTGAAACTTGTACTTAAGTTAAAGTTGACTTTTAAGCACGCTTCAAAATTTTTCAAAATGTTTCATTCAAAATTGTTTTTTATTTTAATTTTATTGATTGAACACACTGTTTTAGGATTATGAAGTAAATTAGGAACCCTTATAGTTTCGCTATGTCCGTCCGTCCGTCCGCAGCGTAACTCAGAGATCATTAGTACTAGAAAGCTATAATTTGATATGAATATACATATTAGTCATGGCAACAAAGTGGTAACATATTATTATTATATTGAAAAATATTTTTTGGGTTAGGTAGCTCCTGTTCGTGTAAAGTAGGTAAGTTAATTGTTTTCTCGTGCTCCCCAGAATGTGGCGTATCATAGGTTTTTAAAAAATATTGTAAGTTTGTGATAACAGTTTTTCGATTAAGGGACTCCTTTGCGAAATATTAAGCTTTAAAATGCTAATTTTTGTTAGAGTCAAGTATCCCTCCCCCCCTTCGTGCTCATCCGAGGCACGGAATTGGTAATACACCAATCTACCATACTCTGGCTGATACTGAGGTTTAAGATTTTCGAGAAAACCTCGAAAAACCTTAATACCACATTTGGGATCGAAATCTGGACCACGAGGCAGTCTAAATAATAATGAGCTTTGGCTTAGCAGATTTAAATAAAAAAATAACTGACACAACTCACTTTTCAGTCACTTAATAACAATTGAATTGTTATTCATCACTCAATTTGGTGATCGCATGAATTACAGTATAAACATTGAATATTTCATTGTATTTATTGCAAATGAAATGTAATTAAGTAATTTCCATGGATTTTATGTAACTTTCATGGAGTTTTATACACAGAAATTACACTATGGAAATCGCCAAAAAGCATATATTTTGAAATTTTTTGCCATTGGAAAGATATAAGCTGCTAGTTTGTTATTAGCTATTTACATTTGGAACTAAGGAATAACACTTCAATACCCGTTTACTAAAAATAGTACGATTACATTCTAAAAATGTGACATGGAAATTCCAAAAAATTGAGAACCAAAAATTGAAAAATTGGAGAACTGACTCTTGCGCTAAAACGGAGGAAATCAAGGCCACGACTACTTGACCCATAAGCAGCAGCATTACTACAGAATCAGAAAAACCAATCCCGATACGTCTAGAGCTCGCCAATTCATAGTAGTACGCATCGCAAAAAGCGAAGCTAAATTTTTGCCAAGTGTGCCATACTTACTTATACTCATAAAATAAAAACTTTCACTACAATAGGATTGAACATTTTACCAGAATATAAAATTATTTGTATTTTTTAATTTTGTGTATAAATCTGATTAAAAGCGTAAATGAATTAAATATATCTGCGATTGATCAGAAGACGGCGCACGTGTTACGCGTGCAAAACGTGCAAAATTAACCGGATTTGAGGTGTTGAGGGTAAATAAATTCTATATAAATGGTTATTACATAAATCTATATGACAAGATGCATATAGAATGTATAAATAATGTTATAATAGATTTATGCAAACATTATTTGTTTATATAGGAGATAAAAGTATGTTACGCTCAAAAATTGTACTCCGAAGAATGACCCACGTACTCTTATTTTTTTTATAATTCATGATTTTTTAAAAGCTGATTAACAAATGACAGAAGTTGATTAATAATTATTATTGGGAGCCAATGGCAGTAACTGTCCTTTAAGAAATTAATGTTCTAATCTTAATTAAAAGCTGACATTTACTTTCTTAGGCCTATAATGTATTTTTAATGACAATGACATAGCCCACAAAAAGATGGACCGCATGAGGTGAGTGATAATAAGCACTAGCGGTTAATAGAATTATTTACAATGTCATATAAATAATATACGTTGTTAACTATTGAAGTGTTTTTCCGTATTATTTCTGGTCTGCTTGACGCTTCCCTCTAGTATTTTCTATTACCTCTTTTTCTAATAGGACACCAAGAGAGAAAATGTTTTATTTAGTTTTTAATTTCACTTGAGGGAGGGTGTCGACGAAGTATGACATTGTGTGACAAGGAGTAGGGAGGGATCCCAAATTTTGACATCACATTTTTTCAAAATACAATATTTTAGATCTAAGTATAACATTGAAATAAAAAAAAAACACCTTTATAGATAAAAAAAATCGAATGATTCGAATGATCATTACTCCAATGTAAAATTGTAAAATATGTGACATCACACTAGATGGGTGTCTCACAAATGTGACCAACTGTGACAAGGACGGGGTATGGGTCAAAAAATCATGAAATTCGTGTGACGTAATTTATGGATGGCCCCTTAATTATTTCTATGATTTAACACTCAAAACTGTTTTCAGGCATACATTTAGATAAATTGTATATATTTTTGTACTGGTCTCTTAAAGCCCATTTTATATCCCACACTTGAAGATTTAAAAAAAAATTATGCATGCATTAAATGTGCTCAATTAACGCCCATAAAATCTGCCATTTAGATTTCTTAATTGTATGTACCCTTATGTCACTCGTGCCATCAAAATGAATCAATTTAGGTATTATTCATTAAAATTAGTGGCTTATTAAGTAATTACTTATGGAAATAGGAACAGCAATAAGTACATACATGCAGATTAAACAATAATTCAGTGGTTTAGTAAAATGTCATTGCAATAAGGGAACGTACCCATACTACGTGACCCGTTTAGGGGGGGGGGGTCTTTAAAATACTACGGTCAGTCACAGGAGCGGGGGGGTGGCTCAGATTTTTGTCACGTAGTCGATTTTAATGAGAGAAATTTAATGAATGAAAATAATTGTTGTGTTCGTATATTAAGTTACTGTAAGTTCCATACTGTATAGCAATATGTTTTCAGGAATGTTGTTCTTTTTCATAATACATAATTCACTAGTAATTTAAGTATGCATGCAGTCTTATGCAATAAAGACGAGTATGAGCCAAATTTTTTTTTTTTCAATTTTTGCCTGTGAAATGATTAAAAATCATAATTATGAATTACTACGTGAAAACTAAAGGAGGGGGGGGGGGGGGTCTTGGCATATACTACGAGTGGTCACCGAGGGGAGGGAGGGGTCGAAAAATCTTAAAAAATAGGTCACGTAGTATGGGTATGTTCCCTAATCCCTGTTTTAAGCTTTGCCACTGTCGCGTCTGGTGTAAAAAGGAAAATCGTCCATTGGGTATAAAATAAGTATGGCGGAAAGATAAAAAAATACCTTTTCTGATAAATGCACCGTCACTACTAAATACGCCTGCTTCTTGCATCTGTGACATGTTTACGGATTTGTTTTTCTTGAAGTTATCGAACTTCAAGTGCTCACAAAGCTGTTTTACGTTCTCTTCGGTTACTTCTTTGCCAAGAAAATCAGCGATGCGACGAATAGATCCCGGTAAATCCTAAAATGTGAGATTTTAATGTTAAACACTGCAAGAAAGATTGTACCTAGGCATATGTTCTATTCTTCAGAAGGGACACAGATTAACACGGGAAATATAAATATATAAAGAATAAATAGATTTTATTTTATATTTCATCAAAAAAGTTTACAGATTTTAAGTCGTTCGTCGTCGTCATCGGTATACACGGTGTTTTTACTTGATACAAAAGCCGCAATACGCCAACCGTATTTTTATATGAACAATTAATAAAACATTAAATAAAATGGAAATAACAAATACTCTTTGAGTTATCGATACACTTAGTTGTATCAGTGTCGCCCCAAATGTAACGTCACCCTACGCGTAAATGAACCGGGCCGATCGCCCACACCCGGTAGGTACTATTAAACATATGATAACATTACGCATCATATTTACAGGTTTTTGACTATTACAAGGGATCAGTGGTAAGAATTTAGGTGATTCAAGTAAAGAATAATTAGGTAAATAAACAAAATTTTCCTAACAAACTAGACTGTTCAATTGACATAAACAATCTATATATATAAAAATAAATTGCTGTTCGTTAATCTCGCTAAAACTCGAGAACGGCTGAACCAATTTGGCTAATTTTGGTTTTGAATTTATTGTTGAAGTCCAGGGAAGGTTTAAAAGGTGAGAAAATATAGAAAAAAAATAAGAGTAGTTTAAAAGGCAGAACAAAGTTTGCCGGGTCAGCTAGTTATTTTATAATTTTCTTTAGTAAAATATAACACTTAAAAAACTTTGCAATTGATTTTACTGCTGATTCTAAACAAACTAGGTTCAACTTTCGTATTAAGTAAAAGACACCTTGTATATTGTGTTGATATAGTTCCTACATATTTATAAACTTAAATGTGATGCTTATTAGTGCTGCGTCCATTAGTTATTGTTTACATCTGTTATTATTTATATCTGATTTATATCTGTTTAGGGGCCATTCAAGTATTACGTAAGCACAAAAAAGGGCTGGGGGCTTGATAATTTTTAATGGACTTTTGCTTTGCTAATTTTTAATGACATGGGGATAGGGGTGTCTGGATGGTGATGTTGGATGGTGATGTCAGCCAAATTCATTTTATTGCATTTTCGAGTTTTCTACAAAAGTTATTTATTTATTTCTTTATTGTACACTTTCTTTTTAATATGATGAAGCAGGTGAGCAAACGGGCCGCCTGAAGGGAAGCGGTCACCGGTGCCCATGGGCATCCATAGCATAAGAGGATATGCGCTGCCGACTCTTAAGAAATTCATTAATCCGTCTCTTAAAAGATCCAATGTTATACTTTTCAGGAAATATAGACTTCATGGAGTTCATTCCATAATTTAGTGGTACGAACTAAAAAGTTCCGACTAAACCGAACTGTTGATGAACACGGTCAAGGGAGTGTGTGTGGAGGTCCCGGCCTCGGCGAGTGTTATAGAGGTGGAAAGAAGTAGCTGGTATCAAACTAAACATTCCTCAGAACACTCCCCATTATAAAGCCGGTAGAGCACACTCAGAGCAACAACATTTCTTCTCAAATCAAGAGGCATCAGATGTTTGTAATGCTTCCCGCTTGTTTCTGAGTGCAGTCAAATGTAAGAATTAAATAATTGGGTGTACCAGCCCATAGGTGTTAACAATACTCCATATAGGGACGGACCTGAGCTTTATAAAGTAAAAGTCTGTGGCCAGGTGTGAAATAATGTTTCACCTGATTAATCACCCCGAATTTTTTGGACGCTAATTTAGCTTTATCTTCTAGGTGACTATGAAACTGAACATTTGCGGAAATTTTTATTCCAAGAATTCAAGTTAGAGTGGTGTTCTGAAACTGGGGCGCCGAATCATAAGGGTTCTTTTTGGTACTGAACACTTATTTAACGAGAAAAATTAAACGATGCTTAAAGTAATATACTCAATTGGTACATTAATCTAAAAGTTACTTAATTAAGAGTAACTGCCTTTTTAGTTAACATGCTAATGTTATTGGTATTTTGAAAAAAAGTAACTGTTGAGCATTTGTAGAGATTTATATATTTGTCACCAGAAGATTATTCAAAATAATGCCGAATTTCTAAATTTTTAATTCGATAACTAGTTCACACTTCACAATGATATTAATTATATTTTTGCCAAAGAACCGTTACACCTTTTTAAAAATTTTTTGTTTGTAATTTTTATTGTTACACCATTTTTTGCTGTAATTAGCATGACTATAAACGAAGCAGGCAAAAGTAGGCCTGAGTGAGTCTGACTTGTTTTAACCCGCCTTATTAACAATTTTCGTAGAGTCTTCGTGTTTCTTTGTGACGCGGAAATGATTGACGCTGATGCAGATGAAAATATATATAGAAAAAATAACTAGACGTTGAATAATATATTACATTGTTTGTGAACTAATATCACTTAGGAATACAAACACGAATCTTTTTTTTGTCGTTCTAAGCCTACTTTGCCCGCAGGTAACTTCGCAGAAATTGCGGTGCACCAAATAGATGCAAAGCAATTCACGTTATCGATTGTCACATCATTCTATTTATTTCAATTTAGCGCTGTGCTTAACACAGTTTTCGCGCAAACCTGTGCTCATTGCGAAAACAATTTTTAAAACTGATTTACATAGCGTCGTTTATTACGATTTACGACTGGTTAACAATTTAATGAAATAAATATTATGAAATACCTTCGATAACTCCTCATAGAATAAGAAAAGCATATTGGGGTGATGCCGTTTTTCCCAGGATTCCAGTACATTCTCGAAGTAAGGGGTCCAAAAGCCTGAAAAATAAACAATAAAAAGGATGAATATTTTTATCTTAGTCGATAGCCCAGTGATCCCAGCATTGAACGCTGTGCAACCCTTTTTTATCTTTTATGGCTTTCCAACTGTTACAATTTTGACAAATGTGCAGGGCATTTGCTATTTTCTCTAATTTTGAGAGAATTTGGCCAGACTATATTTGGCTTACGGAAATTCAGGCCAAATGTTGCCTTTTTCTTAAGAATGCATTCTTAAAGGGATTCTATCAGAGATCTTTTAAGTGATTCCTGATGTTTATTCGGCTCGTCATGTTGTAATAGGACTTGGTCCAAGACTGACTTTGCAATCTGTTTAAATATCTTGCTCACCACTGGATCCAACTTTTATTTATATGTCACAGGGGATTCTCTTAAATCCGAGACGCAGTGCAAACCAAGCTTTCAATAAGTTTTAGTCAGAGCCGCATTCTGCACCAGGGAACGTTTTAACGTTTGAGATAGAAGACCGCTAACGATTAATTATAATTGATGATAATGCAATCAACTTTGTTTCTATAACATTTTCCACAATATCTCCATATATACACTAGGCATGGATAGTGTTGAAAGAAAGTACCTTTGCATTATTCTGAAGTTTTTCTCAATTCATAATTCTAGCAGCTTACGTCCCCTATCGTTTCGTATACCAAGATCAAATTCTCCTACCACATTTGTGATATGATTAGAAATCTTAACATTCAATTCACCAAAAATAATAATTGTAATTTCATGTTACGATATAAAGTCAAGTGTGTATACTTACGGCGTAGAACTCAACTAAAAATATACTTGCGTGCTATACTGAACTTTACAACTATTAAATGGTATACAAGTCAAATATTTGGTATAAACAAATAACCTACAGAGGCACAAATATTGGTTCAATTACGACAACATTGAGTACGAATTTTTTTTGTCGTATGTACGTAAAGTGGGTCCTTAAAACGCGCTGCATGTCTTAAATGAAGGTCCCCCTTTTTGTATACTACATAGGTACCATTGTTATTTGTTATGCTATAAAAAGTGTGGAAAAAATTGTAGATACTTACATCGATTTGCGATAAAATATTTGGTATATTCCTTGAAGTCGGTACCCTGGGCCATTACTTTCATAAACAGGTTATGGTAATAGAAAGACACAATGACATCTCGCACGTCACGAGCCACGTGGATGACCTATGTACATAAAGAAAAATGATTCGCCTAATTGGATTACTTTTAACTATTATATTTTAGTGACGCGGTCACAGTGTCATTGCTGATCACGGACTTAAAAAAAGGAAGGAAACCGTTTAAAAAAAGGAAGGAACGTTAGTTTCCTTGTGCATGTTCCTAACTACCAGGGTCCAGGTTCAGTCCAGGTACCAGGTCATAACCCCCCCCCCTTCCCCACTGGAAAGGGATCTAGGTATGGATTTATTAGGGTTAGATGAGGATTAGAGCCTATCATGACTGAATCTCAAAAATGAGTCCCTCCCCCGCCGAACCGAAGGTCAGTCGTAGCGGTTTTCCGTTACACTGAAACGAAGAGTAGGAAGACGAGTGCGTGCGCCTGTGTTTGCGTGAACACTTGCGCATCAAAATATATCCTGCGCACATGACCGCTTCCGTAAAATGGATTCCGATGACGCGAAGTCCTGTGGCGATGGGTTGAACTAGAGAGGTCTGGCGTGATGCAAGCTAGGCTTCGTGTGATTCCTGCACATAGGCGGTCCTGGGGTGTGAATACACACCTTGGTTGTTTTCGCATTGCAAATTTGGGGCGACAGTTGATTCGGCAGCACCCGGAATGACAAAGCAGCCCTATTTATATTAGGGAGGCACTGCTTTCCTCGCTCAGCAGAGAAGGGAGCTATAAAAGGTACCCCAAAAATGCTCCCTGCATAGTAGGTGAAAGTAACCGCGGCTGCCACCGCATCACTTTCATTCGTGGTCGAAGGAACAAAAAGAATAATAATGTTAAACCACCTAACATGATCTTTGGCGTGTGGAACGTGCGAATGCTTATTGATCAAGATGGCAACGCCTGTACAGAACGCAAAACTGCCGTATTAGCTCGGGAACTTTCTTTTGGAAGAGTATCGCTTCCTCCAAGTATTGGCGTTTTGGAGTAGGGTTTACCATCAAAAATCACTTTGTAAAGCGGCTAGAGTTGTACCCTGTACATATCTTGGACCGCGTGACCACATTGCGCCTTCACCTGGACGAAGACAACTTCCTTAATATTATCAGTGTCTATCCTCCCACGCTAGACAAATCTGATGATATTAAGGACACATTTTACGAAGAATTATCTCGATGTCTGGACAGTATAAATGCCCGAGAGCAGGTTTTATTGCTGGGCGATTTCAATGCCAGATTTGGATGGGACTATGAGGCTTGGCGTGGAGTTCTGGAATAGACACGGAGTAGGCAATATGGACCCCAATGGTCAGTTGCTACTAAGTCTTTGTGCTCAATACGAACTGGCGATATCGAACACTATATTTAGACTTGCCACCAAGTACAAGACAACGTAGATGCACCCAAGATCCTAAACTCTGGCATTTGTTTGACTATGGTATCGTTCGTTAAGTTCGGGTCACCCCTGTTATGCACGCTGCGCACTGTTGGGCTGACCATCGTCTAATTGTCACTAAGCTTCGGTTCCGCTTCCATCAACCACGTAGAACCTTAGTTAAAAAGCTTGCGTCCTTAGACGTAGATAGGCTAAAGGATTTCGAGATTAGGGAGAAATATGCTGAATCCTTGTCTGAAAAGCTGTCGCCAGCTAAAAAGACAGATGATATCGTTGTCGCTCGGGAAGCTTTGTCATATCATGAAAACCGCTTCAGATACTCTGGATGTTGAATAACGACGTAATGAAGATTTGTTGATGACAATGCTGAAGTTCTCAGGGCAGCATTCGATAAACATCGAGACCTCTTGCGACGGAATAGAAAATGAGGTGGAAGTGTTGCGGTGGTCAAAGAGAGTAACCAAGAATTAAGGAGACTGTCACGAAAATTAAAATATAAGTGCTGGCGCGACAAAACATGCAGTGGCTTGCTGACACGAACCAGCTTGGGGCGTTTCACTGCGAGGTGCGAAAACTGATCGGTACATCTTACCGAGAAAAAGTGCCTTTGAAGTCAATCGACGGTACGCACTTGCTAACTGGCAAGGTGAATATCGTAGCTGCTCTATATTACATCAGTTTAACCCCTCAACTTCCTATGGGGCGCGAGCTGGACAAGCCCTTGTCACGTGACGAGGTTGTCGCTAACTGGCAAGGAGAATATCGTAGCTGTTCTATATTACATCAGTTTAATCCCTCAACTTCCTATGGGGCGCGAGCTGGACAAGCCCTTGTCACGTGACGAGGTTGTCGCTACTATCAGACAACAGAAAAATCAACGTGCGGTTGGCATTGACCTTATACCAGGCGAGCTACTAAAATACGGCGTTGAGGTGTTGCATACGTCGGTTTGGAAACTCTTTGTTCGAATGTGGGAGGAGGAGCGAGTCCCAGATGCCTTTAAAGTGTCTCGCATTAGTGTTCTTTACAAGAACAAGGGTGACCGATCTGACTACAACTCATACCGTAGTATTTCACTTCTGTCTGCCCCTGGAAAGGCCTTTGCCAGAGCCCTGTTAAGCCGCCTCATAGATCTGTCTGAGAGAATTCTGCCTGAAACCCAGTTTGGCTTCCGACCTAACCGAGGCACATGCGAAGCTATTTCTCCGTACGTCAACTTCAGGAAAAAAGTAGAGAGCAGGGTCGTCAGCTATACCTCTGCTTCGTTGACTTGGAGAAAGCATTTGATTCTGTGCCTCGTGAAGCTCTTTGGATAGTGCTTGAAAAACTAGGATGCACGGAGAAGTTTGTGAGACTTTTAAGTCTCATGCATGACGATATGCAGTACTACCGTGGACGGCGAACAGTCTGATTTCTTTCCCGTTACCTGCGGGGTGAAACAAGGGTGCGACGAAGTCGCAGGCAACAGCTAGTAATATAATAAATGCGAAAGTAACTATGTCTGTCTGTCTATCTCTTCTTCACGCCTAAACCACTGAACCGATTTGGATGAAGTTTGGTACAAATATAGTTTAAAACTCGAGAAAGGATAGAGGATAGTTTGATCCCGGAAATCGCACGCAAACGAGAATTGCGGGTTTTATTTGAGAAAATTTTCTACGTGAACGATGTCGCGGCCACAGCTAGTTATATTATTATACTAGCTGTGCATGCGACTTCTGTTTGTTATGTCAGATGGAAGAAAAATTTCACAACCTAACTGCATGAACAGAAAATGTGTATTATTTTGAGCCCCCTACGCAAAAGGGGCGTTATAAGTTTGACTAATATTTATGTGTGTGTTTGTCCGTCAGTCTAAGGCATCGTAGCTCTTAAACTGGTGAACCGATTTGAATGACTTTGTATTTAATTTGAAAGTTGGTTTTTAGTGGTGATTTCTAAACAGATCTTACAAAGGTCAGCAGCTCTTCTACTTGATGGAAGGAATTAAGCAACTGTACCGGCCTGATTGGTACGAAATATGTTATACTGTTGCTTTAATGTTATTGCAGTGACATGGCAACGACCTGTGGCTGTAGGATTCCTGCTCGGAAATCATTAACACTTATCGTTGCTTTGCAAATAGTGCACATGAGCTAGGAAGGTCATATGATAAAGGAACATGTCTTTTTAACTTCCCACTACATATGTAGATACGGAAGTTACTAATTTTACCCCGATTTTCGAAAATCGAGTTTTTACCGGGTATCCACGTTTTGAGGTCCTAGGAACCTTTTCCGACTATTTTCACGAAGACGTCAGTATGTCTGTATGTATGAGTGTGTGTGTGTGTGTGTGTGTGTGTGTATGTAAACATCTCATAACTTTTGAACGCCTGGACCGAACGAAACGCGGTCGATGGCGTTCGATTGGATTCCGCTCAACTTAGACTTCCTCAAAATTTGAACCGATTCGGTCCAGGAGATTTTAAGAAATTTTGGAAAAACAACAAAAAAGATTTTTTCGAAACAGTATTTTTTTAATATAACTTCCAGATTTATGTACCGATTAAGTACAAAAACTAATCAGCTCTATTCCTCAAAAAACTACGTCTAATACATAAATTGCATCAAAATCAGTTTATCCGTTTGGGAGTAATCGTTGACGAAAAATTTGGAAAAAAGTGTTTCTATTATTTAGCTAAAGCAATATTTTAGATCTCAAAAATTAAGTTGAATGCCATCATCGTATTCAAAATATACAGCTTTTCAAAAATTAATACACTGCCATTTATAACAAAATCAATGTATTTAAAAATCTGTATTTAAAATAAAAAAAATGTATTTAAAAATCTATACTTATATTTTTTACTCTTTTGCCCTTAAATTAAAATACCTTAATTTAGTGGGAAGTTTCAGGGATGGTCTGTAGGGTCAACGGTTAACACATTTTTTATTTATATTTAGGTACCTTCGTAGTTTCAAGAAGTTTAGGTGGTAACAGCGAGAGCGGTAAATGACTCTTGATGAATCGTGGCGACGGCATTTCGTATATTTGCGGTACGGTCAATGGTACTAGTGCTTTCATCGCTTCTTCTAATTTATCATCTGGAATTACCGGTCGATTTGATGAAATGAAAAATGAAGATATTCTGAAAATAAAATAATTCATTAAAAACTCTTGTACAAAGAAACATATGTTTTTTAATGTTTTTGTCGAATTTATAATATGTATAAAAAATAATTTCGCCATATTGGATTTAGAATGCCACGACTTGGCCACGACTAACCATGCATTATTTTCTTAACTAATCGTGTATGCAACATTTCAGGTCAAGACTGATAAGTGACTTAATTTTTTTAAGCTATTGCATAGCTTCTATCGCGGGCCTTGAGCGTGGAGACCGAATCCAGAAATTCCGTAACGAAAATCTAACACCCCCCACTCCGACCGGCACAGCGGTGATACTTTTTAGTTTTTCCATCTATCTTTTAATGACATTTAACTTTTAATGACATTTTGAAATATCACGCTTGTCTCTTTAGTTCAGCAACCCGCATTTAGGTGACATTGGTTGTATTGGAAAACTACCGTAATCAGCTGTTTGTGAGAAAGTATATAGGTGTATAGGTATAGGTATTAGTTCAGCAACCCGCATTTAGGTGACATTGGTTGTATTGGAAAACTACCGTAATCAGCTGTTTGTGAGAAAGTATATAGGTGTATAGGTATAGGTATTTATCATCTACGTACAACAGTGAATATCAGAGTTTATCTTATCGCATTCAATCGTGAGCGCGTTTCGAGTTTACTAAGAATTTGTATGTGATTTGTACAGCGCCATTTAGTGGTAAATTGATTTCTCACGTTTACCACTAGGTGGCGCTGTACAAATCACATACAAATTCCTAGTAAACTCCAAACGCGCTCACGATCGAACGCGAAAAGAAAAACTCACACTTAGCATAATTTGTGTACAAAGTGTTTTAAATATGAATAAACAAAGAAAAAAAATACTGCATAAATAAAATAAATATAATTGTAATTGCATAAGTTGATAAAAAATGCTATGCAATAGCTTTACCGCGGCAGTCTCCGAGTGCCACACGTCTTTTTTTGTAATATTTGATCTATACACGAGACAAATTGAATAAAAGTTCACAACAATATATTCTAGACACCATAACATAATTAGAAGTCAGAAATTCCAGACGAGCGAGATTAATCTCATTACTAATATAAATGCCAAATTTGTGTATATATGTCTACCGGCTACCTTATCCTCCAAACCGGAACACAACAATGACAAGCTATTGCAGCAGGAATATCTTAGAGTTTAGACGGTACGGTACGGTAGTGACACTTATAGTCAATCGGTCAACTTTTACGACCTGCCTGGCAAAACGGCATTTGGTCTATTCTTCAAAGGAGCCCGGATCAACACGGGGGGAGGGGGGATGTATATATTATATACTACTTAACTCTAAAACGCCGCCGGTCGGTGAAACTTTGAATTAACGTAGGTACATTTTGTCGATCCAGAGTAACAGCTTAAACGCTTATAATTGCGTATGGTAAAAATAATAAAATGATTGTTGAGTTCGTTGAAGGAATTTCTTATTGTGATGGTAATTTAAGAAAATCTTAAGTATATTAGAAAATATTTAACCATGGAACATAGAATGATTTTTCCGTAGTTTTCTGTTGATCATATTTGAGTAGAGAACTTTCTAGAACGACATACGTAATGACTGTCATTACGTATATCTTTCTAGAAAAATTAGGTCAACCTAAAATGAACTTTATATGTAAGGTGTACGGCTGATTTTAGCTTGACTTTCTATTATATCATTAGAGATTATATTAAATCAGGAATTTAATTAAAATAAAATGAAAATTGAACTTTCGAATGATATGAAATATCTCCATTTTTAATCATCTGTATTCTACTATCATTTCTGCATTCAAGGATGGCACAATACGGCATAATTCAGTGTATAATAGATTTTCGCACGACGACTATCTCCTAATGATATGGTAAGTATCACTAAGGCAATTTAGAGTAAAAGCACATAATAGTGACGCACGCGGCACGCCCACTCTTCACTTCCCTTGTTCAATGTTCCACTATGATAATTCTAAATATAATTGTACATTGTAAAAACTATATGGAAAACATTTGTATACAATCCAAGGCATTTATATATTTAAAAAACCGACATTTTAAAAATCTCAAGTGAGATTGGGGATGGGAGAGGGGGTTGAATAAAATCACACGACATCTCACCAGGGGGAGAGGAAGGGACATAAAATTTAAAAAACACCTCACGTAATTTATAAACTTGTTACCATCATAAAACAGCTTCACCAATGGAAATGTGGTTGACGGCATTCGTTTTTTTTTTCGGAATGTCTCAATTGCTGTTAGCCTTATGGGCTGTTACAGCTTCACCGGTCGCGGGGGCGAGCAGAGTGCTCAGCCAGAATTTAAAGGTGTAGGGCTGTACGCCCTCCGCCCTAAGGGTGTCTCCTGTGAGACCGAACCTCGGCTTAGGCTGGGGTCGTGATTTGCGATGAGAGGGCTAGTGGCATTGTTTTGTCCGTCCGCCGAACCTTGCCCTTGGGCTCGGTTCGCCGAAGGGCGAAACAGGGGTCCTCGTCGCCGCCGGCGGCGACGGTGTCGCGAATGTAGGTGTGTAGTGTTATCGTGTAAACCATTGGCCAGAGATATCGGGTCATCGGGATCGGTAAGAATGACGGCATTCGATTTGTTTCCACCAAACTTAGACTTTCTGAAAATGTAACAGGTTAGGTTCTGTAGAATTTGAGAAATTTAAAGAACTTTAACAAACACTTTTGTTAAAAACGATATTTTTTTTAAGTAATTTCTACACGAATGCACCCAACTATTTCAAAGTTTAATTTGCTCTTTTTCTTAATAAACTTCGTTGGGTAACGTAAATTTCATTAAAATTGGTTGATTCGTTCAGAAGTTATCGTTGACAAAAAAAATTGAAATAATTTCGATTTCAAATTTCATAGATTCTCAAAATCTCCCACGCCAAATCCGTTCAGATTTTTCAATCGAATGCCAACAACTAAATTTTCTAAAATTAAATTTCAAAAGTTATGAGATGTTTACATACATACAAACATACTGACGTCATGGTGAAAATTATTGGAAAAAGTTCATAGGATCTCAAAAAGTGGAGATCTGGTGAAAATTCGATTTTCGTAAATCGGGAAAAATCAGTAAATTCCTTATCTACATACGAAGCTAGAGTTATATTATATTGAGATGGAATAGTTTTGGTACTTATGCGTCTATTCCTCCTGCACTACATGTCAATGTCCAAAACACAGCTCTTTGTTGTCATCTGCTTTGACGCTTACAGGAGTGATAGCAGTAGTACGAGTGAGTTTAAGAAAAAGCGCTAGTGTATATGTAAGTTATAAATAAATGCAGCTAATCATCACTTACTCTATAAACGGGAACCTATCATTTAACGATATAGATTTGGCTTTCTCGAAGTCGAAGTTATTCATCAGCAGCCACACCAGGTCTTGCGTCCAAGTTGTACCTGAACAACACAAATTATATCATTACTAGCTAATAACCGCTCGCTTTGCCGGGCATAAATTTGTTGACAATAACAAAAAGTATTTATATATTATTTGCGAAATCACGTGCTAGTATACAAATTTCTATCAGAAATATTCTATAAATTGAGAGTCAAGTCAGTCTCTAGTTATCTATTTGCGGCATCGAACGCAATTTTGACGCGTCAACATTTTTTTAAACAGATACGCGGTCATAATCAATCAGTACATCAATCTGGAAGTTATTTTAAAAAAAGCCGTTCAAGTGGGTTGTCAGACTCACGCCTCCCACTTGACAAGTTCCTCGTTATCGTCTCGTGTGTCTCGAGATTCGCACATTTGCAAATTTCCAGTCGTCGAGATGGTGAGGATGAAATTTTGAATTTCGTTGTGATGTCCGGTCAGAATTAGTCCTGTCGTCGAAGATTCAGCCGCTCTTCGTTGAATGCGGTCAAAAGGAAGAAGCTGGTACTGAGGAGCACCCGCCTACAACTGAGAGCAGTATTCTAAATGGGGCCGGATTTGCGCCTTATAAAGTTGTAAACGATGGGCCCTTGTGAAGTACTGCCTGGCCCTGCTGAGAACTCACAACTTTTTGAGGCTAATTTGGCGTTGCCGTCCAATTGACCACGGAATTATACGTTGCTCGATATCTCAACTCCAAGGATTTCGAGACTGGCTGTGGCTGTTAGGGAAGTATTTTTTTACCCCACTTTGAGGCTGTGGAAAGTTGTTTTTCGATTTCTGACACAAGTTTATTCCGGCATTCGTTGACGTGTTGTTGAGAAACCCCGCTGCGCCCGGAGTAAAAAGCTTCATCCGTATTGTCATCTGCTTAGCATTGAACGTTACTTAATAGCAACATGTCATTATTATACAGAAGAAACAGTGTAGGTGATAGCACATAGCCCTGAGAAACACCAGCATTGACGGGCTTAGGTTCAGAGCATTCTCCATCAACAACGCCCTTGATGCTCCGATCTGTCAAAAAACTGGTGATCCAATTGCAGAGTTTCACGGGAAGCCCATAAAAAAGGAACTTGGAGGGAACTTCTTTATGCCATACCCGAGCAAAGGCCTTCGGTATGTCCAAACTAACTGCCAAAGCCGCCCCCTTTTTCTCCACAGCCTCCACCCATCGGTGCGTTAGGTAAACTAAAAGATCACCACCTGAGCAACCGCGATGAAAACCGCTAATTAGCTGGTGTTCTTCTAGATACCTCAAAACCTGCCTATTAATAACGGATTCCAATATTTTGGAGAACAAAGACGTTATCGCTATAGGCCGATAGTTGAACGTATCTGAGCGTTCGCCTTTCTTAGGGAGTGGGTGCACTAAAGCTGTCTTCCGAGGTATCGGGACAGCACCAGTTATGTATAAGAGTCGGAAAAGATGCGTAAAAACCGGCGTGAACTCGAGAGCATAACTCTTTAGCACGATTCGAGAGATGCCATCAGGACCACTAGTCTTATGGACGTCCAAGGAAATGAGTGCTTTACGCACTGCTGTTTTGAGGAATTGAACCTCGGGCATGTCACACTGCGTGAAGGTAGGCGGCATGTTCCCCTGGTCGTCCAGAGTCTTAGTTGGCAGCAAAGAGTGGGCCCAAAAGATCGTTCTTCTCCTCGGCAGCATGGGCCAGAAAGCCATCAGCTCTGCGCAGAGGTGAAAAGGAGGGCAGACAGAAATTCTCTTGGACAGCCTTGGCGAGAGACCAGAACGCACGGGTTCCCGAAGTAAGGTGGACTAGTCTCTAACCAATTCTGTCAATGTGCTCCGATTTTGTTTGAGCGATGGCTCTTTTGAAAGACCTAGAGGCTAAATTATACTAATTCTTTCTAATTTTACTGATGTGTTTACCTTTCTAATTTTACTGGTGTTTACATTATGATATGCCGCTGCAGCAGCCTATTCTCGGTAGCACTCCTGTTTTCGACGTGAAGTCGCTTTGCAGTGGCGACCAAATCAAGGCCGATGGGTACCACAGTAAACGGAACGAACAGTTCCATACCCTGCAGCACCACTTCGGAGACGCAGTCAGCAACGATATTTGGATCATCCAGTGAGAAGCATATTTGCCTCTTCCTCAATCCGTCCCAATCTGCTGACCTGTTGTGCCAAACGAGGCGACAGCCTGAAAAACGAGGCCCCGAAAAACACATTACCGGCACTTTACTCCGTATGTGGCAGTGGTCTAATAAAGAACCTGGCGGAGCATCTACGAAAACTTAGTAATTGTCCGGATAGGAGGTCAGCAGAAGGTATAACAGGGTAAATGTCACGGTAAATGGTCATCCACATCTGGAACAGGCGTAGGCAAAGTAACCAGCTGTATTAGACCGCTATGCTATGCTAGATGCTAAAGCAAAATCGTGAACAGACATCCCGCGAGAGCGGTGGTACGTGAGCCAAGCCATTCAGCATGATGGACGTTAAAGTCACCAAGGATCACGATCTCCGCGGAGGTGGTTTGCTGTATCACGGAAAAATTGTGAGAGATTTACATACAGATGCACACAAATTACACAAAAATTCACCAAATGAAATTCCATTGTTTGTAGTGAAATTAAAGTACAAGTGATCATAACTTTGTTTTAATAAATAACGGGGGAAAATGCCACACAGATAGCAACGTACCATTAACATCTTTGTTGTCTATAGGCAATGGTTTCTCTTTTTCTCTCTTTTTCCATCAGGAGACCCATCTGCTTGTTTGCTATCTAGTGATAAAAAATCCTTAAGCCGGTTGACCCACAGGCCATCCCCAAAACTTCCCGCTAAATTGAGATATTTTAAGCTCAAACTAAAAATTATAAATAACTTGTGTAATTATATATTGTGTAAAAATAAGTATAGATACTTGAGCTCGAAGAGTTCAAAACCTAAAGTTTGTTAAAATAACAGAAGTAATTTTTTTGAATATATATATTTTTTTGATTTTCTGAATGATGATCGATTTTGATGTTTCATCGATTGTGATATTCATTGCAATTTTTGAGCACTAAAATGTGTTATTAGCCACAAAATGGATCGGGTGAAAAATGTCGAAGAGATCAAACAATATTTTGATTTTTTAAAATGATTAAAAATGATTTAAAATGATTGAATTTTCGGCATTAATAAATTCCGAACGAATCAACCGATTTTGATCCGATTTACGGTATTAAACACAGTTTTTTAAGTAAAAGAACTGATTAAATCCATACTAATATTCGTTGGCGACACAAATATGAAATAGGGGATGAAATTTTTGTTAAAAGCTATTTGGACGACTTATTAATATACTAGCGGGCGAAGCTGCGCGGGTCAGCTAGTTTTTAAATAAATCAGTATATTAGCCCGAAAGTTATTTTAAAAATATATAGTAGGTTTGCTGTAAACAGCATAATTGAAATATTGAAGTTTTTTAAGTACTAAAATATTGTAGGTAAAAAATGATTAATTGCAAAATTTCAGTTATGTCGAAAACACCCTTTTATCAAATTTTTCGTCAACGATAACTCCCGGACGGATAACCCGATTTTTATGCAGCTTACGGCATTAGACGCAGCAATTTTGCTCTCAATCGGTACATTAATTTGGCAATTATTATAAAGACATTGATTTTCAGAAAAAAATGAGACTTTTTCAAAATTTGACCAAAACAGTTCAGATTTTTACGAAGACTAAGTTTGGCAAAACCCAAGTTGTTCAAAAGTTATGACATGTTTTCATACACACGTACACACATACACACACATACATACATACATACAGACTGACTAACGTCATCTTGAGAATAGTCGGAAAAGATTTCTATTACCTCAAAATGAAATAGGAGATCTGGTGAAAACTTGATTTTCGAAATTCGGGGCAAAATCAGTTACTTCCTTATTTTATATCAAAATTGTTAAAGTATTAATAACAAAGATAAGATGTACATATCTGGATATTTGAAGAAATTTTCCGTACACTTATATCGATAAACCGTATCGAATATCGATGATGCAACATTTTATCAGTTTCGTGAAAATAACACCGGTTGCTGTGAAGTGATAAAGCGACAGATTTTTTTAATTTTGGAATAGACGTTTGTCTTCCATCTCATCTGATAGAAATTGTCGATGAAGACGAAGGTGGCTTATGTTTTTCATTATTAAATAACAATCAAGCAGGTGGTAGGTACCTACCTGCATAACTGTAACATTTAAAATAATGCTCTTGAGTATCTTTCCAGTTCAAAGTGACTTCTAATATATGAATTTGGGAATAAATAAAAGTCTATTTCCTTGAATTCAATTGCTTCTTTTACGCGAAGGTTTCATTATGTAAGTTTAAATTGCGGTTACCTATGACTTTATTTGTTTTCTGCTAGGACTGCGCTTGAATGTAAGTCTCCGCCTTTGTCTCCAGAACAAAATTAATTGAAATTTATTTTGGCATTATTTTTGTTTTTATAGCACTCACCCTGTGCTTGGGAAACTTGAAAAACTTTAAAAACAAGAAAGAAAAGTGTCGACACGCGAGACTCGAACCCGTGACCAACTCCCTCAAGCCGGGACGTGTCGACGGGCTCGACGTGGCGAAATTCTTTGTTATATGATCGATTATGTCTATTGTACTGATCGCTACATACACAAACGTATAACTAGTTAAATGAGTTCATCGTTACAGATGAAATTCACATTTATAATTTTTTGATCAGTACTTTCGTGCTTTCTAATTATTTTTGTTTTTATAGCACTCACCCATGCTTTGGAAACTTGAAAAACTTTAACAACACCAAAGAAAAATGAACCGACACGCGAGACACATTTTGGGATATTTTAAAATTAATTTAAAACATAAAATTATGTTTATTAATAAAATAATCTGCGTCCGACTTAATATAAACGTAAAGAGATGTATTATTCTTATGAAAAATATACCTTTAAGTACAAGGAGTTACCTATAAACTATCTTTAATAAATATTCACTTCCGATTTATTAAAATTTCAAGTTTTAAAAGTTATTTAGATAATCAATCTTAAACAATAGGATTTACGGTTCCATCCAAAGAAAGAAAATACGGAATAAAGAAAAGAAGATTATATAAAAACAAATAACACGGCTATAAACACTTGCAACTTTAAACTGCATTGTTTTTGAAATATTGATAGCTCATCCATACTAGTCCATACTATCCATACTAATATTATAAATGCGAAAGTAACTCTGTCTGTCTGTCTGTCTGTCTGTCTGTCTGTCTGTTACACTTTCACGGCCAAACCACTGAACCGATTTGGATAAAATTTGGTACAAATATAGTTTGAGACCCAAGAAAGGACATAGGATAGTTTTTATCCCGGAAATCCCACGGGAACATGAACTATGCGGATTTTTATTTTAGAATTTTTTCCACGCGAACGAAGTCGCGGGCACAGCTAGTAGCTAATAATCCTAGTTGTAACCCTCCAGGCTATGGGAGGGTTACAACTAGGATTGACAATCGTAATTTATATATAGTATTGTTACGAATAATCTAGAAGCGTGTAGAGTTGGAGCGCACGCGCGCTAACTTTCTAGAAATAAAGGAAAGAGATAGCTACTCCTATTGACAAACAAATAGTTGACCTGGGCTATGCCATAATGGACTTTGTGGGATATGGCATAAGGTTGAAAATAGCGTGTACTAGGATTTATGACTCATAACGTGTTTACGATAAGAAGTGATTCATTGTTTCCCGATACATTTAGATTTTTCTGGATCCAGCTAGGACTTTCCCCTGCCTATAAATACAGAGATGTTGACAAACACAAGGCAGTTTTTATCAAGCGATCGAGAGCGATACATCAAGTGACTAGTGCGAAGCGAGGAGTATTTTATTGTGTAGTGTTCTAAGTTCAGTGATAGTACAGCGAGTGACTATTGTGTAAAGTGTATTTGAGTATTACGTTGTGTTGTGTTGTGTAAATACACGTATTTAATATAAGTGGTGTTTTCTTACAATTGCGAACCCGAGTACGTAACAACTGGTGTCGGAAGTGAAATTGTGTTAAAAAAAAATGCCACTTATTCCGAAGGAAGGTGTTACCACCAGGTCTCAGGCTGAGACACAGAGGGTGTCAGAGGACACTGAGATGCGTGCTGGTGATGAACCTGCAAGTGTTGCCAGCATGTCACTATCGTCGAGCGCAGCGCCTACTGATCTCTCTGTTATACTGACGGCTATACAACAACAGCTACGGGAACAACTTCAGCAACATCAACAGGAACAGCAACAGCAACAACGAAAGCTACAGGAACAACAACTGCAGCTACAGGAACAGCAACAACAGAAGCTACAGGAACACATCAAGGAACATTTATCTGGCTTTGATGATAAATTGACAGTTATCCTGGCGCAACAAGACCAGCTTAAAAGCGATGTGGGCCTCGTCAAGCGCGACATAAAGGGTGTTGAGAAGAGGGTTGATCACTTGGAGGCAAGCTGTGACAAAATAAGTGAAAACGTGGACCAACTGGAAAGGGAGGTCATGAAAATGAAGATCACGGGAGTAAAGTCGGGTGCTATCATTACCAGTTGTTCCCACCAGGTAGGTCCTCGGGTAAAAGTACCCACTTATGACGGCCTTACGTCATGGAGTGCGTACCGCACTCAGTTTGAAATAGCAGCGAAAGCCAGTGGTTGTATATAAGAAATATAAAATAAATAAACATTGCCTAACAGCTCTGAGCACGGCGTTACGGGGAGAGGCGCTCTCTGTGTTGGATGCAATGCCTAAAGAGTATCAGTTCACTGATTTGATGGAGGCATTGGAAGCTCGCTACGGTGAGCGTCACTTGGAGCATGTTTTCCGTGCCCAATTAAAGGACCGTGTACAGAGGAGCGGCGAGGGACTTCAACAATGGGCCGTCGAAATTGAGAAGCTTGTGAGGAAGGCGTATCCTTCAGCTGACGCTAACACAGTTAATAACACTATTGTCTAGGCGTTTATTGATGGAATTCGAGACCTGGAAGTGCGTGCTGCTGTTCGCCTTCAGCATCATGTGACGATGAAGGAGGCTTTAGCTTATGCGCTAGAGGTAAAAGCCGTTCACCACGAACCGCGCGCATAAAAGGGACGCGAGGTTACAGAAGTTGTGGCTCGAGTAAAAGCAGCGGAACCTAGGAGACTGGGCCCCATGTGCTACGCCTGCGGTGAACGTGGGCACATTAGAGTTAGCTGCCCAGCCAAACCTATTCCTACAGGTTCAATGAATTGGCGACAGCAAGCGGGAGGAATCTCAGCAGCTGAAGAGAGCAGGCACGTCAAACAGCCTGTTGAACCAGCAGGGAAGCGAGTAACAGCCAGGAGCAAACGCCAGGTGCTGGCTGGTCGAGAAACAACCCCAAAAGCTGTCGTACCTCAGGTGAGCGAACGCAACAGTTTATCCATTAAGGGATTGGTTAATGGCAAGAACTGCAGCTCAACGAGGGACACCGGAGCCACACGAACTGTAGTGCGATCAGAAGCGGCTAGTAATGGTAACCTGAGATCGAGGAATACAGTACAGCGTAGTGGAAAGCCTAACCCAAATGCAGATGCATTATCACGACGACCATGTACGGATGATGGCAAACCTTGTGTAAGGATGGAGACGAAGGAAAGGATTCAAGTCTTGCGAGCTAAGCCTACGGATGACAGGTGGGAAACTGATGAGATGCGTAAGGCCCAGTATGAAGATAGAGATTTGCGGCCTCTAATAGATTGGATGAAGCAAGACACGGGAAAGCCCGAATGGCAGGAGCTGGCTCCCTTCAGCGCCATTACGAAAAGTTATTGGGCGCAGTGGGAAAGCCTTGTGTTGCAAAACGGCTTACTGTACCGCAAATGGGAAAAACCTTCAGGTAGAGAACATCATCTACAGTTGGTCGTGCCAAGAAAACTTATCAAGGACGTACTACGTGAGTTGCATGATGGGGTTTCTGGGGGACATCTTGGAGTACGACGAACATTGGTAAAGGTACGAGAGCGTTTTTACTGGTTGAATTGCCGAGAAGATGTCGAGAATTGGTGCCGAAAATGTACGTCATGCTCTGCAGTGAAAGGTCCGCAGGTTAGAAGCCGACGCAACCTTAGACTATACAACGTGGGAGCCCCCTGGGAAAGGATAGCGATTGACGTGGCTGGGCCATTTCCTAAGACAGATAACGGGAACAAGTATTTTATGGTCGTGATGGATTACTTCACGAAATGGCCGGAGGTGTTCGCAATCCCTAATCAGGAAGCCACGACTGTTGCTGAGAAATTAGTCAATGAGGTGATATGCAGATTTGGCGTTCCGCTGGAGATTCATTCAGACCAAGGTAGAAACTTTGAATCTAATGTATTCCAGGAAATGTGTAAATTATTAGGTGTATACAAAACAAGAACCACACCTTATCACCCATAGTCTGATGGAATGGTTGAAAGGTTTAACCAAACTTTGGAACGACACTTAGCCAAGCTAGTAGAAGATCACCAAAAGGACTGGGATAAATACATACCTCTGTTCTTACTGGCTTACCGAACAGCGGAACATGAAAGCATAAAAGTGACGCCAGCCTATGCCAACTTCGGCAGACAGTTACGTATACCAGCAGACTTAATGACTGGAGGCCCGCCACCGAATGCAGAGACCCAATTAAGTATACCGGAACATGTTGAAGACATTCGTGAGAGGTTACGCGATATACACTCGTTAATAAGTGAAAACGCGTTGGAATCAAGTCAGCGGATGAAGACCAGATACGACCGAAACGCCAATCATAGAGGTTTTCAGGAAGGATCTCTTGTTTGGCTACATAATCCAGTTCGACGAAAAGGAAAATCACCTAAGTTACAGCGACGTTGGGATGGGCCATACAAAGTAATCACACGGATCAATGACGTAACCTACCGAGTGCAGAAGCAACCAAGAGGGACCATGAAGATTGTTCATGTTGATCGATTAGCCATCTATAATGGAAGTAATGATGTTCGGGACGAACATAACTAAGAGGGGGTAGTGTTACGAATAATCTAGAAGCGTGTAGAGTTGGAGCGCGCGCGCGCTAACTTTCTAGAAATAAAGGAAAGAGATAGCTACTCCTATTGACAAACAAATAGTTAACCTGGGCTATGCCATAATGGACTTTGTGGGATATGGCATAAGGTTGAAAATAGCGTGTACTAGGATTTATGACTCATAACGTGTTTACGATAAGAAGTGATTCATTGTTTCCCGATACATTTAGATTTTTCTGGATCCAGCTAGGAATTTCCCCTGCCTATAAATAAAGAGATGTTGACAAACACAAGGCAGTTTTTATCAAGCGATCGAGAGCGATACATCAAGTGACTAGTGCGAAGCGAGGAGTATTTTATTGTGTAGTGTTCTAAGTTCAGTGATAGTACAGCGAGTGACTATTGTGTAAAGTGTATTTGAGTATTACGTTGTGTTGTGTTGTGTAAATACACGGATTTAATATAAGTGGTGTTTTCTTACAATTGCGAACCCGAGTACGTAACAGTATTGTTCTTTATTTTGATTAAACGTACTTTATACTTTTGGAAGGAATTAATGTACTTTATTTTATATTGTTGATACCTACTTTAAAAAGGTTTATAATTGTTTATTAAAAAGAATAAAAATCATAAGCAATTAAAAAAATTACAATCATTTCAGTCATCTCGAAGTTTCGTTAATATCAAATTAGTGATGACATTGAATATACTTATAGGTACAAAATTATAATTTGTAGAAAGAGCTTTTTTTCTGAGTAATATCAAGAGATGGGACGCTTGACGTGGACGTCCCTAATAAATAATAAATAAATATTCACGGGACAAATTACACTTACTGATCTAACCCCAAAGTAAGCAAATATTTGCTTGTTATGGGTGTTAGTCAACGATACTAATACATAGAAATACATATTATATAAATACCAGAATATATATAATAAACACCCAAACCCGGAAATACAAACATTTATGCTTATCACACAAATGCTTGTCCCCGTCGGGGATCAAACCCGAGCCATCAACGGGGCTAGTAGCTGCGTAGTCAGGGTCGCTAACCACTCGACCAACGGGGCGGTCGTAATAGACCTAATAGACCGGGAAATGAGACTTTGTGTCTCATATTAGATCATATTAGATCATTTCTATCAGTATAGCGGTTTTTCAGGGGTCTAATTATTAATAAATTAACGTGTTGTCGGTGCGACTGGCTGTACCACGTCGGCGAAGTATGGCATTACGCTACCGCCTACTTCTTTTTTTTATCGACTATTGAAAACTACAAGAATTTTTGTGGAACAAATTGTTCGACACTCGTAATTTATCCGACACGTTCGATTAACGGCCACGTGATTGGGCCGCCCGCGCCGCGCTGCACCGGTACCCAGCAATCAAGCATGTTTAATACCCATAAAGCAGCTCATATAGAACTTAAAGTTCTATTGCAGCCGTACAATGGTGTAAAAAGATGCTTTTATCGGTATAAGAGACCTTTATGAGTTTTTATACAGCCTAATGCTGTACAAGGCAGTTCTTAGAGTTCCGCGTAAGCTTTAGGCGTTATATCTGAATATTAATACACTACTGTACAGCTTTAAGCAATTGGTAACTCATTAGGCTGATTTTAACACTTAAAGCTGTACATTAGCTGTATTTTGTTTAGCACGGGAATTTATTACAGCTTTAAGTGTTATTATAGTATCACTCAACGCTTGTTTCTGTAAAATGGGACGTGCAATCACTGTTCTACAGCTAATATTTATGGCGTAATTGTAGACTGTTATGCAGCCAAAGGTGTTAAAAAATCTGCATATACAGCTATAGTACAGCTCAAGGCTGTATTACTGAGAAAATTGTTGTTTGCTGTTTTTATATCTGCATAGTTGATATCATGTGGAAAAAAATCAAGAGGAAGATTGAAAAGGAATATTTAAATATTATACATTACCAACCAAGTAATCGTGATGAAGATAAAGCTGAAAAATTACTAATTCAGGTAAACCTACAATCGTCATTTTTATTAATGTTCGAGGAAAAGGGTTCCGTAACAAAAACATTAAAAAGTGATTGTAGGTTATCTGATTTATTATTTTTTAGGCTTATCTTCTTCATTAAGGTTACTTGGTTGGTAATTTACAATAACTGATTTTTTTCAATGTCATAAGATAGCAAACAAGCAGATCGGTCTCCTGATGAAAAGAATCAACCATCGCCTACAGACAGTAAAAATGTTAATTGTGCGTTGCTCTCTTGTGGCGAGGTCTAATGCCCCATGCATAAGTTTACCGGCCACCTTACCCTCCAAACCGGAACATGACAGTGACTAGCACTGACGCTTTGCAGCAGGAATAGATAAGGCGGTGGTACCAGACCCGGTCGAGCCAATGTAGAGCTCTATCACCTAGTAACCACGATGGAAGTGACTCGCATAGCCCATCGGTTGTCTTTTACGACCTGCCTGGCAGAAAGGCAATTGGTCTATTCTTCAAAGAATATATAAAAAAAGAGTTAAAAAGAGAAATAAAAATCATTACACTGAGAAAATATGTATTTTTTTATTTTTAACTTGCTACTATACGGAGTTTTACAAAAGCGGTATAGTAAGTCGAAAGGGGGTGACTCAGAGGGTCATTTTGAACAACTTTTGTTCAACGATTTGTGAAAATTCCCGAAAAACAATTTTGTTTTTCCATTGTGAAAAGTCACGTGACCAACAAAGTTTCTATGGAGAATCAATATTTTTTTCGCGAATTTCCAAAAGTCGTTAAACAAAAGTTGTTAAGAATGACCACCTGAGCCACCCCCTTTCGGCTTACTGTACCACTTTTGCAACACCCTGTATATATGTATACTTACAATCGTTTTAAAAATATTATATACTTAGATACAATTACAGGCAAAAGAGTATGTGTTTTTCTTTGAAGAACTAATAATATTAAATCACGAGCACGAAATAACGTATTCTTCTTAAAAATATTTTTGTGATAGACCAATATTTAAAGGGCTTGATTTTTCGTTCTTGATCAACTTAGTTATATCAAGTTGTTTTCTTGGTCATTATAATTCACCTTTATCCTCCCACAAACTAGGTACGATACAAATACGGTTTTGGCTTCTCTCAATTGTTTTTATTATTTTATAAGGCATATTTCCCTGAAAAATAAAGTAAAACATGATTGAAATACACTTCTCATAAGTTATAGTTAACAATAAGTTGGTTTAGTTGTAAAGTCAAACGACCGACATCAATACAACACAATAGCGAAATCAAGTGACAAACATATGTTTTGTATTTAGGGTTCTTCAATTTTTGTACGCATCTCTAAACATAAGTTAAGTGATTAAAAGCCAATTACTGTACAATAGATTTATATAGGGACTTAGTACAGCCTAAAGTGTATTTGGACGGTAATTAAAAGCCAATAGCCGTATAATAGAACAAAAAAGAGATTCAGTACAGCTATTTGCAGTATATCACCCTCCAAATACACTTTAGGCTGTATAACAAAACGCCGCCATTATTGTGTATTAAAAACAACATTAAAGAAATATATTGTTAAATAAAAGATATATTTAGCAATAGCTAAAGCTATATCTTGACATGCAACTTATATTATGATCATTATGCCTTTATATACAATATTGTACCATAAATACTTGTATATTCTAACCTTAAACACAAACACTTACCGTATTTTGCAATAATTTTATTTGTGTTATCTTGATTATTTCGTTGGCGCGTGAATATTTTGAGAGAAATCATATATAATTTCTCAATAAATTATAATTTGCACTTTGAATACACCGTTTCATACTGCTCCAAGTCCAAGAATTTATCGTTTATTAATATATTTTTAATTATGGCGTCTGCAGATACCAATATGTGATATAATTAATGTTATACAATATCAAAAACCGATTGTTACTTTTTATCATTTTCAAACACCTATTAAGAACGTTTAGCTGTACAAGAGAGTATATTTAGTGTTATAGTTTCTTTATACACCGAATAACAGCCTTTGTACAGCCTATAACAGCTTGTACAGCTATTGTGCAGCCTATTTAACTCTTAGCTGTACAAGACAGTTACAAGAGAGTATCCTTAGTGTTATAGTTTCTTTATACACCAAATAACAGCCCTTGTACAGCCTATAACAGCTTGTACAGCTATTGTGAAGCCTACATAACGCAATAAGCTGTATAACTTGGGGCCCTTTTTGGTGTTATATCGGCTGTAGAAGCGCTTCTACAGCCTTTATACGGCTTCGTATACAGCTTTAAGTTTAAAAATGAACCTAAATGCAGCCTATATACAGCTTAACGTGCTACTTGGGTATGGACATTATTTTCTTTTTGTTATTACGTAATTAGAACACAAATGATTTAATATTTTGTGTCATCGTCTCCAGTCTGTAAACGTAACTATAGTGACCTGTAATGTTTTTTTTACTACCGATAGGGAAGCGCCTGACCACGACCTCGCCTGATGGTACAATAAGATGCGGCCTAAGGTGGAACACGCTTCCCTAGAAGGTACCTGTACCACTCTTCTCTTGAAGATCCCCGGGTTGTACCCATCGGGAAACACAGACTCAGGAAGCATAGTCCAATCCCTTGCGGATCGGATCAAGAATGTCGAGTCGAAACGCTTTGTTCGGGTACGTGGAACGTCCACCATATGGCGATGCCTAGTATCTGTGCGCCTCGACCATCGATAGAAAAACGGGGATAGCGGAATTAAGTCGTGCAGTTCCGCAGCGCACTCTCTAAAATGTATCCGATAAAAGACCAATAAGCTAGCCACTCTGCGGCGATGAGCGAGGCTCTGGAGCTTTTTACCTACCAGATCATCGTCGTTTATGAGCCTCTTGGCACGCCTCTCTATCGCCTCAAGCGTCTCCAGCTGGTATGTTGAAAATAGCAAGAAACAAAAGAAACCATGTTTTCAAAACGAATAGCACAGCTATTAAAATACTTTAGTTTTCAAACCTTATAAAAGGAATTACTTCCTTTTACCAGATATTAAATATATTGGTCTATAAATATACTAACCTGATTTAGGGAAAGATATAACAAACACATCATCAGTTCTGAGAGGTAAGTTGTATATGTCTGCGGCCAGGTTTTCGTAGCCCTTTGGCATAAAGTAATCCTTTGGTCCAACGCGAACGTAGTCTAAAACTTCACCTGAAATAAACGACTGGGTGTTAACTTTTTATAAGGAATTTTTAAAGGCAACTAATTTGAGAACCAGTAGTAAAAAACTATTTAAAAGGTTTTTTATTGATTATCTCTTAGAGAATTGTATGAACCTTCTTCTCTATTTTCTAATAGAGAATTTCTAATAATCTTCTGATTATATATTTATATATATATATATATATATATATATATATATATATATATATATATATATATATATATATATATATATAATAAACACCCAAATCCGAACATACAAATATTTCTTGCTCATCACACAAATACTTGTCCCCGTCGGGGGTCGAACCCGAGCCCCGTTGATTGCGTCAGGGTCGCTAACCACTCGACCAACGGGGCGGTCAAAATATCAGCAGCAAACAGTAAATTCCAATTGTCAAGAAAACGTTTGCAAGTTTTCATCAGCCATTCAAGTAAAGACAAAAGAATATTAATATAGATATTATAATTTTTTAAAGACAATGCAATATTAGTGAAATCCAACGAATTTGTATTTATTTATTTTAATACTTTATTGCATAAATAAGATACAAAGGCATAATTTAATACTATTAAACGTTTCTCGCAGCTTACCTTCGGTAATGTCGAGAAAAAGCTTGAGTATTTTGGTAGTACATAATTTATTACGAGCTTACAATTAAACTGTATTTTAACTAATAAATAATAACCCTATTAACAAGACTAAACTAAATAAAAATAGCAAAAAATTAAGTATAATATTGGATTATTATCCATAATAATATATTTGCATCTAGCTGTGCCCGCGACTTCATTCGCGTAGAGGTAGAAGAACAATTTCTAAAATAAAAGTAGACTTTTTTCCCGCCCTCGTAGTTCCTGTTCCCGTAAAATGTCCGGGATAAAAAAATGATGTGGTGTCGCGGGACACCAGGTAGGAACGAACTTCCTTCGGCTAAACGGCACTACTCGCTTGTGTACGCTGTGTACTGTCGCGCCTGCGCACGTCTCATTTAACGCTTTTATTCCACGCATTTTTCTTACGGTTTTACTATCACATTTTTTTCAGTTCGGTCGCACAGCAAAATCCCTATCCCCTCCAAGCCTGCCGTAAGGAACTTCGTTCCAAAACTATCCTATGTGCTTTCTCGGGTCTCAAACTATCTCTGTACCGAATTTCAACCAAATCAGTTGAATAGTTTAGGCCTGAAGAAGAGACAGACAGAGTTACTTTCGCATTCATAATATTAGTATGGATTCATAATAATATGCTATAAGAAGTTTAATAATAATTCAACTTAACTATTTTTTCAAAAACTTCGATATTTTCTCGAAGCGAATAGGGTATATGCAGGTGATTTAAATTTATTAGTTTTTTATCTATTTTAGTGATTTAAATTTATTGTCATGAAATTTTGCATGGAGATAGTTGAAATCCGCGATCACACATAGGCTCCTTTTTCCAGATAATATGCTAAGAAGCTGAAAATATAAAGAATGTCACTTTGTATGAAAGATTATATTGATGATGTATTACACTATTCGCGGGAGAAACTGCGCTGGTTATTTAGTGATAAGTAAATATATACAGTTTTTAATAATCTAAAAAATGTCTTATAAATAAATAGAAATTCGTACCATTGAAAAATTGTTGTATCGTCTCTGTTTCATCCCGGGTCACATCCTTTATTTCGTAAGGGAAATGTTTGTCACCGCTCGCTGCCATCGTCACGACAATTTGAACTATCGTCCAAAACTGAGGCGATTACAATATTAATATTATCAATATTGCGTAATACAATCGGATTATGATAACATCTTACACATTTATTTAGATATTTCACCTGTAACAAGACGCTTTCAAGAAAAGATACTGGGTGTAAATCTGCACTCATTCCATTATGTCTCTGTTAATAATAAACTAGCTCTACCCGCGACTTCACTCGCGATTGCCATCCCAGCATATTATTTCTCATATTCAGCAATACTTTGCACGGCGAAGCACTCTTATCAAAAAATAAACTTTTTTCGTGTGGATTTGATAACACGTTAACTTAGACATTCTACCCTTGTGCCTCGTAGGGCTTTAGACAGTGTTTAACTGAAGTCACCACAAAACAACATTGGAACGCCTAACATAGGCCTGTCGTAATACCTTATATTTTCTACAGTCAAGTTTACAGTTTTCTTTGTCTGCCATAATATACTCATCCCTTATTTGACTAAAGTACATATTTGACTAAACTACATATTTGGCTAAAGAACAAAACCTACTTTTTATTGGGAGAAAGGTCACACACCGGTGATGCGAATGTCTCTAACTGTATTGTCATCTTAAACATGGCTGGGGCTATCCTTCCACATGGCCTTCAGAAATAGCGCAACTAAATGACGCCACTGCCAGGGGCTGCGAATTTGATCCTTATTTGTAAAAAAATGTTTTTCTCTACCTCTAAATCCGTTCAAGAAAATCATTTGCATTCCCAGTTGTTTACGTCGTTATCGCTATTTAACGAATGTATAAAAAATGTTTACCAGTCGGACAAAAAAATAACAGGGCCGACCTACAAAGTCCGAACCAGCTCTCATTTTACAGTTATTAAAACTTAGTGTATTTGAGTCCTTCCAGTACTGGGTACTTGTCGCGCGAAGCGCTAAAAAGAAATCCACACAAAGCTACCAGTTGAAGCATAGAATAATAACGCATAGAAACGAAGTCGACCCGCGCAATATTAAGCTATTTCAAAGAAGCCTGAAAAGTGCCACACATACACACACATACATACATAGATACAGACATACTGATGTCATCGTGAAAATAGTCGGAAAAGATTCCTAGGACCTCAAAACATGGACGTCTGCTGAAAACTCGATTATCGAAAATCGGGGTAAAATCAGTAACTTCCTTATCTACATACGTAGTGGGAAGTTAAAAACTGGTTTGCTAAATCACGTTTTTTTACATTCATTGTTAAATAGCAATTTTACAAAAATTATACGATATACCTGAAGATATTATCTAAGGAATGTGCTAACTTATTACATGATAGAATGTACTTTACTTGATCATATAAAATTCCGAAAACAGGCTAAAAAAATCTCTAAAACGAATAATTTGTTAATACTATTTCTAATCTTCGACATGATTCATGATTTTTGCCTGGATATCTTTGGTTAGATGTACTGAACGCTGTTTTTTATTATTTTTGAAAAGACCTTACTCATATATATATGTATGTATATATATATATATATATATATATATATATATATATATATATATATATATATATATATATATATATATATATACACTATATGTATATATATAATATATATATATATATAAATATATATATATATATATATATATATATATATATATATATAAATTTCAGTTACGGTTTCAACGTAATTAAAACCTTCTGAAAACCAAATTTTTGTTTCTTATGTCTAAGTTTTCCCTATATTTGATTAATTCTTGCCCTGCTTGGATACCTAAGTAGGTACATCTCATATCTTTCAATAGCAAATAATTAACATTACAATTAGGGTCTAAATTACTTGAGAACGGAATAACAAATCCAGGATCATTCACTTTAAAAAACTATTTCTGAATTTCTTTACTTGGATACACCAATAATAAACTCCAATTATAAACCAATTAAAATCAACAAAATGACGCCTAACCATTGATATAAAAACCCAAGATGCACAGTCCCGAACAAAACTGACACTCAAAACTGTCCCTAATTTCACATCTATATATAAAAATCAATCCCTATTTTCCTTGGTCACGACATCTCGCCTGAATGGCTGGACCAATTTCGGTAATTTTTTTTTTTTGTTATGTTTGTAATTGTAAGGAGAAGGTTCTTATAAAAGAAAATATTAATAAAATTGCGAGAAAATTTAAGAATACTTAACCACCATATAAAGTTTAATACCATATTGGCTGCGTGGAAGGACAATCCCGTAGACTTATATAAATTACGTGTCACGTTGTTTGTCCGCTATGGATTCCTAATATGTAAGGCAAAACAACGTTTGCCGAGTCAGCTAGTTAGTTATAAATATGGTAAAAACACATTATGTTTTTGCATATCCAAACTTAAACACAAGATTTATAGTTGATTTTTAAAAACATTGTACAAAAAGTAATAAAATTGACAGTGTCGCGTTCGAAGCGATTCTATTTGAAATAAGCGCACAATTTAAATTTATGCGCTCATTTTTAGAGGACGTTTTTGAGACACTGATTGTGCATCTTGGGTTTTTTACATCAATGTGCCTAACTTTTATTGTCCTTTATACATTGTCATGTTCGAGTTATGCTTTTCTGTTGCTTTATTAATGTTAGAAGAAAAAATATTTTTAATGCACACAATTGTACCTATTATAGTTTATTAAATGTATCGAAGATTAGCCGTTTCCCGCGCTGTATGAAATGAGGCCATCTTACTCAGGAATAAAGTAGTTTTCAAGTGGGTGAAATATATTTTAAACCCGGTTCAGTACCTAATTCCAGAAATTACTTACTTTTTATAAACAAACTCACAAACTTTCAAATGTACGGTTTGAAAGTTTCGAAAGATCGCACTTTTTATAATATTAGTACAGAGTGAAACATGTGTTGTAGAGTTTTTTTTAATGGTCGTACTTTTTGATGGTAAAAACTTTTTTGTTAAGTTAGAGATTGATAAAATAACCTTAATTAAAGTCGATACAACGTTTAAACAGGGCCGTAGTGGAGCTATCTGTGCACTATGGGGGATGTTTCTATAGTTTCTGTAACTTTGCAATTAAAGTCTGTGATAAATCAGAATTTTATTGAAAATTTCGTTAAAAAGTTTTATTAATTATTATTTTTATACACTAAAAAGCGAAAGTCTGTATCTTTTAGGTGGTCCTTAATCCATTTTTCTGTCAAGTCTACAAGTTCTTCGTCAAATAGTTCTCCCCATCCACCAGATTTTCCTGTAAAATAAAATTCAATTTAGTACAATTATATATTTTCCAAACAGGCTGTTATTTTGTTTTAATTCATGTTTTTTTAAATCTGATTGACAAACGACAGAAATTGATTATTTTTATTAGGTGCTAGTCGAAATGATTGTCATTTAAGAAATTAGTGATCTAACCTAAAACCTAGTTTCTTAGGTCTATGATGTCTTTTAATGATATAAGCCCACAAAAAGATAGGCCACTTGATGATAAGCGATGATCACTGACGGATAATAGAATTGTTTACAACACTAAATAAAATGTGAATACATATGAGATATATAAATGTGTATGTATGAAGTCTGAAGTTTATACCCATAGAATAATAACGCATAGAAACCTAGTCGACCCGCGCTATATTAAGCCATTTCAAAGAAGCCTGAAAAGGCCTCTTACGCTCGCCGGCCGCTCAGACATGTGACACGTGCCACACAGAGTACAGCTCTCGCAATTTCAAAAAATGTGAGTTACTGTGTGGTGAAAGTATGTCACCGTGCTTCACAATAGCGTATTTAGGGCTTGATGATCACATTTCACACATAAAAACTACTTGGCATCGGATATTTGTATAAAAAAAATGTAAGGTTAAATAGCTTTGGAATATCATCTTGAGAACATCTAGAATATTTCTTGACATTTAAAATATTATACGTAACCGAATAAAAGTATAAGTTTCAAGTTTATACTAAATGACTATTAATGTTATAATATGAAAGACTATTTGTAAGGTAGACCTAATTTAAATACCGTTTTGGGAAAATATTTATTTGCTTGCAACATTATTCACGCAATAATGTGTCTTTGTGTGCGTGTCAACGCAAGTAATTACACTAAGGGTGACGAAGGTTATGCACACATCGATACGGTTTTGGCTTAAAATATGAACGAAACGTTGAATGCAATTATCGCTCTAAGCGTTATTACTCTATGTTTATACCCTTATTATTTTTCGTCTTCATGAGACCTCCCTCCTTTTTTTTTTTTATTTTTTTTATTACACACGTTATTAATTATGTCTATGATTTAACACTCCAAAATGTTTTCAACCATCCATTCAGATTGTCTTTTAAAGCCCATTTTGTTTTCCACACTCAAATGTTTTAAAAAATGTTTAGCCCGCATTAAATGTGCTCAATTAAAGCGCATAAAATCTACCATTTAGATTTTTTAAAGAATCGTATATAGTCTATGTCACTCGTGCCATCAAAATGAATCAGGTTAGGTACATATTATTTATCAAAATCCGTTGAGCTGTTGAGCAGTTACTAGTGGACATAGAGACAAAGATATATACATATTTACAGGTCAAATAATAATCCCTGTTTTAGGCTTTGCTACTGTAGCGTCGGGTGAAAAAAGCAAAAATCGTCTCTAGACATAAAATAAGTAGTAGGTAAAGATAGAAAAATACCTTTTCTGATAAATGCGCCTTCATTACTAAATACGCCTGCTTCCTGCATCTGTGTCAAGTTCACGGATTTGTTTTTCTTGAAGTTATCGAATTTCAAGTGCTCACAAAGTTGCACCACATTCTCTTCGGTTACTTCTTTTCCGAGGAAATCAGCGATACGACGAATTGATCCTGGCAAATCCTAAAATGTAATATTTTTTTGTAAAACTTAAGCACTGCAGATAAGACTGTATGGAGACATATGTTCTATTCTTCAGAAGGGACCAAGATTAACATGGAAAATATAACTATGTAAGGAAAAATTGATTTTATTTTAAATGTTATCAAAAACATTAATGGATTGTAACATTAAATAAAAAATCTCACGAAGCTGCGATATGACTAAAGAAATACTCGTGTCTGTGTCTACCTTATTTAGTTCCTATATATTTAAAAACTTAATTGTGACGTCAATCAGTGCTTCATCCTTTCATGCTTTTGCAAGCATGCATGCATAACAAACAAGCAAATGGCTCTCCTAAAATGGCAAATGGCTAAATAAATAATGCATATAAAAATTCTTAATATAGAATATTATGGTAATTTTTAAATTTTTAAATATTTGCACATCATATAATGGTAGAATCTGAAAAAATTTAGTACAAAGGACATTTTCTGGCAACGTTAGGAGATAGTGTTTTACTCTATTTACACAGCTCTTTTGCTGAATTTAAAAGTGGTAGATCGAGCTGTGAATATAACTCTCATTCCGGATGGCCCTTAGATATCATGGATGGCCTGTCGTTACACAAGAAATTGTGAAAAGTGTGAAAAGTTAAGTAGGTAGTTAATTTTGAAAGGCAAGAATGACTATAAAATATTTATCAAGACATTAGAGATCCCATTCGGTAGCATTCAATTCATTATATCAATCTCATTGGGTTTCAAAAAAGTATTGGTAAGATGAGTACCACGAATGTTAACAGACAGAAACAAAGAACGACGTTTGAGAATATCGACATTCTATCTTAGTTTGCTACAGCGTAACCCTGATAATTTATGGTGTTTGATAATTTTTGTCACCGTATTGTTAGTATGAACGAAACGTGGGTCCCACTATTTTGACCTCAAACCTAAATAAATAAAGCAAGTCTTAGAAACGACCATCATCCCCATGAAAAAATATCGTGTTACTCCTTCCGCTAGCAAAGTTATGGCCTCAACATTCTGGAACAGTTAAATAATGTTTTTTATTGATTATTATTTGTCGCAAGGTTATATAATTATTTGACCCTATTATGCAAGTTTGATTGCTAAAGTGTGTGAAGCAATCAAAGAAAAACGTCGTGGAAAATTGTCATCAGGCGTGGTGTTTCATCACAATAACGCTCCTATACATCTATCGGAAGTAGCGATCAAGGCAAAAGGCAAAGCTGGCTTCGAAATCCTTGACCACCCACTATATTCTCCGGACTTAGCTCCAAGTGATTTTCACTTATCTCCAAAACTGAAAAAGTACATTTGTGAAAGTAAAAAAGTGATGAGTTCGGCCTCAAAATGCTACAAGAATATAGTGTCAGCTAAAATTATCAAATTAATTTAAAGTAGAATAAGCCCATATAGGAACTTCATCTTTCTGAATTTCTTCCAATTCTCGTTCATTCATTTAATTTTTCATTAACTTCAAGTTCTTTTCCAGTTGCTTGGAAAAGGGCATATATTATTCCACTTTCAAAGATTCCAAACGCTTCTTCTCCTTTGCATTTTCGCCCTATTTCAATTTTACCATTTCTTTCTAAGGTGCTAGAGCATGTAGTTCATTCACAGCTGAGTGAGTTTCTTAGAAGGAATTGTCTTCTACATCCTCAACAGTCTGGTTTTCGACCCGAACATAGCACCGTCACTGCTCTGATCCGAGTAACCGATGACATCCGACAAGCTATTGATGATAAAAAACTCACTTTACTCATTCTCTTAGATTTCAGCAATGCTTTCAATTCAGTTGACTTTGACGTGCTAATAAGAGTACTTGCTTCGCTTAATATATCATCACTTACTCTTGACTGGTTTAAATCTTATCTCCTAGGCCGATCACAAAGCGTTGTTACTGGTGAATTCAGGTCTGACCGGGTTGACTTACAAGCAGATGTACCACAAGGTGGAGTCCTATCATCGCTTCTATTTTCGGCGTTCATCAACACTGTTACTTCTATTATCAGATCAAATTTCCATCTTTATGCTGACGACCTACAGGTATATCGCCACTTTAGCGTCGGGAAACAGTCAGAGAAATTAATAACGATTTGGATAAGATTTATGAGTGGACCGAATCCTTTGGTCTATCAGTAAACCCAATTAAGTCAAAAGCTTTAATTCTTGATAGTCGTCCTATGAAAAAAATGATTAATAACTGCGACATTCCAACTTTACGGTATAATAATACACCTATACCTTTTTCCTCTTCCGCTACTAATCTGGGTGTAACTTTTCATTCTGATTTTTCTTGGGACACTCATGTTAATAACTTAAGCCGAAAAGTGCATCATGCGTTTCACTCTCTTAAATCGCTTCAAAATTTTTACCTATCAAAACAAAAATATTTTTAATGCATATCCTTATTCTACCAATAACAGATTACGCCGATTCTTGCTACCTAGATATTACAGAAGACCTATTAAACAAGCTTGAAAAATTGCAGAACCTCTGTATTCGTTTTATTTACGGTATAAGAAAAATATGACCAGCGGAGAAATGCGCACATCCTTTGCTTACTATATAAGATTCTCTTCAATCCTGTAGCTCCTAAATATCTCCGTAACTCTTTTAGTTTTTTGCACTCTCCTGATTCCCCGTGTCGCTCTAACGTTAGAAGCTTGTTGCGTTTTCCTCCTAGTAACTATGCTGCTTTCTCATACACTTTTACGGTACATGCAGTAAATTTGTGGAACTCTCTGCCTAGTGAGATTCGCCTCTGCCAGACTTTTGATTCCTTTAAAAAACGCGTTAAAGAACATTTACTAGCTGAATTGTAAGATTCCCTTATATGGTATGTGTTTTTTTCTTCTTCTTTTTTTCATTATCACCTATATATATTTAGTTTATTTATGTAACCATTATATTCTTTTGTACACCAAGTCTACTCATTTCATTTTTTTTTAATTTCCTTTCACGGGTCCGGTTGGCTGGAAGAAATCTCTTTAAGTAGAGATAAGCTCGCCCATTGTACTTATGTTACGTTTATTTTTTTCCCCTAATTGTGCTGTTCTCTGTGTACAATAAAGTATTAAATAAATAAATAAATAAGACAATTTTTAAAAGCAAGTAAATTTTAAAAAAGAATATAGTTGGAAAATAAGCAGGTAAGCGGCTTTTTCATGTTTCTAAATTGAGCAAAGATTTTTCTTTTTTGCCTTTTTTTTATTTTTGACCAACTAAACAAATCAGAAAAATGTCAAATAGTTTAGACGCAAAACTTTAAACAAACTATTGTATAAAATGCAACAGAAATAAGAGTATTTATTACTATATTATATAACTTACAACACGGAAGAATGTATAAACAAGCTACTTTAATATTGTTACGAATACTCTAAAAACGTGAATAATTGGAACGCTGGAGAGATCTAGAAATAAAAGAAAGAGATAGCTACACCTATTGACAAACAAATAGTTGGCCGTTACCCGAAGCTATGCCACAATGGGCTTGTGGTTTAGGGCATAAGGTTGAAAATAGCGTGTTTTAGGACTTGCTTATCATAAGTTTTCTATTGTTATTGTTTACGAGATGATTGCCGAACATTCGCGATTGTTGTCGAACTTTACCTCGAGTGTAAATAGGGGAGTGTTGACAAATAGGAGGCAGTTTTATAAAGCGATCGAAAGCGATAGTACAAGCGACTAGTGCAGCGAGGTGATCAGTGTGTATAGTGTTTTTACGTATTACATTGTGTTGTTTGTGTACTTCTGCTGTAAATACACGATTTAATATAAGTGGTGTTTTCTCACAATTACGAACCCGAAGTACGTAACAATATCATCTTAAAGAAACAAAAGAAAACAAGTGTTATCTGTTCAATCTTTGAATGAGTAACAATAAATATTTTGCTGTGTAATTGTTACCAAAAGTTGTCCATCTTTTAACTTTTTAATGGTTAGAATCCAATGAGAGACAAAAACGTATTACATCTATATTGCCGACGATATACCGACGATTGCCGACGATACGAAGATATATTATTGCGACGTAAATAGCTTACAATATAATGCAATAGTTAGAAATTTCAGGAATATACATTTTTTAAGGTTTTTCATGAATTTTAGCATTATAAAAAGTGTCCGTAATACAGCGGAAAAAATAAATAAGCTACAATACAATAAGCATCTAGCAACATCCGTTGTTTGTGAGGCCAACTTTTTGTGGACACTTATCATTCTCCTTTGACAATAATGACGCATTACCATTCTTGGGCAGGATATCTTATAAATGTTCGAAATTAGATACTTCACGACTATCAACCAGCTTTCTACAATTAAATAGTAAGTCACTAAAAAATCTCCTTTTTAACCACAAAGCCAACACGGCAAAACTTAATTAAAGTGGGGAATATAAACTGCAGTGCGATGATTGTAAGGCCGAATATGTGGGTCAAACCGACAGATCTTTTGCGACAAGAATCACATGAGAACATGGCACTCGGTTAAAGGTTAGTCTACATTTGGTCTACACCTCCAAGCGGAAAGGCATAAGTTTGAAATAAAAATAATTTCGTTTGTCTACACCATTGCACTAAAAAGGCAAGAAACTAGATGCCCTTAAAGCTTTGGAGGTAAACAGACGAAAACACGAACCCACACCATTAAACGACCAAATGGACCTAAATAATTTGCCCCTATTGAATATGTTTAACTAAAAAATATGTTAATTTTAATTATATGTTACCAAAATTTAGTTTAATTTGTTTATTATTAATTTAATTATTAATTGATTTTTGTTAATATTATTTTTAGTTCTGACATATTTTTTAATTTTCATTTGACATTTACCTAATTTTTTTTTGACATATAAAAAAAATTGACATATTAGTATTTATTCATTTTATTTAAATATATATATATATATATATATATATGTATGTATATATATATATATATATATATATATATATATATATATATATATATATATATATATATATATATATTAATACAACATAATTTATAAGATAGTTTCCTACATTTTTGGGGAAAAATTATTATGTTGGCAACCCATACCATAATACTTTTAATGTCAAATTGAAATATTTCATTCACTACCCACTTAAGATTAGTATATCTAACCACTGTGTAAAACATCCCTGATGATGCTGTGATAAGCGAAACTGGTTAAGTTGGGTGTATAAAATTATATAAAATTCATATGAACCAGAAGTACAAGTGAGTTTATTTGTCATATCTATTTCAATAATGACGCAGTTATGGCAGCCGTAATGGAATTTTTTGAATCATGAAAATTTTTTTTTAAGGAATAAGAAATTTAGAAAAACCCTCATATGTAACATTGTTCATTAGGATGAACCAGAGGCAGAAAATGTTCCTTAGTTAATATAATTCTGATTTTATTGCTATTTTAAAAATAAAAGTAACTGTTTTCATTTATTAGGAATTTTACATTTGCCGCCAGAAAGTTATTCAAAATCCTGTCGAATCCCTAAATCTTCAATTCGATAACTAGTTCACAATGATATTAATTTTATTTTTATCAAAGCACCGTTACACCGTCTTTTTACTGTAATTAGCATGAATATGTTAATAAGGCAGGCAAAAGTAGACTTAATTGACACTGGCCTGTAATTGTGATCTGCCTTATTATTTATTAATACTTTTCGTGGTCTTCTTCGTGTTACTTTGCACGCTGGAATGATAGATGCCAGCCAGCCAGGCACAGGTCTGGCTGCCAGATAAAAATGTCTATAAAAAATAGCTAGTCGTTAATAATAATATATTACATTGGTTGTGTGGGACTAATATCACGTAGGTGTACAAATACGAATCGTTTTTAAATTTCCATAAGATATAAAAAATACTCCCTAAACTTGCCACCCTCAAAATTGCTATTCTAGGCCTACTTTACCTATAAATAGATACAAAGCATTTCATGCTATCGATTGTCTTGCACATCATTCAAATTATTGTAACATATTAAAATTAATTAAATATTGTGAAATACCTTCGATAACTCCTCATAGAATAAGAAAAGCATATTGGGGTGATGCCGCTTTTCCCAGGATTCCAGCACGTTCTTAAAGTAAGGGGTCCAAAAGCCTGGAAAACGAACAATAAAAAGGATGAATATCTTCATCTTGAGTCGATTCCCCAGTGCCCCCCCCCCCCTCCCCCAGTGAACTAAGTCGTGAACTTATCACAACACATTTACCTATTGTAAATATCCAATTGCTGCGACTTTAGTAAATGTGCTAGACATCTGCTATTTTAATGGCTAATTTTGAGGTAATTTGGTCATACTATCAGAGGATTCCTATATATAGGATTCCATTCAATCATATCCTATTCCGTATTTAGCCGGAGACGATGAACCTTCGTGGATTGTCTGCATATTTACAAGCTGTGACCGAAAAACATAAATATTCTACAAAGGCATATATTTGAAAACCGTAGTCTCTACTATCCAAGGAATGCTTTATATTTTTCAAAGGCATCGATGCATTTGCGATCATTTATCTTAAAAAATCCATGTTGCTTATCTATGAGGCTAGTTCATACAGACGGAAAATACAGTTATTGTGATCCTTGCATATTTGTTCTAGCTTCGAAATGATAATAACCTCGGCTCTACAATTAGCAGTCATGAATCCTGTGAACATGAGATTTGTAGGCGTATTGGAAATGCTAAAATTACCATTTTAAAGCTTGAACGAATATGCAAGGATCGTAACACTAGTATATATGAGGCTAAAACTTAGAGTTTAAGCTAAGATGCTCAATTAATTTCGTTCGATTAACTTCTCCGTATATATGCGGCTAAAACTTAGAGTTTAAGCTAAGATGTTCAATTAATTTCGATCGATTAACTTCTCCGTATATATGCGGCTAAAACTTAGAATTTAAGCTAAAATGTTCGATTAATGGAAAACCAAAATTCATCATTCCAATTTGCACTGTATGCAAAAGAGCAACAACTTTGCCTGCCGCAAATAGGATGGTGTCATCAGCTAAGAGTGAGTAATTTTTATACCACAATTTCAACTATTACATGTTTGACAAATTATGCAATCTACATAGGTCGGAAACAGAATCAGAGATAATGCAACCTTCCTCACTCCGTACCTAATAAAAAAGGTTTTAAATTCATTCCTCATATCCTTGCCTTACCCTGGGGTTTTAAAGTACAGGTTCTATACTAAGCTGACAAAATGCTTATGGACCCCTATTACACAGAGAGTTCTTATCTCTACAAACAGCTCTAAATTACACAGTCTTAAATCAATTACTTTACTGTATTCTATAAAATATATTATAAATGGTGCGTTGAATTCATACATTTTTTCTATAGGTTGCCTGTTTTCGCGGTGTTTGCCAATTAAGTTCATATATGATACGCTTATTGATGATGTTGAGTAACATTTTTCTGGCATGTTTACTTATAAGATGCGATATTTCTCACATTTTCTTGTGAGTCCTTTCTTGTGCAATAGAAGGATGACAGTTTTTGTTTAATCTAAAGGTCATTTGATATTTCTGTTTATTCAGCAATGTCAAAGGCATTCCTGATAAAGGCAAATACTTAAAAATTAAAAATAAATCGGTAACTATTTCAAATTTAAAAATCGGCGTTTCCTTTAAGTATTCCAGAGAGTATTCCTAAGCAACTGACAATTAAAGATGTCCTCAGAAAATTCTGCTTGTGTGAAATGTCAACAAGTGTCCCTTGCGTACTTACAATAATCAAACCACGCACGCTAGCCTATTTTTATTATTATTCCTGCTTTCAATATAAAAAGTGAAGGTTAAATATTATACATCCGTATTTAATTGAAAAGGATACAATTACAAAGAACGCGTAGAAATTATTATACGATTTAGAATTTGAAGTTTTTGCAGGAAATTTATTTTAAATTTCACATGCAAGTACATCAATACATCAATAGTAGGTTGGTAGGTGTAAATAAATAAATACACGCTGACTCCCATGCGAGAGTAGATGTTTTGGTTATTCAGGATTTAAGCCGATCTTCAATTTATTCAAAATTAACCTTTATACGCACTTTTGGCGAGTAGACTTTTGTAGAATTACTATACTATTTCCATTTCTTTATTTTCTCGATGACAGATCGACGCCCATATAATTTTGTATTGCTTACGTTAAAATGTCTCACAAATAATACTGTACTTAATGGACGGGTAGTGATGTGCTACACATAATGATTACTATAAGAGCTATATCAATAAACGTAATACGATAACAGAACCGTTTTTTTTACAAAATGTAAGAAACTAAACTACTGCCGGATACTTTTGTACAAATTTATGAACTTTAATATTATATTATATACTAGCTGACCCGGCAAACGTTGTTTTGCCTTACATATTAGGAATCCATAGCGGACAAAACAACGTGACACGTAATTTATATAAGTCTACGGGATTGTCCTTCCACGAAGCCAAAATGCCATTAAACTTTATATGGTGGTTAAGTATTCTTAAATTTTCCTCGAAATTTTCTTAATATTTTCTTTTATAAGAACCTTCTCCTTACAATTACAAACACAATAGAAAAAAATGTAGATACTTACATAGATCTGTAATAAAATTTTTGGTAAATTCTTTAAAGTCGGTATCCTGGGCCATTATTTTCATAAACAAATAATGGTGATAGAAAGATACAATGACATCACGTACGTCTCGAGCCACGTGGATAACCTATGTACATAAGAAAAAACTTTGCTTAACGGCATCGGAGACAAACGGAAAAAACTGGTTTGCTTAATCACATTTCTATGTATTGATTATTAAATAACGGTTTTACGAAAATTATGCGACATACCTGAAGATATTATCTAAGGAATGTACTAACTTATTACATGAATATACTTTAGTCGATCATATAAAATTCCGAAAACAGGCTAAAAATATCTCTAAAACAAGTAATGTGTTCATAATATTTCTAATTTTCCACATGATTTTTATATGGTGATTATTACGTCGACTAAATGACAGTCACAGATCGGTTAATAAATGTTTATAAATTGTTTATAAATTAAGGTTTATTAAACTGTAATTTAACTGGGTTTACATTAAGATTAAATACTAGAGATTCACGTGTATGCTGCGTGATGAAATATGATAACGATGTTGCGATAAGATACCGATGGTATCTGTGCACAATAAGTGTGAGCGTGTTCTGTCGCGCCCTCGTTACAGTGATATTTAGTTTTAAATACAAAAAAGAATGTACTAAATTTTGTTTTTCTGCTGAAGTCCTATATTTATTTATTCGGAAACTAAACCATTTCCCAGCGGTTTAATAACATACCGCGCCGTCCACTTTCTAAAGTATTGGAAATCCCACGGGAACTTAAATAAAATATACTTAAAAAATTGTTTGTTTTAGCGGTGGTTCTTAAATTCGTCTTATTGAAAGTCAGCAGCTCTTTTACTTGTTAAAAGGAATTAAGCAAGTGGTACAGGCGTGATCGATATGAAATTTGGTATTCTGTTACTTCAATGTTATTGCAATGACACGATATCTACCTGTGGCTGTAGAATTCCTATTCGAAAATAATCAGTTACTTTCTTTTTTAACTTTCCGGTTCGTATGTAGATAAGAAAGCTACTGATATTGCCTCGATTTTCGAAAATCTAGTTTTCACCAGATCTCCACGTTTTGAGTTCCTAGGAACCTTTTGCGATTGTTTTTACGATGACGTCAGTGTGTATGTGTGTGTGTGTGTGTGTGTGTGTATGCATGTGTGTGTATGCATGTGTGTGCGTGTGCGTGTGCGCCTGCGTATGCGTGCGCGTGCACGTGCGCGTGAACATCCCATAACTTTTGAACGGCTTGGCCGATCGAACCGTGGTTGATGGCATTCGATTGTATTCCGCTTAACTTACTTCTTGAAAATCTGAACCGATTCACCATCAGATCAGAATCGAGCAATTTTGTTAAACTTAATTTTTGAAAAAAAATTCAACCAATATTTTTTTATCTTTTGATATTTTAGTACTAAAAAACTATGTCAAATGCCCTTTCAAAAATTAAAATTGAATCAAAGTTTTAAAAGCTATAGCTCTTCAAATTTCAAAATTGCGGTGTTTACAGCAAATTTACTTCATATTTTTAATATAACTTTCAAGCTAAAATACCGATTTATTTAAAGATCTAGTCAGCTTATTTTTTTAAAAAACTATGTCAAATATCATAAATCGTACTAAAATCGGTTGATTCGTTCGGGATGTATCAATGACAAAAGTTTTTGAAAAAAGGTTTTTTTTTACATTTCTTCAACATTTTTAAACTATCGACTTTGTAGCTTATGAAACAATTTAGAGCTCAAATATTGCGTTGAATGACATTCGAAAGATCAGTCGCTTATCATTTCAAAAAATATACATATTTTCTTTATTATTATTAAGTATAATTTTTACAAACTTTAGATTTTGAACGTCTTGCAGTTGCTTTATCAGCCTTTTAAGAATAAGTAAACTCTTTTCTTGAATGCCCCTAAGTCGTAACTAAGTCCGGACCTCCGAAGTAAAATCCTCCGCCGAAGTGAAACCAATTGGTTTCACAGGGAGTATTAGGGTCAAAACTGTCTCGAGAAGCGCACAGTTGTGGGTTCCCAGACTGAGATGGATAGAATGAAATTTTGAATTTTGTTGTAAGGCCCGATGGTGAAATTTGGCGGCAGGAAATAATCCAAACAGTTCCTCGGAACTCGGAATCGGATAGACAGTTATTCTGCAAATAATGCACATGAAGCGTGAAGGTAGTCTTATAATAAAGGAATATGTCGTTTTTTAATTATATTTAGGTACCTTCGTAGTTTCAAGAAGTGTAGGTGGTAACAGTGAGAGCGGTAAATGGCTCTTGATGAACCGTGGCGACGGCATTTCGTGTATTTCCTGTACGGTCATCGGTACTATTGCTTTAATCGCTTCTACTAATTTATCATCTGGATTTACCGAATGACTTGATGGATTGATAAATGCAGGTATTCTGTAAATAAAATCATTTATTGAAAACCTTTCCAAAATGAAACATTTATTTTTAATATTTCTGCTATGTTTACAGCGATAAGCCCTGACGCAATAGCAAAATTATGTATACATTGCGTGTTTTCTTCTGCAACATATGTAATGATACTTATAAAAAGCGCAATGTTTCTATTTTTAATTGATTTGCCAAAAGTAAAGGTGGAGCCATAGTAAACGCGTTCTACGTGTAGACCATATATATTATTCACAACTGATATAATATATGTATAATTTTGATTAAATTGCGATCATACTTCGGAATATAATACAGGGCTATGTTACGTAAATTAAGTATAGATTAAAGCTGACTAAAAATATCCATAATTATTTAAATTTTTCTTTATCATATCACAAATTTAATCAAATCGTGATTAATTTATGTATTTGACGGCGTCCGCGTCATCAAATGCAAGAATATTGTAAACAGGTGTACGTCTGAGCCACCGAGCGCATTGTTCGATATCCCACCTGTTTACAATATTCTTGCATTTGATGACGCGGACGCCGTCATATTTATACAAATTCAGTAACATAAAAGTACACAGTCTTACAGCAAAAAATTTGTGGTAAAATTTAGTTTTTATTTAAACCTTTATCATTAACATAAAACGTAACATATGACATTTATAGTTAAAAACAAATAATTGATGTGATGAGAGATACAAAAACGTATTAAATATATGGTGCAAATGTATTCTGAAAAGCGTGATTAGAATTGGTGTGTTTTAATGCTAGAAATTTTTATTTTTCTTAATTCATATAACCTCATATCTTACAGATTATTTTTTATTATAACATAAAAAATTGTCCCTGACACAATTTTTATTTTGAGAAGGTTGCTGGTTTATTTTAAAATAATTAGTATTTACCCCGTGTTGGTCCAGATCCCTTTTAAGAATAGACCATCTGCCATTCTGCCAACCAGTTCATAAGATGCGAACGATTGGTTACGGGAGTCATCGTGGCTACTAGGTGATGGAAATCCGCATTGTCTCGCCGGGGCTTGGTATCACCGCCTTACATATTAGTGTCACAACAGCGTCAATGCCTGTCACTGCCACGTTCAAGTATGTAGACTAATGTAGCCGGTAAACTTATCTATTTGGCATTAAGACCCCGTCAGAAGGATAGCAACGCAACACTGAGATCTTTGGTGCAGTGGAGGAGCCATCGATTTGTTTGCTATCTTATGATATTAAAAAACTAAAAGTAAATTTAAACAAACATTTATCATTCTCTTTATCACACTTTTTCACCACAGCGTAACTAAAAGAAAAATTGGGGCTGAATCACCTTTGAGCGCTGAATCACCTTCGAGGGGCTAAATTACCTTCGTCCGTAAGAGAACACCCGGAATTCTGTATCCCTACACGTGGCCCCTGGGTGGTGCTAATCAGGTGATATGGCGGGAGACATATGTCGCAGCTATAAGCATCACCCATCAGCTGAAATCCTGTCGCCAAGCGACCGTTTTCCGTCAGTTAACCCTGATGAAACTTAAGTGAAGACGGGTCGAATCAGTTGCGCCTATGCAATTGGGACGATCCTATGCACACTACGTTGATGCATCTGGAGACTAGTCAGTCAGAAAATAAAAAAGATATCGTTTTTTTAATATTCGTAATTTTACTTATATTTCCCTAGAGTTAAGCAAATATTTTAAAAATGACAACACCTTGTCGCTGTTTGTTTCATTGTTTAGCTTTGATGGCTTTCGCACGAACACCGCGCAAAGGCGCGATGTTCGTCTTTCGGCTTTTTAGAAGGAACTTCAAACGCGACGCACACGCGCCGCGTGTACTTCGGTAGCATCCGACTTGCGCGGCATTCTTTGATAATAGAATTTACTTATTTGTAGGTGTTTTCATACTTAATTTATGAAAATACCATTTAAGATTGCTCTTTTTTATTGGGAAAACTAATAAATTAATATCCATAAAATAATTACACATACGTAACCGTATACCGGTACCAAAAAACACCTTTAATTATCCGACATGGTTTGCTTTACACACTGTATAGCGACAGCACTCCTCTCAATGAAAGTAGAAAGAATATTCTCTCAGAAATAAATTAAACACCTAGGCACGACGAGCGCAATAAGTTGTTGAGAGCAGTGACAGTTGAGAGCAGTGTTGAGAGCAGAGATAAATTGATCTTCATCGTAGCTCGCCATCTGTTTTGACCATTGACTAAGTACTATGACACTAATAAACAAGCAGAAGAGAGTAGGAGTACAAATGATTATTTCCAATATTATTCCGATTCGGTAGTACATATGATTCCTGATTTCTGAAATTGAGAAGAATCGATAGTACCTATGTAGGTTGGAAATAAAAATGCCAAATCATCACTTACTCTATAAACGGGAACCTATCATTTAACGGTATAGATTTGGCTTTCTCGAAGTCGAAGTTATTCATCAGCAGCCACACCAAGTCTTGCGTCCATGTTGTACCTGAACAATACAAATTATATAATTACTACTTAACATCATACATAACATCCAAAAGTTAACATAGGGGTGATATGGGGGTGATGACTTTAGTCGACCATCATGGCCGATTGTGAAGAGGGTCCTTTAGTGTAGAGGGCATAAATATCTGTGATCAGCCATCATTGGGTATGATCGAGTGCAATCGCCATAGTGTCGGTACATCAAAGGAATGATGGCCCATGATTGCGTGCCCGTCTGCCAATACAATCGCCGATTAATCAGTACGTCGCTCCCTGCGTCTGGTACAGTGTAGACATCACCTTCTCTTCCTCTATCTAGTTTTAACCATTCTTTTGTCGCGAACATTAAGTAAATTTATATAAGAGGTAATATTATATGATTTATAGTATTATATAATTTAAGGGAACCTGGTATTAGCCTTACAAATATGAAATGTACCTATGTTATGTATTGTAATTATGAAACGCTGTTGGTTTTCTTAATAAATAAATAAAGAAGTAAAAATATTGCCGCAGCCTGTGGTCAACTATCCATCATTTCCATCTTCGACAGACGTCATAACAAAACAGTAGACAGTAAATGAGCGTTCACGATTGTGTGGACGATCATTTAATGGGCCATCATGGCCCATTGTGAAGAGGAGCCATAACATAATCTATACATATAATAAAATCGTAGGAAAGTCAAAACTGTACATTGAATATTTTTTTAAAAGGATACTTGGGGCGTGATCTACAATCGATATAGAAGCCAAAAATATAGTTTTTAGAATTTTTGTCTGTTTGTCTGTTTATCTGTTTGTTTGTTTATCTATTTGTCTGTATGTATGTCCGGGGTAAACATAAAAGTACTGCATAGATTTACTTCAAATTTTGCATGAATATTACTAACAGGTCGGGTCAACATATAGACTACATATTATCACGCTATCACCTAGCGTCCAGGTGCTGTGCAGAATAAACGAAGTCCGCGCGGACGAAGTCGCTGGCAACAGTAATTATTTAATAAAAATATCACGTCAACGTCAACCTAAATGAGCGTTCACGATTGTGTGGACGATCATTTGATGGGCCATCATGCCTTATTGTGAAGAGGAGCCATAACATAATTATTTAATAAAAATATCACGTCAACGTCAACCCAATTTTGATGAAATTTGGTCAAAAGATAGTTTGAGAATCGAGAAAGGACTTATCATAGTTTTATCCCGGAAATCCCACGGGAACGGGAACTATGCGGGTAAAACCCCGCGGCTTTCATTTGAAAAAATGTCATATATATAATTCGAGACGTACTTTTAAACCAAATTTCTCAATTTGGCTATATGTTTTAATGTTTGTTACCGCAGAACTCAATCATTTATGAATCGATTTCGAAAATTCTTTTTGATTTAGGATGGTATAACGTAGGTACAGACCGCGTGCAAGCTCCGAGGAATTTTGAGGAATATTAACGTGCAGTTAAGGGAGAGAGAGAGCGAAAGAGCGACGTACACAGAGCACACCCGCTCCTACCTCAGTCCCCGATTACTCGGAGCTCGCGCGCGGACTGTAGATAGGTAGGCTTTAGTTTAGTTTCATCTAAATTTGGCAATGATTTGATTCTGAGTTCCATAATCCAGGAATACAGAATATTAGAAATTGATTGTTGCCACTTTACTTCGTTTTTAAGGTGGGGATTTTTAAATCATCGTTACCAGAAAATCATTATGGTCTCGCCCGGGCATATGGCATCACCGTTTTACCTTTTCCTGCCGCAATAGCGCCAACTCTTGTCAGTGTCGAAGGTATTCCGGTTTGGAAGATAGCCGGTAGACTTTACCGCATCCATCATGGAGAGTGTTCCGACGAACTGTTTGGACTAATCCCTGCCCATGAATTTCATCATCGGACATCGCGGCAAAATTCAAAGTCCCATCCTCATCACCTTGATGTCTGGAAATCCTTAACCGTGCGTTTTCTAGGCACTTTTCACGACGCACTACTTCTCTGTGGAATCAATTACCGGCAGCGGTATTTCCGAACGGATACGACTTAGAGATCTTCAAGAAAAGAGCATACGCGTTATTAAAAGGCCGACAACGCAGCTGCAAGACCTATGGTGCTGTGGCTGTCCATGGGCGGTGGTAATCACTTACCATCAGGTGAGCCTTCTGCTCGTTTGGCCCTTTTTTCTATAAAAAAAAAACTTATACATTACCATCCTGTCACACGGACTGCATCGCACCATTAACATCTTTGGAGTCTATAGGCAATTGTTTCTCTTTTCATCAGAAGAACCATCTGCTTGTTTAATAATAGAAAAAAGACAGGCGACGTTTTAAGAAACTGTATTTATGATAAAGATTTTTTTTATTATCGATAGGCAAGCGCTTGACCACGATCACGCCTGATGGTAAGCTAAGCTGCGGCCTAAGATGGAACGCGCTTCCCTAGAAAGTACCTGTTCACTCTTTAACAAAGTAGGTTTCTCACAAAATAAAATAAACTATAATAGGTACATTTATATTTTCACAATTTTATTTCCTTCCAAAAGTATAAAGTACGTTTACCCAAATTGTTTACTTAAACGTAATGATAATATTTATCTGGATATTATGAAGAAATTTTCCGTACAAAGATAAATGGTATCGAATATCGATAACATAAAATTTTATTACAGCTATGTGAAAATAACACCGGTTGCTGTGAAATGATACAGCGACAGAATATAGAAAAATAAGGAAAACGGCTATAAACTATAAACACTTGAAACTTTACTAAAACTGCAATATTTTCGAAATATACAACTGGGGTTGACAATCGTACTTTATAATAAAGTATTGTACTTCATTTTGGGTAAACGTACTTTATACTTTTGGAAGGAAATAAAATACCTGAAAATATATAGTTTATTTTATTATGTGAGAAACTTACTTTGTTAATTATTTACTAAAAGGAATAAAAAATTAAAGCTGTTTTAAAAATTAATTTTCATTTCAGTCAACTCAAATTTTCGTTATATCAATAGTAATAAAATTGAATATCCACAAAACTATAATTTGTAGAGTACTCCATTGAAAAGTTATATTTGTGGTTGTGTTTTTCAGAGGATGCAATTTTTTTGAGGTGTAGAGAGGGTACTTATACTAGTTTAAGTTATTAAAGCCCGGTTTTACAGTAGCGGTCATTTGGACCAACTGCTTAAGTTCATTTCGAAAAAAAAAGTTTAAATTCAAGTTTGTAGAGCCACTCTATCCTCGGCCGCCATCTCGTAAACTAGCAGCCCTACAGAAAAAATCTATACATATAATAAAATCGTAGGAAAGTCAAAACTGTACATTGAATATATTTTTTTTAATTTAATCTACAATCGATATCGAAGCCAAAAATATAGTTTTTAGAGTTTTAGTCTGTTTGTATGTTTGTTTGTCTGTATGTATGTCCGGGGTAAACTCAAAAAGTACTGCATAGATTTACTTCAAACTTTGCATAAATATTACTAACTGGTCGGGTCAACACATAGGCTACATATTATCTACAGGGGAGAAGTTGTGCGGAGTAAACGAAGTTCGCGCGGACGAAGTCGCTGGCAACAGCTAGTGGAAAATAAAAATATTATAAGCAAAAATAATTGTCAGGCAACATTTTTGTCGTCAGGCATTATAGAATAAAGAATAAGAATTTAAATACTACCAATATTAAAAGATAATATAATTAATATGTTATAACTTTCTATAATAAATATTTCGTTATGTTTATAGGCCCCCACTTGGCCTGGACTCCTTTGAAGGCGACCTGTTAAACGGGGGAACGCGCTAAGGTTTTTTAAAAAAGATTTAATTAATTAAACACTTTAAAATAAGTCACACACTACGCATATACGGTAAGATATTTACATCTGCTGCAGATATCTGTCCATATCGTTCTCTATACAAACTCAAGGAGCAACACACACTACGTAGATAATATATATATTTTACCGTCAAGCATCTGCGGGCACCGACATATATCAACAGACGGTCACAGATATGATCTGCGTATACAAATATATCTGCAGATAACATCTGTCGATGCAACAGATTTTCTACAGATTGTTTTGCAAGGAAATTTAATTTATTCTAATCTGTTTTGTACTTTGGCGTGGCTACATATATCGGGCTACGGCGAAGTATCGCGGTAGCATGATGTATCGGCCTATCGTTTATCTGTATCAAGATAGGGTGACGCGTCACTGCATGGGCGTCAAACTTCGGTCCGCAAGTGATATATTTAGCGCGGCCAACGCAATTTATACAAATAAATAAAATTGAAGTGTCTGTTTGTAATATTAAAATGCCCTTTTTACTAAGCTTTTTACTAAATGCATATTGTATGTAATGTATATACGGTATATGCAGCAAAATAACATTTTTACAATTTTTGTGTGTCTATCGGTCTGCATGAATAGAAGCGTGTTCTATTTTTTGGCGAGTAACCGTGCCCGCCCTTCCTACCTCTGACTCGCGGCTTGCACTTGAACTTTTGTCGCGACAACGCACTTCGGGCGATAGTGGCCAGTGGGGCCCCGACATGAGCAAACAAAAAAGTTTATATCTACCCGAGTACATAATATGTTAACTTCATGTGCAAGTCATATTGATATCATTATCTATATTAATCTTATAAACTAACTGAGCCTGCGACTTCGTCCACGTGGAAAATTTCGAAATTAATAGTAGCCTAAGATATTCCTTATCACATCAGTCATCTACCAATGAAAGTCCCGTCAAAACCGGTTGAGCCGTTATAGAAGCGTGTTCTATTAAGAGATTAAATTCACCTCGATCATTTTTAAGTTTTATATAACTTTCCACCCAAATTCTTCTTCTTCTTCTTCTTCTTCTTCTTCTTTTAGTATATTGTAACGCAACACGTGCATCAAATTCGAAATCAGAATCCTCTTCTGAGGAGCTGTCTAATAAATCTAAAAGTAATAAATGGGAACTCATTGTAACAGCCTGTATAATACAATTAGCACCAAAAAACAGTTGTAGCCTGTTTGAAGGATTCCGCGTGAATGTGTCGGTTCGTATATTATCGTATCTGCGAAGTGTGTGATACCTTCAGTAAGATAAGTTTTTATACGCAGATAAAATATTACCGTATCTACGTAATGTGTGACAACCTTAATACACTTGAAAATACAATAGAATAATAATAACATAAAATAGAATACAATGGAATACAACCTTTGAAATAGAAATATAATACGGACGCGGATATACAGTCCGCGCGCAGGCTCCGAGGAATCGGGGACTGAGGTAGGAGCGGGTGTGCGGGTGTGTACGTCTCTCTCTCTCGGATGTGCTCTGTGTACGTCGTTCTCTCTCTTCACTGCACTCCATCATTCCTCAAAATTCCTCGGAGCTCGCGCGCGAACTGTAGAATGAGAGACTTCTGGTTTCTTTGGATGTTGGCTGGTGACTGTTAAAGCTTGGACTGAGGTTGATGAAGAGCCAAAAGTGCTAGGATAGCACTTTTGTGTGCTTTGCTTACTAGAGGTGTGCGTAAGTCAAAAGTCTAACATGGTGAAGTTGTAATAAACCGATTAGTTATACGTGTCACTACCATCGCGACTACTAGGTAGTAGAGTTCCGTAATGTCTCGCCCGAGTATTTGGTATCACCGCCTTATCTATTCTTTCCGCAATAGCGTCAGTGCTTATTACTGTCGAGTTTCGGTTTGACAATGACTTATGCATGTCATTGTCATCCCGTCACACGGAGAGCAATACCATTACAGTATTTGGAGCCATCCATAAATTACGTTACACGTTAAATGGTAGGGAGGGGGTCGAAGAAGTGCGACATGGAGTAGGGAGGAGTCCCAAATTTTGTGACATCACATTTTTTAAAATGTAATACCTGTATAGATAAAAAATAATCGAAGGAAATCATTTTTTCAATGTAAAATTGTAAAATAAGTGACATCACACTAGGTAGAGGTGAGTCTCACAAATGTGACCAGCTGTGACAAGAACGGGGAAGGGGTCAAAAAATGATGAAATCTTGTGACTTAATTTATGTCTAACCCCTTGGTGTCTATAAGCGGTGGTTTCTAATTATATTAAAAAACGATATAATTTTAAAGACCTTAAAGTACTTTGTTTTTATGAACCAGTTAAGGAAGAATTAGTAACTCTGTTCAAATAATATTTAGACATTGATTTTTGCAAATCCAAGCAAACTGTAATCTAAAAAAACAAAAAAATAGTTTAAATAGAATTTAATAGAATTTCACTCTTTGTTTTAAATTTTGCAAATGTGATAAAATCTATTACGGATCTTCCATTCAAGATTCGCCTAAAGAGTAACGGATACGGATATCCAGCAAATCACTAATATATTTATATACAAGGTGGCCAAAAACATGACGTCCAAAAAATGTTTTAGGTGCCTCGTGTTGAGAGGTATCTGAATCACCCCTATATGTATGTTCTACGAGTTATAATAATTAAAATAATTTACGAATTTTTTAATAAATTTTTGCAAAATTGTGACCGGATCAGCTACAATAATTTGTAAAAAATATTAGGTATCTTCGATTTTTTTGCTGCTAAATATCTATGAACAATGCATTTATGCATAAAATAACCGATGAAATGGGAATGGAAGTTACTGAGATAATGACCTGAATTTGAGAATTTACGAGTATGTTAAGTGAATTGTCATTTAAATTTTCAACTTGAAATTAAGAAATTTCTAGTTTGGAATTTTCTTAATTTTTAAGTAGCTTCAGAAAATGCGCTAGACTCTAATATTTTATAATAATAATAAGGTTGTACGTCATCATAGACAATATGCGTTGTAAGCAGTTATAGCTTTCCTATTAATTTTATTATAATTACTACTACCGTAATTTTTTGTTTTTTTCCAACCGTTTGGCTGGCAGAGGGAGATCCCCTCCCTCTGCTAGCCAAACTTGACTCTAACAAAAATTAGCATTTTAAAGCTTAATATTTCACAAAGGAGTCACGTTTTCAAAATACACAAACAATATTTTTTAAAAACCTATCTAAAGATAGCCCACATTCTGGGATGCACGAAATAAAAATTTACTACTTCCCTACTTTACATGAACAAGCGCTACCCTAAAAAAATATTTTTCAATATTTTGTTAACAATTTGTTGCCATGAATAAAATATATTATTCATATTCATCATATACTCAAGCCAAATTACAGCTTTCTAATACTAAGGAGCTCTAAGCTAGACTGCGGGTGGACGGACGGACAAAGCAAAACTATAAGGGTTACCCAAAAAAAACTAAAGTGTGTTCAATCAACAAAATTTAAAATAGCTTTCAAAAAATAAAAATAAAACAATTTTTAATGAAACATTTTAAACTTACTTTCATATTTTACCTTTGAGATTTTTTGTATTTTTTTTTAATAAAGCTACTACTTTTGCCTTATATCGTTTTAATGCATATTACAGTCGTTCATAGTACCCCAAATAACTTTTACCTAATCTTATTATCATATCTAATTTGGTGTTTAGCAAAATTTTACCTGCTGGGTCATTTCCATGGTCTATAATGTAATTTCCATGGCCTGCAAATGTTCTACATTTTTTTAGGAAAGTATAGATCCACTACGTGTCGAATTTTTATATGTTCTTTAAATTTGCAAAACTTTCGAAATATTTGTGCAATTCACTTTAATTTAGCGATTTCAAAAATACCATGGAAATTACACGGAGAACACATTTTTGAAAAATCACCCATTAATGAAATTAAACAAATTTGTAGTGAAAATTATTCGTTGAAAAACATTCTATATTCATTATAAAATTATAAAATGACCAGAGAAAAGTTATAAAGCGTAAATGAAAATTTGTTTAAAAATATTCAGTTATTTTTGTTTAAACTTTTTTATTTTCCATTTTACAATATAAAGTAATAGGAATAAAATTGTAGACAATTTTATTTGCCACAACTTATAAAATTTGCTATATGGTCGCAAGTTTACGAGATACAACGTGAAAACATTTTGCACCCCTTTTTCCAAGGTGGTGGCCGAGTGCAGGGTGGCAATTCAATAATATAACTTAAGTTTATATTAACCCCTCTATACATCAAAAAAATAAAATTGCTTCCTCTGAAAAACGCACACTAAGGACGGCTTGCACCAAAATGCTTAAATCATTTTAAGTAACTAAATACGTTGAAAGTGACAGCTTTTAAGGCGTTTTGACATTTGCTAAACATGTTTAAGGGACTAAATGCATTTAAGCATTTTGGTGCAAGCCGCCCTAAGTTCTAAAAAATGTAAAATTACGAAAGGGTAGAGTGGGTTTTACTATAAAGAATATAAAAAATATGTAGGAAAAACGAAAAGCACAGCTAATAAATAATACTTTATTAAATAAACTTATACTTTATTTTTTAAACCTCAGAAATGGAAATATACTCCTTTTTTCAAAAAAAGGTGGCAACCCTAGCTACAACAGTGACACTAGCTCGACCTTAGGATGAATAAGTGTGTGATATGAAAAAGTATAATAAACTAACCTGATTTAGGGAAAGATATGACAAACACATCATCACTTCTGAGGGGTAAATTGTAGATGTCTGCGGCCAGAGCTCTGTAGCCTTTTGGCATTAAGTAGCCATTTGGTCCAATGCGGACGTAGTCTAAGACTTCATCTGAAAAATACGACTGGGTGTTAACTTTTATTAGAGGATTTTTAAAGGCAGGTAATTTGGAAACAGTTAGTAAGAACCTATAGTAAAGATTTCATTGATAATCTTTTAAGCCGAAGCTAAGCCTAAAAACCCCCAAAGCCAAGGTAGATTCATGATTTTGAAACCCAAAACCTAAATTTCTGTATTGGGCGATTTGTTCAAATTTTATTAAAAAAACATTCATATCTCTTTGATTTGTCAATAAGTTTAATAAGTTTCCTACATATATTATGGGATTCAATACTGTTAGCTAGGCGTGATTGCGCTAGTAACACTTCTGCATGCCCGAGCTGCTACTGAGATTTTGAATTTTCGAGAAAAACCTCAATCATGATCTGACCATGAGGCAGTGTTTTACTTAGTTAGTTTTTTTATATCATAAGATAGCAAACAAACAGATGGGTCTCCTAATGGAAAGAGCCAACCATCGACTATAGACACCAAAGAAGTTAATGGTGCGTTGCTATCTTGTGGCGAGGTCTAATGCCACATTCATAAGTTTACCTTACCCTCCAAACCGGAATACGACAGTGAATAGCACTGACGCTATTGCGGCAGGAATAGGTAAGGCGGTGGTACCAGACCCGGTCGAGCCGATGAAGAACTCTACCCCACCTAGTAGTCACGATGGTAATGACTCCCATAGGCAATCAGTCACCTTTTACGACCTGCCTGGCAGAATGGCAGTTGGCCTATTCTTCAAACAAGCCCGGGACCAACACGGAGAAAATTAATTAGTAAACATTTTGATATATTTTAAAGAATTGCCATCGTTATTCTCTTACTTCTAAGTATTAGAGTACTGCGATCATTATCAGTTCCCATTAGGGGAGCCGCGTTACCGATCCGGTACGTAGGTCACACTATAAGTTTTGCGTAGTTTAAAAAAACAACATGTTATAACCAAAATATTATATTTATTGCTTTTCAAAATAATCTCCTTTACATTTTAAACATTTTTTCATACGATTGAACCATTTTTTAAAACAGGAGGACCACAGATCTGAAGGCATGTTTTCTACGTGCTGATTGAACGCTATCACTGCCTCTTCGGAGTTGGTAAAAGTAAAACTTCTTCAAATCTTTGATTTTGAAAAATACAGAAATCACAGGGTGCTAGGTCGGGGCTATGCGCAGGATGAGTGACGAGATGTACTTTTTCGGAAGCTAAAAATGGCTTTGTTTTGTTGGTCGTGTGTGAAGAAGCGTTATCATGGTGTAGGAGAATGCAGCTTTTGGGTCGCCTTCGCGAACTTTTTCTAACACCCTGGGTAAACAAATGGCAGAATACCACTCGGCATTAACACTCTTTTGATCTTCAAGTGAAATTGTACAGATGAGACCCGTAGCTGAGAAAAAAACGCGATCATTTTTTTACCAACGTTTCTCGCCGGTCTCACTTTTGTTGGCCTGTTCTCATTTTCAAACACCCATTCACAAGATTGCTGTTTTTTTTCGGGTTCAAAACAATAAATCCACGTTTCGTCTCCTGTGACAATGTCATAAACAGCATTAGAATGTCCGTGGTCGCACTTCAGTAGCATCCGTGAGCACCATTCCACGCGAGCCCGCTTCTGCTCCGCTGTCAGTTCATGAGGGATCTGACGACAACAAAGTTTCCGAACTTTCAGTTCTTCGTGTAAAATTTTCTGAATTTGGCTCATACCAATCACCAATAGTCCTCGAATTGTCTCATAGGTAATCCGGGGGTTTTCTTCAATTAACCGCTTAAGAGTAGCCACATTATTTTTGTTGACGGTGCTCAAACAAGGTGCTTCTCTCCCAAAAGCATTTTGAAGACGAGCGGCACAGTCTTGCGGAGAAAGAGAACTTTTAAAATCATAAAAAATCATCGCTCTAAAATCTTTTCGACTTAATTCCATTTTCGTTGCGTACGTAGAACTTGATATGTGATAAAGAAACAATTGACAAATCATTTCCCGCCTATTGTTTTTTTTTATTACTAAGAAGGTTTAAAAATATAACATTCGAAATTCAAATAGTTCCGATTAGCTAGAAGTGCAAAACTTTTAGTGTGCCCCATGTATTTCTATGACGTTCGGTATCTTAAGATACTAAAGGTAAAATATATATTATCTTAGTCGTGTGTGATGTGTGATGAAGATATATTAAGGCATCTTAAGATCAAATATTATAGTATTTTAGCCATGTGTGTTGAGCTTAAATCTAGTAAAATTCTTTACTAAAATTGATTACCACTTATTGACATCGAAAATGTTTATTACCTCTTGAGCTCGAAAAACATAAAGTATATTAAATTTAACGAATTATATTTAAGTATAATTAAAGTAACGTGTTTTTTCGACATAACTTCGAAAATTTTCAACTGTTTTTTGGTATTATACGATATTTTAGTCCTAAAAAAACTACGTCAAATGCTGTTTCAAAAATTAAAATCGAATCTAATTTTCAAAAGTTACAGCTTTTCAAACGTTAATATTTATTGTTATTAAAAAAACAAAAACGTTGTTTTCAGCAAACTTACTTATATTTTTGAAATAACTTTCAAGCTGATTCTTAAGTCAAACCGATTGACTTAAGAATCAGCTTTTCTCCTTAAAAAACTGCGTCAAATACCGTTAATTGGATCAAAATCAGGATTTATCAATGGCCAAAACTTTTGAAAAAGTTTTTTTTGACATTTTTGAATTTTTGAAATTTTGAAACCTACCGACTATGCAGCCTATAAAATAATTTAGAGCTCCAAATAGCGTCAAATTTCTTTCGAAAAATCAAAATTCGTCATCATTTTGAAAAGATAAATATTTTCGAAAATTAAAATATTATCATTTTTACAAACTTAAGATTTTTGAACTCTTTGAGCTAGGTTAGTAGCTAGGTATAGTTTTGGCCTTAAAGTACCTCAATTTAGCGGGAAGTTTCAGGGATGACCTGCAGGGTCAACCGTCTAACATATATTTTCTTGTTAAAATTATATTATAAACGACGAAATAAAATGTCATAAATAAATAAAATTACATACCGCTTAAAAATTTTAGTTTCAATTTCCCTGTTTCATCCTGGGTCACATCCTTTATTTCGTAAGGGAAATGTTTGTTACCGTTCGCTGCCATCGTCATGTCGACGAAGACTTCACCAAAACTGAGGAATATACAATATTAAAAATTGCGTAATACAATCAGATTACGATAACAACTTATACGCTTCACTTATTAACTTTATCTATAACAAGGCGCTCTCATGAAAAGCGCCTTACTCATTAAAGTATAAAGTCCGGCAATGCACTTTCTAGACCTTTGGGTTGCAACTATTCATTGGCAGTGGTGATCAATAGTTTTTATTAGGTATATACATTAGATAGCAAACAAGCAGGTGGCTCTCTTGATGGAAAGAGAAACCATCGCCTATAGACACCAACGATGATACCTTTACCTTCTGTATACCTGTACCTACCTCAACACAGTATATATACTGTGTTGTGGTATGTGTGTTATCGATATTACATAAATGTATGATTATGCAAAGACTCAAATTGTCACAAGAACTTGTACCTAGTTTGTTTAATTCGACTTTGTTTTTATTTACTATCTTAATATAAAGTTATTTTTAAATGCGGCCCCAGCATAATAGATTAGGTAGCCGATGTTTTATTTCGACGGTCCCTACCTATAAAAGGACATGTCAAAAATGTAAAAAAAAATTATTACATAAATGTATAGCTTTAAATTTTCCAAACGCTCATATCTATATAAGATTTTTTCTTTTATTTTATGTATTTCGCTACTTATACAAATCGAATAAGAGAACAAGTGTTATCATTACAAACAATAGGTGTCGTATATGCGGATATCTATACTTATCGTTCTATACAGTGCAGTGTTTTAAAATGCGCGTTTTAACATTAAAACGCCGCGACGCGCCATATAAAGAGACATGTCTTTATAATGTATTTTTAATATTTTTGGATGGTGATCTTAAGTTGTTTAAGGTATGGCATTTAAAATGAAATACGTTGTTGTTTTTCATTTTAAATATCATACCTTTATATTTTATGAATTTATCGAATTATGTTTTCAGCTTTTTTGTTTTTAGCGTATAAAGAGGTATCTCCGACTTGTCTGATATGAATGTCAGTGTAAAAACAGTCGTCTATCAGTTTTTTCGAGAAAATATGAAAAAAAATAATTAAATACTTAAATAATATTATGCCATTCCCTAATTATATATATTAGATAAAACTCATTGTAAAAATATTATAATTATGCATAAAATTATTTCAAGAGAGATTTGAACATTAATTACGCTCTTCTGTAAGCCTCAGTTTTTGACATGTCCCTATAAACGTAGGTATCGTCAATTTACTATGAGTTGACGCAAAACAAAGACTTCTATGTACTATCGTAGTACACCAGGCAATCGCCACGTCACTTGATTTCCACTAAAGTGCAGTCCATGGACTGCTCTGCGTCAGAGCTCATTGAATGAAACACGTAAGCGCCATAAAACTCATGGTTACGATCTTTTGGTCGCGAATATATATTACACGCTGCAGCACTGCTTAATTTTTACTTTGATTGGACGATTTATTATTACTTCAGCGCTGCAACGAGTGTTTGACACGAAATGGAACACGACTCCTACTTAGCATAACTTCACTAGTACGTAGTACATTAAACTCTCTGACACAATAGGACAATAGATGAAAGAAAATAATAAATTTATATTACCTGAAGACCAGGGGTTACACATAGATCATAGGCTAATTTTTCTCCAAAAATCAACCCTCAGGAATAGGGGATTAAAGGATATATTGAAGACCTGTTACCCTACGGGGGAAGCTACACTGGTCAGCTATCCGGTTTATAAATGGTATTTTAAGGTAGCAAACCTAAAAATAAAAATAAAATAAAATATAAAAATAAAACTAAAATATTGGTAAAGTGCTTGTCGGGCCACGCGCAATGTAGGGTTCCGAAATTTGCGATCACAGTATTGCGGACTAAGAAGGGGGCTGTTATAGTTTTATACTATGAATATTTAAGTTATTTAACGTCAATGACAAATATATCTCTTCACCACAGGTTCACCGCCTATAAAACTTCTCTAAGTACATTTTATAAGTTGGTAGACTATTACTCAAAAACCTGTAAAACCTAAGCCGTGATAGTTTTCCTTTTAACTTCATTATATTTCCTACTACCAATATTTTTTTCCTACCCCCAAAACCAACCGTTTTGCCTGCAGAGGGACTACACTTGACTCTAACAAAAATTAGCACTTAAAAGCTTAATATTGTTACGTACTCGGGTTCGTAATTGTAAGAAAACACCACTTATATTAAATCCGTGCATTTAGTATACAAATACACAAAACAACACAATGTAATACTAAAATACACTTTACACACTAGTCACTCACTATACTATTACTGAACTGCACAATAAAACACTTCTCGCTTCGCACTGTTCACTTTAAGTATCGCACTCGATCGCTTGATAAAAACTGCCTTGTATTTGTCAACATATCTCTATTTATAGCCAGGGTAAAGTTCTACCAGGATCCAGAAAAATCTAAATGTATCGGGAAAGAATGAATCACTTCTTATCGTAAACATGTTATGAGTCATAAATCCTAGTACACGCTACTTTCAACCTTATGCTATATCCCACAAAGGCCATTATGGCATAGCCCAGGTCAACTATTTGTTTGTCAATAGGAGTAGCTATCTCTTTCTTTTATTTCTAGTTCTCTCCAGCGCTCCAACTCTACACGTTTCTAGATTATTCGTAACAATATTTTATAAAGGAGTCTCTTAATCAAAAACTTGTTTTCGCAAACTTACAATATTTTTTAAAAACCTATTAAACGATACCCCACAAAATGGGGTACGTAAGAAAAAAAATTAACATTCCCACTTTACATGTAGGGGAGATACCCTGAAAAAAATAGTTTTCAAGATTTTATGTTACCACTTTGCGCGTGGCTAATACGGACTTTGGACGGACAACCGGACGGACGGACGGACGAACGGACATACGGACGGACATTGCGAAATTATAAGGGTTCCTAGTTTACTTCAGAACCCTAATAATATGTATATTCGTGCCAAATTACAGCTTTCTAGTAATAAGGATTTCTGAGCAATCGTGCGGACGGACGGACGGATGACATAGGGAAACTATAATGGTTCCTAGTTTACTTCGGAACCCTAATAATATGTATATTCGTGACAAATTACAGATTTCTAGTAATAAGGGTCTCTGAGCAATCGTGCGGACGGACGGACGGACATACCGAAACCATAAGGGTTCCTAGTTTAATTCGGAACCCTAAAAATAAAAATAAAACTTTCACGTCGTGTTGGTCCTGGCTCCTTTGAAGAATAGGTCAACTGCCGTTCTGTCAGGCAGGTTGTAAAACGTGACCATTTGGCTATGCAACTCATTACCATCATGACTACTAGATAGTAGAGTTTTGCATTATCTCGCCCGGGTCTGTTACTGCCGTCTTACCTATTCCTGCCGCAATAGCGTCAATGCTTGCCACTGTCGTGTTCCGGTTTGGAGGCTAAGGTGGTGAACTTAAACATGTGGCATTAGACCTTGCCACGCGATAGCAACGCACCATTAATATCTCTGGTGTCTATAGGCGATGGTTGACTCTTTCCATCAGGAGACTCATCTGCTTGTTTGCTATCTTATGATAAAAAAAAACAAAGGCCTCCTTTTCGGAAAGTCGGTTGGAAGACAAATGTATAATAAGCATTACGTGCTGGTATCCATATATCAAAGTAATGCTGACACAACATACCTATTTCAAACGATAAATGGAACGCTGCATTGATAGTTTATTTTAATCTTTACTCATTATTATTACAAAGTTAACACTTACAACAATAACACTTGTATTTTGACCGCCCTGTTAGTCGAGTGGTTTGCGACCCTGACTACGCAATCGACGCGGCTCGGTTTCGATCCCCGACGGGGACAAGCATTTATGTGATGAGCATAAATGTTTGTATTTCCGGTTTTGGGTGTTTATTAAATATATACTAGTATTTATATATGTATTTCTATGTATTAGTATCGTTGACTGACACCCATAACACAAGCAAATAATTTGCTTACTTTAGTGTTAGATCAGTAAGTGTAATTTGTCCCGTGAATATTTATTATTATTTATTTGTATATTTATAACACGGATTAAATGCACACGCCTTTCTAGACAATTTCTTAGTATGTCAGTGTAGCTTGCATTCACACACAGAAATACAAAGTAATACCTACTACTTACCGATGAAATAGAATCATTTCCCGTGTAATTTTTAACCTTGTCATCTCATTCGGTACGATAAAAACAGTACCGCTGGACCGATTTTCATGCAATTTGGTATAGAAATAGTTGAAGATCCGGGATCAAACACAGGCTAATTTTTTTTCAAAAATCGACCCCTGAAGGGCTAAAATAGGGTGTGAAATTTGTATTAAAACTATTTGGGACGATACGATAATCTACTCGCAAGCAAAGCCGCGCGGGTCAGCTAGTTAGGAATAGATTACATTAATAAAAATAAACATTACACACGCTACATTCATGTGACATACATTCATGTGACGTACATGATAATGTACACTGTACACATGTACACTGTTTTCTATACGGCTAAAGTCTGTTGTCCAACTTAAAAGATATTTTATTGTTCAGTCTATGGTCGAATTTCGACCACAGGGCGATAGCTAGTAATATAAAATAGCTAAACTCAAAACACTATATTTTGATCAATCGTCATGAAATTTTTCTTATATATATTGTATTTTGTAGTCGCCTCTGTGGTCTAGTGGACCAGCGTTGACGTTGACCACATGAGGTCCCGGGTTCGATTCCCGGGTCGGGTACATTAAAAAAAAAGTGTTTTTTCAGTTTTCTGAGAAACACAAAGTTGCCCGGGATTGGAAAGTGCCCGGTTGGCGATAGGCTTGCCACCTATCACATTTGTGGGACCAAGTATCTTCGGCTAATCGTGGGTGCACTTGTTGTACCTCTGCTTACCCCTTCGAGGATATGGGCGTGAAGATACTTTTTTACATATTGTATTTTGTCGCAGAGTATGCTATGCTCATTTTAGGGTTCCGTACCTAAAAAGTAAAAACGGAACCCTATTACTAAGCCTCCGCTGTCTGTCTGTCCGTCTGTCTGTCTATCTGTCACCAGGCTGTATCTCATAAGCCGTGATAGCTAAAAAAGCTGAAATTTTCACAAATTATGTATTTCCGTTGCTGCTATAACATTAAATACTAAAAATAAAAAAATAAAAATATGAAGGGGGGTAACATACAACAAACGTAATTTTTGCAGTTTTTTTTTTATAGATGATGGTACGTTTTTTTTATAGATGATGGTACGGAACCCTTCGTGCGTGAGCCCGACTCGCTCTTGGCCGGTTTTTATGCCGGTACCAGTTGGCGCTGCAGCATTTTAATTAAGATATACACTGGTAGGACAACGTCTCCTTGATTCATCTAGTCCAAGTATAGATAAATAATACAAACAAAATTAACATTATTATATAATATTTTCACAAGTTAACATTTAAAGGATTAAAATTAAATATAAATTAACTTAAGACTATACCCTAGACGAGAGATCGAGTTACGAGGAAGCTGAGACCACTTCTGGCTCCTTTGTCGAACGTGCGTCCTTAGTGAAACGACACGTCAAGGTCACAGGATCTCTTTCCCGTTCGGGGCCACACTGTTCCGTCGCTCCGATCAGCTTGTACTCCTCCTTCTCTGGTTCAATTTCCGATTCGAGGCGGCGACGACCAGAAATCACCACTTCCACTGTACGTCCATCAGCACTTGGCGAGTTTTCACCGTCAGAGCCTATTTCCACAACATAAGGCTTGCTCGGCTCTACAAAAGCTTCCATCACTTGTACATCCGCTCTATCTTGGGCTTCTTGGTTGTTTCTTTGCTTTGCACTTTTAAAAAATCCATCAAAAATGCTTGATGGCATTTTCTGTGGGATTGCGACGAGGAATACGACGTTTGATACATCGGCGCGAACATTGTATTCACCTTCTTGCCTCTCATCGTAGGAAGGAGCAGCAGCGGCTGCCGCGAGGATGCAAGAGAGAACCAACAACATGATGCGTGCGTTTTGCGAAGTTCTAATCAAACGACTGTGCGGCGAGTTCGATTGCGCTGCTTTTACCCAGCATCCGCGAACCAGTCGCCAGCGAATTGGGCACATTGTAACGGTTCGCCCGACACGAATGCACCTTTAATTCTTGCATACATATGAGACACTTGCCTTGTTTGTGTTTGTGTTGTTTGTATTTATGTAGGTCAAGATCAAAGTTTAAATATAGATAGTTTATTTACTTTACTTTTTAACTTCCCGCTACGACCTACGTATGTAGATAAGACAATTACTGATTTTGCCCCGATTTTAGAAAATCGAGTTTTTACCAGATATCTACGTTTTGAGGTCCTTGGAACCTTTTCCGACAATTTTGACGATAACGTCAGTATATCTGCATGTATGTGTGTGTGCATGTGTGTATATGTGTATATAAACATCTCATAACTTTTGAACAGCTGGACCGATCGAAACGCGGTTGATGGCATTCGGTTGGATTGCGCTGAACTAAGATTTCCCGAAAATTCGAACTAAGTCGGTCCAGGAGATTTTGAGAAATTTTGAAAAGACCTCAAAATAAAATTTTGGCGACAAAGTATTTTTTATATAACTTCCAGATTAGTGTACAGATTGAGTACAAAAACTAATCAGCTCTATTCCTCAAAAAATTGCATCTAATGCACAAATTTCATTAAAATCGGTTTATCCGTTTGGGAATAATCGTTGACGAAAATTTTTGAAAAAAAGTGTTTTTTCGACATAACTTTTTTCAACTAATCATATTTTGGTATTCTACGATATTTTAGTACTAAAAAAACCACATACCGTTTCACAAAATCGAAACTGATTTTCAAAAGTTACAGCTTTCCAAAAATTATAATTACGTTGTTTTTAGCAAACTTATTTAATATTTTCGAAATAACTTTCAGACTAATACACCCATTAACTTAAAAATCTTACCAGCTTTTTTCCTTTAAAAAATGTGTCTAATACTATTAATTGTATTAAAATTCAAAATCGATTAATTCGTTCGGGATTTATCAATGACGAAAATCTTGAAAAAAGTGTTTTTGCTCTTGTTTTGAACTGAAAAAAATTTATGCTTATAGTTTTCACTCTTTTTTTATATCAATGCTTTTGAGCTTAAAATATCTTAATTTTGCAGGAAGTTTCAGGGATGGCTTGCAGGTCTAACCGTTTACAGATTTTTAATTATTATTTACTTTATAGGTTACTTTTGTCAAAGCAATAAATTTGTTCTAACCTTTTCCCCCCATGTTAGTCCGGGCTCCTTTGAAGAATAATGTCGTTCTGCCAGGCAGGTCGTAAAAGGCGACCGATTGGCTGTGCGAGTCACTACCATCGTGGCTACTAGAGTTCTGCATTGTCTCGCCCGGGTCTGGTACCACCGCATTATGTATTCCTGTCGCAATAGTGCCAGTGTTTGTCACTTTCGTGTTCCGGTTTGGAGGGTAAGGTAGCCGGTAAACTTATGCATGTGGCATTAGGCTTCGCCACAAGATAGCAACGCACTATTGACATCTTTGGTATCTATAGGCGATGGTTGACTCTTTCCATCAGGACACCCATCTGCTTGTCTGCTATCTTATGATAAATAAAAAAAAACACAATATTATATGAGTGAAAGTAACTTTTTGCACCCACTAGATCTGAGTGCTAAGTGTGAGTTTTTCTTTTCGCAGTCGATCGTGAGCGCGTTTCGAGTTTACTAGGAAATCGTATGTGATTTGTACAGCGCCACCTAGTGGTAAACTGGTTTCTCACGTTATAAAAAAACGCGACCTTCCCCGGCTTTCTGTTACATACTTCCGCCGTATTTCACAAAATAATTAAAAACAACAAAGAAAAATATCGACATTTTTCTTTGTTGTTTTTAAAGTTTTTCCAGTTTTCCCAAGCACGGGTTGACTGCTATAACACAAAAATAATTCACAAAATCACTCCTACAGATTGCAAATACCTGTGAAAACCATTTTAGGTGACAACCATTTCTCGTTAGGTGGTAAAAGCAAGATCTCGCTCGAGTTTGGCACCACCGTTTGGAGTGTAAGGTAGCCAGTAAACTTATATGGCATAACGTCCTCGTCACACGGACAGCAACACAACAGACATCTTTGGTGTCTATATGCAATCGTTATTTCTTTCCTTAACTGCCTTGTGATCCAGCAGTTAGGCTATTCGGCTCAGATCATGAGGGGATCGATCCCCGGGTCAGACAAGTGTTATTGAAGTTTCTTCGAGGTTTTTCTCGAAAAATTTAAAATTTCAGTAGCAGCTCGAAGTCTGGCGGAGTGGTGTTTTACCACTCCCGTAACTCGGATAAGCACGTAAATCTGTGCGACCCAGTTATCGCTAGAAATAGTCGATAGTTAACACATTGGTAAAATGCGGCGATAAGAATCACCACTTATCTCGTCAACCGACAAACCGGTGAACCGGAAAATCTATAGACGTTCGGTTAACTCTACCTACCCCACAAGGGAACCAGGCGGGATGATACTTTTTAATGAGTAGAACTATCTGCTTGTTTGCTATCCAATGGCATAAAAATAAATATATTAAAAAAAACACGAAGATATGAAACTATGGTAGGTCTATGTAAGACTTTAAAAAATTAATAAAATAATAAGGAATAAGTACTATAAAATATGTCGTCCCGTGGTATAATGAAAATGAGGCCTGATCCACCTTTGACAGTAACCGCAGGTCATCGATACGATAACCGAGTTACACACGTTCTTTGTTGTACTTGACTAAAAATATATTTAACATGCTGTTTTAAGATCATGAAAATGTTTCTTATCTAGTGCGTAGACATATCTACGCACTTGATAAGCAACATTTATTTTTAATATAAGAAACAACAAAATATAGAACAAGAAAATGACTCTTTTGAAAGAAAGACAGAACAATAAAAAGATGACGCTCCTGAACGAAAGATAGAACAAGAAGATGACTCTCCTGTTTGAAAGAGATAATGTCACCACTGTCTATAGACACATTAGCATTACATACATTACATGGTACATTACCATTTATATGACGGGGATACCCAATAATCAGATGGCTATCGTAATTGAAAGAGAAAACCATCACCTAGTGGCACCAAAGATTAACGGCTTTAATGATCGAGCACACTATGACGGGCCGCAACGGGTCGGACCGCATCGCAAAAATCCGCCAAATCGCTTCCACACATTTTATATGAACTATCGTACGCACACTACGACGGCGCGTAGTGGGACAGATTTCGGTGAATGCGATGCGGCGTGACCCGACCCGCTGCGCCCCATCGCCACTAGATATGCCACATTTCACGCATCACTGCATATATCACTCGTTATAAAATAATTAACATGTCACACTCCGTTATATATAACGCGAGCATTTTACGCGGGCGAAACTACTACTTATGCTTGTAATTCACAGAAATCGATCGTGCGAAAGAGACAAAGCAATAACATTTGAGCAACACCGTGCCACCAGCTAGAAGAAAGAATATGTTTAATATGTTATTTCACTTTACTAATCACTTATAAATAGTAATCACTACGTGGCGATAGAACATATGGAATAAAATGCACCTACTGTGACAATAATTGTCGCTAATAAAATATAACAGTCGTGATTTATCATCCGAGATATAACAGTGACAAAAAACATATAACTTCACGACGGGATAGTGAAATAAAATTAGCTATAATTCCCATTGCTAATCGCCACTCGCCACTCACCAGTGTGCTATGGCAAGTGGAATTCCGCGCACGAGTTCCTCTGAGTTTTGGGTATTATTATATTAATTTTTAAAATCAACATTGTTAATACAGAACGATTTATAATTTTAGTTCAAAGCTACAAAGAGCTATATGATTTATAATTTTAGTTTAAAGCTACAAATAGCTATAAGATTTATAATTTTAGTTCAAAGCTACAAAGAGATATAAGATTTATAATGTTAGTTCAAAGCAACAAAGGGCTATATGATTTGTAAGATCCACGTTATGGTGATCAATAAAGGAGAAAAGCATTTGGAAAGAAATGCGGTGCGTCGCAATGCGGCCCACTCCGTCCTGCTGCGGCCTGTCCTAATGTGCTATGCTATGACATAGCTATTTGATAGCTATGCTATAATATCATTTTTGGTTGCGATGCGGCCTGTCCCAGCGTGATTCCTTAGACGGACATGTTTGACTTTTTTGGGCCGTGACTGGCCAAAATTGGTTTGGCCTATATGGCCTTAGTGTAACGAGCATAGTGTGCACTACAGCCGGGGGAGCCAGCGGACTGTAGATCTGTTCTTCTTCTTCGACGTCCCACCAGCCGTAGTGCTTTTGGCCGTGAGCCGGGTGTCGCCGGGAAGATGAAATAGAGACCACAACTTGTTCGTTGCAAAGGTGCTTTATTGTAACGAAATAAAGCAATAAAGCTAGCACCGTTGCAAATATTTAACCTATTCTATGGAGAGCCACCACTTGCCCTAACACTGCCCTACTCTAAAGCCGGTACCCTATAGATATATACTAAAGCCCAGGAACTTGTCTGGGAAACTTATTGAGTCGTAACGAAACTGTAACTTTACTGGAACGGAACGGAACGGAACTGACTGGATGGCCGCGCTCTCCGATATTTATAGTGCGCGGCCAGACGAGCGGCGGAAATTTACAAAGACAAATGGCGCCGGGTGTGGCGCCACAATGTCTGGGATTTATTAAAATCCCACTTTTCGTAATCTAATCTTAATAATGTTATCTTAGGTAGCTTCTCCTACCTCTAATTAACTAGTGTGGCCCTCTAGCGAGTGCAACGGTACTACCTTTTTACAAATATATGCAAAACAAAGTACGTAATGCCCTAAGACCTACCGAAAACTAATTACAATGTGTTATTTCTTATTTATATACAAGGATCTAACACAAATAAGCTTATACAATAACAAACAAGAGTGTTATATACATTATACGTTCTTACAGGACCTCGGAAACTCTTACAATTACAGAGTTGTACGCCTTTTCAGGTCGTACTATCCTGTTAACTATCTTTATGGTACCGAAAAGTGTCTAAACATATGCCTAAGGCTTATACTTACATTATACATACTATTTGCAATCATAAAACATTTGTTTTAACAAAGAATTTTGCACTTTTCGGATTTTCGTAATTGCGAGTTCCCGCATATAAATACTATCTCGCAAGAGTCGACTCGTAATGTCGTCGACTGCGTGGAACTCGCTTTATTCGTAATATGCCTATTAGGCAACGATCATAGCTACATAAAGCCTTATTATTTCTATACAACAAAGCTGTATGTAGGTCTTAGGGCGAATAAAAGACGAAAACGAACATTATTTATTATAAAAAACTTACGAACTAAACGAAACATACATTCTATCCTGCCTTACTATCTATTTACATTAATATTTACAACAAAACGTGTCTGTGCTGCACATTCTCCCGCCTATAACACGCAGTGTTATACTAAATATGGTGCAGCCAGACTAACTTCTTAACCAGTCTTCGCATGACTCCCGCAGCCGTACGTACGTCAGCCACTCGTACCACGCCGTCTGCTCCAGGGTGTACTGCCTCGATGATCCCCGTTGGCCACGTATTTCTTGGCAGCGCGCCGTCAGCGATGAGCACGATGTCGCCGACGCGCAGCTCTGCTCCTCTTCCGTGAGGCTCCCGCCGCTTTTGGAGTAGCGGAAGCGCTTCTCGTACCCAGCGTGACCAGAAGTGGTTGGCCAGCTGTTGTGAGTGCCGCCAGTGGCGGCGGCCGATGGTATCGCCTTCGGAGAACGCGCCCGGGACAGGCACGCGTGATGGTCCGCCCAGCAGGAAGTGATTGGGCGTCAGTGGTGCCGGGTCTTCTGTTGAAACCGACACGTGTGTGAGGAGTCGGCTGTTGAGCGTGTGCTCGACCTCTACCAGCAGTGTGTGCAGTACCTCTTCTGGTGGTTGCCGCTGTTGCAGCACGGCGAACAGTGCAGCCTTGACAGAGCGCACCATGCGCTCCCATGCGCCTCCCATGAAAGGCGCGCTCGGCGGGATGAATTTCCACTTGATTGAATAGTTGGCTGCTGCTTCTTTAGTGGCGTCTAGTGCGGCGCGCCTCAGCTCTGCATCAGCGCCGCGCAGGTTGGTGCCGTTGTCGCTCCAAACCTCGGTGGGGCACCCGCGGCGCGACATCATGCGCCGCAGTGCCATTACTGCGGAGTCCGTAGTCAGGTTGGCGGCTATCTCCAGGTGGACCGCCCTTGAAGTAAGGCAGGTGAAAAGCGCCACGTATCTCTTCTCGTGGCGCCGCCCGATGGTCGCGCTGTATGGCCCAAGAAAGTCCAGGCCCACGTAGGTGAAGGCTCGCTGATGGTGCGTGACCCGGGACTTCGGCAGGTCGCCTGTAGGCGGCTGTGGCGGGATAGCGCTTCTCCTTCTGCAAAGCGCGCAGCTCTTTACTATACCGCGCACGGTGGGGCGAAGCCGTAAAACCCAAAATTTCTGTAATATTTCACTCGTAGTTGCTTCCACCCCGCTATGGTGAAGACGCCGGTGTTCATGTTCTATGTAGAGGCGGGTGTATGGGTGACGACCATCTAGCACGGCCGGTTCTCGTAATTCTTCACTAATATCTTCTGCCGCCGCTATACGTGACTTTATTTTCAAAATGCCTTCTTCATCGATGAACAATGATAACTGTTTCAACCGGCTGTCTCTTGCTATCGCGCTCCCGCCCGTAATAGCTTCTATTTCGTTAGCAAAACTTTCTTTTTGTGAGGATTTTATTAATAATTTCTCGGCGCTAATGATATCAGCACCATCTAGCGGCAAGTAGCGTCGTTTTTCTTCTGTGCTTCGTGGCTTCTTAATTTTCTCTATTTTCCTCGAGCTTTTCGTACACTTTTTTCCCCAATCTTCATCATTGGAGGCTTTCGGAGCTGTGCGCTTACGCACACCGGCGACACGTTGCTTATTTGGTCTGCAGAGCTCGATGAACTGCAGCACGCGCGCTGTTGCACGCACCAGTCGAAGCCACGACGAAAATCTTGTTATTTCCGGTAGTGCTTCTGCAATACACACAATTTTTCTGCCGTTATTTACAATATTTACATTATTTACAGCTGCCGACGGTTTTTCTTCGCCTGTTATTTCGCTACTGGTAGCGACATCTTGCGGCCACTTGTCCTCTTCTAAGTATAGGAAGGCCGGACCAACGAACCATCTATGTCGGTCTCCAAATTCTTCCGGGATACGGCGAGTAGCATCATCAGCTACATTGTCGCGAGACGGCACCCATCGCCACTCTGCGACCTTCGTAATATCTTCAATCTCTGCTACTCGATGGGCAACAAACGGCTTGAATGCTCGCGAGCCTGTGCGTAGCCACGATAGAACTGTGCGGCTGTCTGTCCAGTACACCCTGCGGCTTGGCTGATACTCGTACTCCTCCATGACGTGCTGAGCTAGGCGGGCACCTAGTAAAGCTGCTTGAATTTCTAACCTTGGTATGGAGGTAAACTTGAGCGGGCTGACTCTTCCTTTGGCTGCTGCTAGGCTGACGCTGACTTCGCCGTCCTCATTGACTATGCGCCAGTAGACCGCCGCAGCATAGGCAGACTCACTGGCATCCGTAAAGATGTGCAGCTGCCGATCTCGCGCTCGCGCCAGGTTAGAGTGTGCGCGAGGTATTTCCAGATGTTCCATTCTCCTCACATCTTGAAGCCAGCTTCTCCATGTCTTCTCTAAGTCCGCAGGTAAAGGCTCGTCCCATGGTAGTCCGATTCGCCACGTTTCTTGAAGTAGATGTTTCGCGTGAATAGTTACAGGTGTAATTAAACCTAAAGGATCGAAAATAGACATAGCTACCCGTAACGCGTGTCTCTTCGTGGGTGTTTTATCTTCATCGTACACCGCTTTAACATTGAAACCCAGCTTATCGTTATGAGGTTTCCATTTTAATCCCAAAACCTTCTCGCTTTCTGTGCTTAGTTCCCAATCGCCGCCCAAAGATGGCGCTACTAGTAGCGTTTTAGCTACGGCCGAGTTATTCGTTTTCCATCCGCGCAGCTGGAAATGCGCCTGTTGATGAATCAAGCTCACCTGCGAGGCTATTCTGATGGCATCTTCTTCACTATCGAAGCTCTGCAGGTAATCGTCCATGTAATGGTTTCTTACCACGGCTGTAGCGGCGTCGGGATAGAGGTGGGCGTACTCTTTTGCGTTCTTATTTTTAACGAAGATAGCGGTGCTTGGTGATGACGCAGCTCCAAATACGACGCTGGTCATCCGATACTCACGTGGCGAATCTTTTCTATCGCTTCCTCGCCATAGGAAACGTAATGCGTCCCGGTCTTGTTGTCGTACACGTATTTGCAGAAACATTTCTTTTATGTCTGCTGTCACGGCGACAGGCAGCTGTCGAAATCTCATTAGCACTCCGGGTAGGTTCTGCAGAAGGTCTGGACCAGCTAATAACATGTCGTTGAGACTTACTCCATTGACCCGCGCAGCTGCGTCGTACACTATTCGCGGCTTAGGTTTTGCAGAATTCACTACTGCAAAGTGAGGCAGGTACCAGCTGCTTTGGCTAGGTGACTCGTTGGCAGGTTCGGCGTAACCACTATCAAATAAATGTTGTACCTGTTTTTCATATGCCTCCTTTAGCGCGGGGTCCTTGTCCAGACGTCTCTCTGTATTATACAATCTTTTAATAGCCAGGCCGCGGCTATCAGGAAACTCGCGGCTATCTTCTTTCCATAATAGACCTGCCTCGTAGCGCCCGTCAGGTAAGCGCTTACACGTACTTTCTAAAATCTGCAGGGCTCGCTGCTCGTTCTGGTTGATGGGCTGGCGCGGAGTGATGCCGACACTGTCCAAATCGAAATAATTTCTTATTACCTTCTCTATATCTTCATCCTGTTCGGCATAGGCAGCTCTCTGCACTAGGTGGACTCGCTGCTTGTGGCGGTAGTCCACACCATGTAGCACCCAGCCAAGGTGCGTGAGCGATGCTACTGGTTGTCCACGTCTTCCGCTCTTCACAGCCCTCGTCACGACCAGGTGCCAGTTGTCCTGGCCGATGAGCACGGTTGGCACGGCGCGCTCCATGATGACATCTTCTTCTATATCTTCTAGATGTCTGCAGTTGTTGACGATGGATCTATTAACAGACTGTGGCGATAGGTTAAGGTTACCTATAGTTCTTCCTATTATCCGATGTCGCTGATGGTGATGAAGGCCCTTGATGGTGACTGCGATGCGGCGCGACCTCTCTGCGTTGAGTCGCGTGCCGCCAACTGTTTCTATGCGGAACGGCTCTACCGGCCCGCGAGCTCCTATTCGTGCAGCCACCTTCTCTTCTACCAGCGTGACTGTGGACCCTTCATCTAATAGTGCGTATGTGTTCACGCTGCCTCTGGAACCTGTCAGGACAATCGGTACAACTTTAAGGTAGGCGCGTGGCGCGCTTGACTGTGTTGACGCCACCAAGGCGTCGCTGTCTTCTACTTGATCTTCAGGTGTCCTCTTCGTATAATTGTTGCGGCTATTGTGTAGCCGCCGATGATGCGAGCTCTTGCACCCGTCGATGCCGCACTGCCGAAACTTGCACTCGTGTTTTGGCTTTCGTTTTTGCAGACACCTGAAACATAAATTATTACGTTTTGCCATAGCCCACCTATCGTCAACACTAGCTTTCGTAAATTGTTCACATATAGAGCTAGTATGTGCATCTTGACATATCGCACATTTATCTCTCTTCACTTGTGGTTCATATTTCTGTGTGTGTGTTCGCTGTGTTTTCTTAAAAACTTGTTGATTTTCTTTCGTAGGTTCATGTGGCACCAACGCAGCACACATCTCGGCTTCTTTCATTAAAAATTCACTTATCATTTGTAGATCGGGTTTTCTATCTTCCCGTCTTGCGTACTGGAACCAACTGTGCTGCAACGTATAATTAAACTTCGCTAATAAACTATTCACTGCCACCGTATCGTGTAGATAGCTCTCTCTGTTGAGAGCTCGAATCGTAGCGACGATATTATTCACTTTACTGGCGAACACACACGTTTCCCGCGCACTTTCTTTCACTCGCGGCAATGACTTGATTTTTTCTAGTTCTGCGTTCACTAGTGCGTCGGGCCGACCAAACTGTATTTCCAAATGGTCGACGATCTCACTTGGGTCGGTTTCCCCGTAAAACATGCAGGCGACGGCTTCTTTGGCGTTTCCACGTAAACATCTTCGAATTCTTGCCCGATTTTCCGCCTTGCTAAAATATTTCTCTGTATCTCGATACGCCGCTTTAAACTGCAACCATTCTTCACCAGCGCCATCGAAACTTGGTAACTCCATACTGTAGCGCGGCGCCCCTCGTGATGCTTCTGCCAGGGCGGACGCGAGCGCGGTGATATCTGCGGCCTTCAATGCACCTGGTTCTTGTTTTGGTGCCGTATTTTCAGTAGGCGTCGAAATCTTCGCCTTCTCTACGACGGACACATCATCTTCCGCCGGACGTACAGCGCGCGCTGAAATGCCCGCCGATTGCGCGGGCGACGTAGCTTGTGGCGCCTGGGCCACCTCTCGTGGTGCGGGCAACTCATGGCCCGCCGAATCTTCTTGGTGCGTCGCGTGCGCCGCCTCTTCGTATTGCGGCCTAGGTGCCGCCTCTCGTAGTGGGTGTGGCATAAGTGCCACCGAACTGGTGATTGCCAGCGGCTCTGGTACCGGCTGGCGATCCGTATGGGTTGGCCGAGCGGAGTCCACCCAATCTTCGACCCTCGTAATGGCAGTTGCTTGCCCTTCTTCATAAACAGCGCGCGCGAGTTCCGTCCGTAGGCGCGCCTCTTCTGGTCGTAAGCGCGCTTCTTCTAATTTGGCGCGTAAGTAAACTATACGCGGCGACTCGACTGCGGATGGTACCGGCTTTTCGCTATTTGCAACGGTGCTTGTTGTGGTCTCGGTCGCCTCGGTGTTCTCGGTCGTTGTTGTGCCGCTAGTCTCCGTAGCGGACGTGGTGGTACCGCTCGTTTCCTCCTCGCGACTAGCGGCCTCTTCTTCTCGGCGACTCGACGTACTCCTCGTCTCGATCGGCATGGCTCAGTGATCCGGCTCGAATGCGACCAGAAAATGTGCACTACAGCCGGGGGAGCCAGCGGACTGTAGATCTGTTCTTCTTCTTCGACGTCCCACCAGCCGTAGTGCTTTTGGCCGTGAGCCGGGTGTCGCCGGGAAGATGAAATAGAGACCACAACTTGTTCGTTGCAAAGGTGCTTTATTGTAACGAAATAAAGCAATAAAGCTAGCACCGTTGCAAATATTTAACCTATTCTATGGAGAGCCACCACTTGCCCTAACACTGCCCTACTCTAAAGCCGGTACCCTATAGATATATACTAAAGCCCAGGAACTTGTCTGGGAAACTTATTGAGTCGTAACGAAACTGTAACTTTACTGGAACGGAACGGAACGGAACTGACTGGATGGCCGCGCTCTCCGATATTTATAGTGCGCGGCCAGACGAGCGGCGGAAATTTACAAAGACAAATGGCGCCGGGTGTGGCGCCACAATGTCTGGGATTTGTTAAAATCCCACTTTTCGTAATCTAATCTTAATAATGTTATCTTAGGTAGCTTCTCCTACCTCTAATTAACTAGTGTGGCCCTCTAGCGAGTGCAACGGTACTACCTTTTTACAAATATATGCAAAACAAAGTACGTAATGCCCTAAGACCTACCGAAAACTAATTACAATGTGTTATTTCTTATTTATATACAAGGATCTAACACAAATAAGCTTATACAATAACAAACAAGAGTGTTATATACATTATACGTTCTTACAGGACCTCGGAAACTCTTACAATTACAGAGTTGTACGCCTTTTCAGGTCGTACTGTCCTGTTAACTATCTTTATGGTACCGAAAAGTGTCTAAACATATGCCTAAGGCTTATACTTACATTATACATACTATTTACAATCATAAAACATTTGTTTTAACAAAGAATTTTGCACTTTTCGGATTTTCGTAATTGCGAGTTCCCGCATATAAATACTATCTCGCAAGAGTCGACTCGTAATGTCGTCGACTGCGTGGAACTCGCTTTATTCGTAATATGCCTATTAGGCAACGATCATAGCTACATAAAGCCTTATTATTTCTATACAACAAAGCTGTATGTAGGTCTTAGGGCGAATAAAAGACGAAAACGAACATTATTTATTATAAAAAACTTACGAACTAAACGAAACATACATTCTATCCTGCCTTACTATCTATTTACATTAATATTTACAACAAAACGTGTCTGTGCTGCACACATAGCAAAACTGAATATATGGCTATCAACGAAGATAATGTCCGGATTTTAGGCTAAAATATCCCGCCCGCAATACAGTGCAGAGTCAGACGTATTTATCAACCGATGAAAAAACGGAAGTTATCATTTTGACATGTATCTTTGTTATATTGTTGGAATTGGATAATTTTTCTATTTAGGCGTGATTGGCTGGCGTAATAAATTTCGTAAGTGTATGTATGTTGTATGTATGTCGTAAGTGTCCACGAATCCACGAATAAAAGGCCGGCAACGCACCAGCAGTACCTCCGGTGTTGCAGCTGTTCGTGGGCGGCGGTGATCACTTACCATCAGGTGAGCTCCTTGCCCGTAGCCTTCATAAAAAAAAGAATTTCTCGGGAACCAACAGCCATATTGAAATAATCTTTTAGGTATATTCCAACTTTCGGAATAGTCCAAGTTTTATAATTCAAAATCGGTTCAGTAGTTTTTCGGATATGAGTAGGTATAGTTGATATTTCAAGTAAGTTTAAATCCATACTATCCATACTAATATTATAAATGCGAAAGTAACTCTTTCTGTCTGTCTGTTACACTTTTACGGCTAAACCGCTGAACCGATTTGGATAAAATTTGGTACGAATATAGTTTTAGACACAAGAAAGGACATAGGATAATTTTTATCCCGGAAATCCCACGGGAGCGGGAACTATGCGGGTTTTCATTTTAGAAATTTTTCCACGCGAACGAAGTCGCGGGCACAGCTAGTAATATTATAAATGCGAAAGTAACTCTGTCTGTCTGTCTGTCTGTTACGCTTTCACGGCTAAACAGCTGAACCGATTTGGATAAAATTTGGTACGAATATAGTTTGAGATCCAAGAAAGGACATAGGATAGTTTTTATCCCGGAAATTCCACGAGAACGGGAACTATGCGGGTTTTTATTTTAAAAATTTTTCCACGCGAACGAAGTCGCGGGCACAGCTAGTTTTTAATAAATTACTATTATTTTGGAATATGACTACCTGGGTACGTTGCCATCAGTGTGTATAAGTTTACCCGCTACCTTAACTTCTAAGTCGAAGAAGTATCGTCACCGACAGTCATAAACACTGATGCTAATATGACAAGAAAAAGTAAGGTGGTGGTAACAAACCCGGGCAGCATTTTGCAGAACGCTCCCATGTCCATATAGTCACGATAGTATAGACATGCGTGGCTCAGCGTTCGCGTTTTACGAACTTCCTAGTGAGAAGCCAGATAATCAAATCTTTGAGAGGCCCTTTAAAGTCCTTTAAAAGTGGTATTGCCGCAAAGCGTCAGTACTAGTCACTATCGTGTTCCGGTTTGGAGGGTAAGGTAGCCGGTAAACTTACGCATGAAGCACTAGACCTCGCCATAAGGTAGCAACGCACCACTGACATCTTCGGTGTATATAAGCGATAGTTGACTCTTTTCATCAGAAGTCCCTTCTGCTTGTTTGCTATCTTATGACATAAAAAAGTGATAAGATTGTTGAATTGAGACTATTTTGAAGAATAGATGTAGTGCCTTTCTTTTCAGCTTGGCTAGGCGAGAGATAGCTATAAGTGGGTGATAGAGATTCGTACCACCGGGCTACCTACCCCTGCCACAATAGTATTGGCGCTTGTTTTTTTATTATTTCATAAGATAGCAAACAGGCAGATGGGTCTCCTGATGGGAACTATCGACTATAGACACCAAAGTTGTTAATTTTTATTTATTTATTTATGTTAATGGTGCGTTGCTATCTTGTGGCGAGGTCTAATGCACATGCATACGTTCTATCAGCTATAACTATAACCACAAAGTATATATATGTGTGTGTGTGTGTGTGTATATACTAGGTTGGGGCAAAAGTATTTTCGTATTTTGAATGTATTATTAGTAATCAAACTTCTTTGGCTGTACTGAATGTAACTGGCTGGTTTTAATACTATTTGATGTGATGAATGTCACATTCTGAAGATGCAAATAAACAAGGAACTTATATACGATAACTGGAATTATTACGAAGCAATAATTGAAAAATAAAAATGTACTTTATTTCGTTACTCATAAAGTTGACATTTGTTTCTTTCTTAACAGAGAGGAAAAACGTTCTGAGCAAGACAACGACAAGAGTGGATGTTGTCCCTTTCTTGCAATCGCCAGTGTAAATAAAACTATCTGATGGAAGATTTTTATATATATTCGATAATCATTAAATCCCTTTTATTCATACACGTCGATAAATACATTAGCATAGTGAGTTCTAAAATGTGCTTATTTTAATTATTTCGTAATTACTTACGCAATGCAAAAACATTTTTCTCAAATGAGTAGAATTACTTAGTAGTAATTTGCAAACTACGCATGGCCACACTTATATATGGATATTGGCGCTGAATTTAGTAGAAAGAGACACACTGCACCTATGTCGTGGTACTCTTCGGAACGATTTTGAAGCGCGTGTGAACGTTCCGGGCAGAATGTAACTTCCTTGGCAATAAATAAATTTAAAAAAAAACTAGTTCCCGCCATTTTTCAATTGTTTTTCAAGCAAGCAAAATGAACGTATAACGTAGTTTCTTTTGACATAACTTTTTTAATTTCAAATTTGTAATTATGAAACTTTGTGTGCAAGTGAAGAATTGGGTTTGTTTAATGTTACGTTAAATGATGCATTATTTCTTAGAAAACTATTTATAATGGATATTCTGTAAAGTTTAATATATTATGTTAGATCCGCCGCTATTCTGCGACTACGACAATATTTATATTTTAAAACCAACCAAAATTTAAAACCAAAGATTTATTTATTCATTTATTCTTTTGTACACATTGATATAAAATACCCAAGATACACAGTTCCGAACAAAACTGACACTCAAAACTGTCACTAATTCAGTCTAAAAAGTTTATAGTTATGGCATAAACGTGTTTTTGCATATTCAACCTTAAACGCAAAATTTAAAGTCATTTTTAAAAAACAATGTACAAAAAGCAATAAAATTTTTGACTTAAGTTAGCCGGGAGGACAAGGCACATGTGGAGTCGAATATAAATATTTTTATACATTGAGGTAGTATTTTAAGGGTTTGTAAAATTTACATAAAAAAAATCTTGTCGAAAATCTGTTTTTGCGTAGAACATATACTATATATCAATAAAACAAATAATGACCATTAAAATAATTTATTTATATTTCAAACGTTATAGGTAGGTTATTGGTTCTATTACACAGAACCTACACATATAGGCAAACTGTGGGTTTATAGCCATGTGGTATTTGACGCTTGATATTGATACATTTAGTTTGCATAGTCTAATAGATTTAGAATATACTGAAATAGGAAATTTACTGCAATGGTGACTATGACTACGTTATAAAGTTCATAGATACTTACACGATAACAGACACGATTTTTTTTCAGACTTATTATGTAATGTATCGACAACATTGTAAGGAAACGCATTAATTTCCTAGAAATAAGTTAAGCTTTTCGTAGAATTCTCGTTTTGAATTAGATTTCAGTTTTTCTGTTTTTTTTTTGCAGTATTATGTAAACGAACATTTGTTTAGTTATGGTATCTGTAGTCTAGTCAACAAGTGCTTTTTTGGTCAACTTTTTTCAGCAGTCTCCGAAAATTATGATTGAGGTGTCATTCGATTCGGAATGGCATCTAGATAGTTTTCGAAAAACAATGAAGTTCCGCAAATAAAAATTACAAAAGTTATTGACAATTAACTAAAAATAAAAAGGGGGGTTTAGTTTTTTGCAAATATCTCATAAACTAATAAAGATTTTTCAAATTTGAAAAAATATTCAGAAAGAGGAGGAAATTTCCTATAATTAATAATTTATAAACTAATGGAGATATGATGAAAACACCCAAGACTTATTTATTCTTCAACTAATAAAGAATAAATAAGTCTTGAGTGTTTTCATCATATCTCCATTAGTTTATAAATTATAATAATTTTAAGGATGAAAAACCAGGCAAGAATGACGAAATTACAGACAACGAATATTTAAAAATTAAAAAAAAATAGTAAAAAAAAATTAAAAAGAAAAAAATAAATCATGTCAGTTTTTGTGACATTGAGTAAAATAAGAAAAAAAATAAAAGGTAAAAATTTATTTGTTTATAACAAATTGTTTATTACATAAACAATGAAAAATTAAATTTTTTTTTTTTATATCAAAAAGAAAAATAAATAATGATTAAAAAAAAGGTTCCTTAATGTTAATTAGAAGTGGGAGAAAATAACTGTTAATCAACAAATGCGTTTTTCAGCAATAAAAAAAATTTTTTTAAGAAACGGTTTTTTTAAAAAAAATCATAAGTATCATCAAAGATTATGTTATCGAAAAAAAAATTTAAATTATCTCATAAACAACGCATTTGTTTATAACAATTTTTTAAACAATAGGAGATAAAAATTATAAAAAATCATTTTTAAGTAGCTTCTGATCATAAGAAAACGAATCAATAATAATATTATGAAAAAAAAATTTTTTTCAATGTTTAATAAAGCTTTATAATTTTTCACCTTAGTAAATTGTTAATTACAAAATGAAAATTTACAATTTTTTAATTTTTCCAACGGGTATCTATTCTAAGACCTTTGAAAAATAGCTCCACGAAAGAAAAAAAATCCTAGATTAATAGTTTAACAATTATCGCACTTGCAATGTTAATGTTCGTGCTACAAAAAATTGTTAATTAATTAATGGATAACTTATTGAAAAATCGCGATAAAAATTTTTTGACCACGGATTATTGTTTATTGATCTGTCCTGTAGGCACCTGAATTTTTTCAAATTTTAATTTTCATATTTAATAAGTTTAAATAATATTTATTCATTAAAGGTCCGAAGGAGGCGTGGCTTGCGCAAGCCGGAGTACCCGTTTTCGGGCGTATTTTCAACCCTCTGGGAAAATCATAAATATTAGTCCTTCAATTCCGGGAGTCGGAACTTTTTTTAGGAAATTTCCTCCTCTTTCTGAATCTTTTTTCAAATTTGAAAAATCTTTTTTAGTTTATGAGATATTTGCAAAAAACTAAACCCCCCTTTTTATTTTTAGTTAATTGTTAATAACTTTTGTAATTTTTATTTGCGGAACTTCATTGTTTTTCGAAATCTATCTAGATGCCATTCCGAATCGAATGACACCTCAATCATAATTTTCGGAGACTGCTGAAAAAAGTTGACCAAAAAAGCACTTGTTGACTAGACTACTGCAGACGTAGGAGCGAATACTGCCCATAGACATTTGAAACACAATAGGTTAGTTGCTAATGCGATGTCGGCTTCTGAAAATTTTATTGACCCTCGTATAAAAAATTCCAATAAAACAATTTAGAGCTAAAAAATTGTATTCAATGTTATTCGGAAGATCAAACTCTGATGATTTTGAAAAAATATACATCTTTTCAAATACTGAATAACTAAGTATCATTTAAAAAAACTTTGGATTTTTGAACTTTTCGAACTCAAAACTCTATGCTTAGGCATAGTTTTTTCTTTGAGCTTAAAATACCTCAATTCAGCGGAAGTTTCAAGGGACCTGTAGGGTCAACCAGTTCACAGATTTTTTTAATATAGTTACATTAGTTGGTTACATAGGTGTGTTGCCTACACAGAAATCCTAATAGATACGTACATTTAGTTTGGAGTATAGTTTAGTACATATAATATTATTGCCAAAGGTAATTTTAGATTAGATATTTCCTGTTAATTATAAATTTGTTTTATAATTACGTTAGTTTTTTCGGTAGGTGTGTTACTAATAGGTATTTTTAGTTTGAGGTATAGTTATGATATTAGGTATAGAAAATTTAGAAGTTATAGGAAGTTCAGGTCTTACGTTTTTTACTTACATTTTAATAACAAAAATGTCGTATATAAATAATTAAGATGAATATGTAAATATTATTTTTAACGTACTAGCGGCCCACCCGGCAATGTAGAGGTTTTTAATAAAATAAAGAAAGGTTAAATAAGTTCTAAAATAAATATGCGCGAGCAAAGCCGCGGGTAACAGCTAGTATGCAAATAAAACAACTCGTACATATAAACAGTCACTTAAAATTTATACGTGACTATCTGTAGATCTCTGTATTAGGATAAAAGTATTATATGTGCTATTCCAGGTCATCTTATATCCGAGTCCAAATCCAAATTGGTACAGCCATTTTTTACGTGATTGATTATCAAACATCCAAACATACAAACTTTAACATTTATAATATGTATAGTATAACATATCCGCAATCAAAAACAACATTTTATTAAAAATAAATTATTAAATCAAAAAATAAACATTCTTAATGCAACAGGTTGCATGTTGCCTTCCACTAAAGAAATCGTTATCAACAACACGTGTAAACAGAACAAAATTCGATGCTACTTATGATTTCCTATTGTTATATTAAAAGTTTCGTAATATATCTCCAAAGTTCATCGTAAGAATCACAATTATATATTGTTATTTTATATTCGTACAAATAGAATAAAAAGAATCACCTAACTTGGTCCTCGAAATAAGTAATCAATATAATCAAACATTTTAAAATCGTCAAATTGATGTCCTCTTCTCTTTTGGCATAAAAGGTATTCAAAATTATTAATGAAAAAAAATCTTATTAAAAAAATAACTTATTAATGAAAAAAAATCGACTCCACTAATAATAACAGGATCAATTTGTATTATTCGACTAAATTAAAAGGAGGTTGTAACGCACTGTCCTTTTACTGAAAAAGTGACCATTGAAATTTTGTCGTATTATATTTCGAGCGTCGAGTAAATTTTTAAGAGAAATAAAATGAAAATCATACATTACATCCTATATTTAGTCACATTAACAATAAAAATATATTGATAAACTCTTATACTTATCGAAAATACAATATCTTATATTTTTTTAACGTTCATGATGTTGTATTTTTACAATTTATCAGAGAACAATTCTGTATTTTTGACGCGCGGGCAGTGACGTGAGCGACGGGCTTCTATTTGAAGTGAGTGAACAATTTTAAATTTGTGCACTTATTCTTAGAGGACGTTTTTGAGACACTGATTGTGTATGTTGGGTTTTTATATATCAATGTTTGTACACATAGAAATACTTATCAATCCATACTAGTAATCTAGATTAATATTACACATGTACAAAGGCGTGCTTATCTCTTTAAGAGATTTCTTCCAGCGAAACCAGCAATACAGTTTGCTGGAGAAATCACATGATATAAATATTGTACATCGTGTACATCTGAGATTAAAAACTAACAATAATAAATTTTAACAAAACAAACAAGGATAAATGCAAGGTAAAATTACTTTTTTGATAATTTCAATAAAAGCGACAATGAAAAAAAAATGTTTATGAAAATAGGGAAAATGAGAGTGTTGACGTGTCAAAATAACTTGTAAAAAGTTTTATTGAATAAAGTTCTTCTGATTTCTGATTTCTAAGATGTTAATAGTGCATCACTGTACGTGTGGTAAGGTAAGAAGGCCACATGCATAAGTTTACCAGCTACCTTATCCTACAAGCCTGAACACTACAGTGACAAACACTGACGCTATTGTGGCAGGAGTAAGTAAGGCGATGTTACCATATCCGACCGAGACGTTGCACAACTCTACATCTATTAATTATCTATACATATAATAAAATCGTAGGAAAGTCAAAACTGTACATTGAATATTTTTTTAAAAGAATACTTGGGGCGTGATCTACAATCGATATCGAAGCCAAAAATATAGTTTTTAGAATTTTTGTCTGTTCGTCTGTTCGTCTGTTCGTCTGTTCGTCTGTTCGTCTGTCTGTCTGTCTGTCTGTCTGTCTGTCTGTCTGTCTGTCTGTCTGTCTGTCCGTTTGTCCGTTTGTCCGTTTGTCCGTTTGTCCGTTTGTCCGTTTGTCCGTTTGTCCGTTTGTCCGTTTGTCCGTTTGTCCGTTTGTCCGTTTGTCCGTTTGTCCGTTTGTCCGTTTGTCCGTTTGTCCGTTTGTCCGTTTGTCCGTTTGTCCGTTTGTCCGTTTGTCCGTTTGTCAGTTTGTCCGTTTGTCCGTTTGTCCGTTTGTCCGTTTGTCCGTTTGTCCGTTTGCCTGTTTGCCTGTTTGCCTGTTTGCCTGTTTGCCTGTTTGCCTGCTTGTCTGCTTGTCTGCTTGTCTGTTTGTATGTTTGTCTGTTTGTCTGTTTGTTTGTTTGTCTGTTTGTCTGTGTGTCTGTTGGCCTGTTTGTCTGTTTGTCTGTATGTATGTCCGGGGTAAACTCAAAAAGTACTGCATGGATTTACTTCAAATTTTGCATGAATTTACTAACAGGTCGGGTCAACATATAGGCTACATATTATCACGCTATCACCTAGCGGCTAGGTGCTGTGCGGAGTAAACGAAGTTCGCGCGGACGAAGTCGCTGGCAACAGCTAGTACATATAATAAAATCGTAAGAAAGTCAATGTATGTCCGGGGTAAACTCAAAAACTACTGCATGGATTTACTTCAAATTTTGCATGAATATTACTAACAGGTCGGGTCAACATATAGGTTACATATTATCACGCTAGCACTTACGGGAGAGGAGCTGTGCGGAGTAAACAAAGTCCGCGCGGACTAAGTCGCGGGCAACAGCTAGTTTCAAATAAAATTTTTACTTACTCAACAGTACTTTAGGCGTATCACATCTTAAAAAATTGAATGTAGGACATCGATTCGAATGATCTATCTGACGTGAATCGAAATAGAAAACACTACCAACAATTTTATTTTGTTTTTTTTTTGTAATAAAATCGATAAAATATCGATTGGACACAGGTGCAGTTATCTCGACTGCATTTCTACAGTTTTTAGTACCGTTATCTTATCTTGTATTACAGCTAAGTAAACTTCGAGCCATGATAAAATAAATAGTTGTTTAATAGGTCAGCTCTCGGAATAACTTGTAATACCGGGTAACTGTTATTTTCACACAGGTGTAGTCATTATTTTCGCGACTGTACTTTGATTGATTTTTTTCGTAAAATCACGTCTTTAAAATTGATAGAAACGAAATAAGCAGATGGTTCTTCTGGTAGAATGGTAATGGCCCGATGCCACCCATGCAATATGCAGTATGCATATTGACAACCATTGTAATTGGAAAGCGCACATTGATTCTCTTTGCAAAAAATTTGATAGATTTATCTATGTTTTGAGAAGAATAAGAGAAGTAGCCAACTTAAATGCTGCATTGCTGGCATATCACGGATATGTATCATCTGTATTGCAATATGGAACCTCTATTTGGGGAAACTCAGTTGACTTAATTAGGATTTTCAGATTTCAAAAGAAATGTATACGTGCAATATGTAATGTTAATCAACTACATTCATGTAAACCGCTATTTAAAACTCTTAAAATACTACCTTTACCTTGTCTTTACATACTGTCGGTAGGTATGCGTATTTGTAAAAAAACATCAACATTTGTTTTAAACAAATGCTCAAGTATTAGGGAACTCATATTTTAGAAACAGTGAGAAGCTACATGTGCCAAGCCAAAGGCTAAATATTTATAAAAAAAATGCATATTGTATGGCAATTAATGTATACAATCATATTCCTGATAGTCTAAAATTATTACCTATAAATAAATTTCGCAAAAAATTGTTTGATTTACAGTTAAATAAAACATACTATTTATATTAGAGAATTTTTAGCAGATAAGATTAAATCTTAATGAACAGAAATATAAGCTTGTACAATTTAACTTAAAATTTAAATGTAATAAAAATTGAATGGCAAATTTTGTAAAATTTTTTGTAAATTGTAAAAATTTGGATTGTGCATAAGTTATTTTTCAATTATATTTTGAAAAATTCAATTCAATTTACAAAATATCATATTTTGTAAATTGTAAAAATAACTTTTGATGTGAAATAATTCTAGTAAATTGTAATACATACAATTGTGATACGTGAAATAGAAAAAAGAAGCCCGCTGAGTTTCTTCCGCCGGATCTTCTCTGTATCTGGTAGTAATTATAAAGAAATCGACCTAAATTAAAATGTTTGCATACCACATTATGGTAGAATATGATGGTAATTTAATTTATTTTAATAACTTGTGACACCCATATTCTTGCAAATAAATATTTTTTCATTTCATTTTTCATTTTCATGTAGTATTTATTACATGCAAAGTTCATCAAAGCCCAAAGGACATACTGAGACCCATGGTGTGACGCAGCCGATTGGTTAGCTTGACGGGCTTCTGACATGGCTTTCGTACTTCGTAGAACCACAACTCGACTCTTTACTGACAAGTTGGCTACACTCGAAACTTATAATATTTTTTTTTACTTTTTGTCTTTTGTACTTATTATTGTAAAACAATTTTTCGTGTTTATTGTTCTATTTTTTTCCCTTTGCCTTACAAGTATTGTAAAATTACTTGCGTTTTATACTATATTGTATTTCCTTTTTTACTTATTGTAAAATATCGGTGTTCTGTTATTTCATCTCTTTACTGCAAATTTCTGTATATTTTCGCAATAATGTTCATATTATCTTATATTGATATAATTTTTCTGTCAGAAAACTTATGTGTGTGGTATTCGTATTAGTTTTTCTAACTCTATTACACTCCAAATTCATATACAACAAGGAAAAGTACCGGAGCTATTGTGGCAGGTATAGGTAAGGTGGTAATGTCAAATATGGGTGAAACGTTAAAGAACTCCATCTAGTTGTTTTTTTTTATCATATACCTACTTACTTTACAACATTTACTATCAAAACACATCATCAAAGTCCCAGTCTTACCATCCCTTACAATTTTTTACGACGTTGCGGATATGTAAAAACATCTGATATTTTTTATCTGTCTACTGAGATGATGAGAACTATCTACTTATTAAATTCTCAGATGCTTTAAAAAATTGTTAATTAACATACAACTTTCGTTTTAATGTTTATAGGATATCAAACCAAACACGTTAATATTGAACTTGATTCAAAAGTTGTCGTATAATTCTAGGTTACTAGTCACTGCTGATCTGTGTCACTAGAAATTCATTCGCCATTTAGATTTAGATTAACAAAAATGTAGACAGAAAATATTCTAAGCTAGCAATACCCGATTGAAGAGTGATTTGGATATATTGTAATTTTTAATGAATAATTATAATATGAAGATAACAAAAGACTAAAATATCTATTATAAAAACTAAGGATTAATAATATTTTTAGGACATAAATTCGACAACAATCAATTGCGTGACAGCCGCAAATCTGGAAGCGTTATGTTGTTGACATTTTCATAGAAATCAAAAAGCATGTAATGTAAACATTGATATAAAATATCAATGAATGTAAATATACACAAGATAAAAATAAACATTTCAAAAACCCCCGACACATCCTCAAACCGCTATTCTGCTACATATGTATCATTTTAAGAGCTAAACGTGAAAGGACCTGATCATCTTCGAAAGAGTATCTTGCAGCATCAGGTCAATATTACTACGGTTCCTTATTAAATGAGCTTGAGTTGTTTTATTGCAAAGCTCCCATGACTTCCAGTTCCACTATGTCACCCTGGAAACCATTTTGATTCAGAGTGTATGTAAAAATATAAAAAATGAGACCACACTCAATGGGCTTATTTTGTTTAGTGCAGAAGTTCCATGACCACTTTCTTGTTTCATTATCAAACCCTAGTAATAAAGCGTAACTATATCAGCCCAATCTCCGATAGCTACCTTCCAGTTCCATCATTATTATATCTTAAAAAAGTGCACAAGTGTTTGCCAAAATTAACCGCATTAGCCCACATTCAATAGATTTATCTAGATTCGCTTAGAAGTTCTCATGGAATTCTTCCAGCTCTATCATTAGACACTGAAAAACGCCCTGCTTTAAATTCCTAAAAAGGGCGAATCAGACGAGACCAAAATTGATGGTGCTGCTGAATTTTCCCATTTTCCCCTTTCCATATTCCCATGAATTTCTTCCCACTTTATCGTAAGAACCTGGAAATAATCTAACACTAAATTATTTGTCAATACAGAACAAATAAGACCAAACGGGATGGGTTTATCTCGTTTAGTCTAAAAGATCCTGTAGCCACTTTAAAGTTACATTAATAGATTCTTAAAACAGCACCAGACAGTATGCCAAAACTAACTCACTTAGCCCACACTCGATGGGTTTATTCTGGTTTAGCGAGATCTCCTGAACTTCTTCCAGGTTTATCTTCAAAAACTGGAAGTCATTCTGTTTCAAAATTCTTATTAGAATGAACGAAATGAGCCCAATATCGATGGGGTTGCTCAATTTGAATTCAAAGTTTCTATAACCTTCTTCCTGCTTTATCATAGGACCATAGAAATTATCTAGCACTAGGGTATTTCTCAAAACAGAACAAATGAGTCCAAACTCGATAGGTTTATCTTGTTCAGTTTAAAGGTTCCCATAACTACATTCGATTTCCATTATTAAATTCACAAAAATCATCGAGCAACAAAAACTATGACAAAACAAACCGAAGCTACCCATACTCAATGAGATTTGGGTTAGCTTAGGATTTCTCATGGACTTTTTCTTGCCCTATCTTCTGACTTTAAAAGAACGAATTAGAAGAGTTGTTAAATTTTAATTCAAAGTTCCCATAACCTCCTTGCTACGTCATTATAAGACCCTGGAAATCATCTTAAGCGTTAGGGCATTTGTCAAAACCGAATAAATGAATTTAAGCTCCATGGTTTTATCTTGTTTAGTTTAACAATTATCATCGCCACCTTCTAGTTTCATCATCAGATCCTAAAAATTATCCAGCACCAAAATGTATGTCAAAACAATCCCAGTTAGCCCACACTCAATGAGTTTATCTGGATTTGATTAGAAGTCCTTATTAGACTTTTTCCTGCTCTATCATCAGGCACTGATAACCATCGTGTTTCAAAATCCTTGTAAAAATTTATTCCATTTTATTCCAAAGTTCCCATGACCTCCATCATCAGCTCTATTATAAAATCGTGTTGCACCAGGATGTTTGTTAAAACAGAATAAAAGATCCCCAGCTGGATAGGCTTATCTTGTTTAGTTTAGAAATTCCCATCACTATATGACCTACCAATTCCATCATCAGATATTAGAAATCATCCAGCACCAAATTGTTTGCCAAAACAAACCGCATTAATCCCCACTTGATGGGTTATTCTAGTTTAGCTTAGGAGTTCTCGGGTACAGCTTCCAGCTCTATCATCAGGCACTGGACGCCATTGCTCTCCAAAGTCCTTATAATAACGAATCAAACGACTCTAAAGTCGATGCTGTTGCTCTATTTTATTCCAAAGTTCCCATAACGTACTTACAGCTCTATCATAAGACCCTGGAAATCGTCTAGCATTAGATTGCTTGTTCAAACAGAACTAATGAGCCCAATTTCGATTAGTTTATCTTATTTAGTTTAGGAGTTCTCATGGTTACCTTCCAGTTCCATTATCAGATCCTGTAAATCATCTAACACTAAGGTGTTTGCCGATACAAGACAAGTGCTAATTCAAAAACATGACCTCGTTTATTTTAGGAGTTCAATATAGATGCACTAATCTGGATTCTTGAAGTTCCAATGTCACTTTTTCGGTTCAATCTTCAGACCCTTGTCATCATGAGGAAGAACTTACTATAACAAATAAAAAACCTCCAAACACCATTATATTAGCAATTTCTATCTGTGATTTAAAATGGAACTCTTACGTTCTCTCTATCTTCAGTTCTTCGACATTACACGTAATCAAAAATCCATCGAGTCCAAACTTGACTATCTTATCTCTTTCTACATTCTACGCGCGAGTTTCGGTAGCACTTTGTCAGCTCTATCTTCAGGTCCTTATCATGAGCACTAATCAAATTTAGTACTTATAGCAACAAGATCAATGATTCCAAACAAGATTGTCTTGTTAAAACTCTTTATCAGAGAGTTCGAGTCCCTAGGTGCAGGCTTCATCATGAGCTCAGTTGGACGATACCATAGTGTTGTATTGTGACTGAGCTTTCACAAGTCTGCCAAATTTTTGTACAAACGGATATCAGAAAGTCGTTAAAATAGTGGCTTGCAATATAAAGAAAACTGTTGTTTACATACGAATATTACCAGTTAAATAGATGCTGATGATCTTCGAATGAGGATCAGAAATGTGATCTTAAAAATCACAATTTTAATAAAATAACAGAATAAAAATGTTTGTATTGTATTTACAAGTTGCTTAATTCCTTTCTTCAATTTAAAAAGAGTTGGTGACCTTGAAACGGCTGGACCGATTCTATTGAATCATAGCTAAAAACTATCTCACAAAACAGGCTTTCAATTTAAAAAAACCACAACCAAATCGGACCATCCGCCAGGGCCGGGCGCTACCATGCCACGGACAGACACACAGATACACAGACGCCATCCGCCAAGGCCGGGCGCTACCAGGCCACGGACAGACACACAGATACACAGACGCCAGCGTTTATGCGGTAAATTTTAATTTTAAAACGCGAAATTTTTATTATGAGTACGATATTTACAAAGGTAAGGTGAAGTGAGAAACAGTTTTTCCCAGCTTATTCTGTCGACTTTGCACACAACGCTGAAGTCGTACTTAGTGCTTATAAAAATAGTAGTTTATTGAAACTTAAATATGTTTGTAGGGTACGATGTCAACTAAGAACCCTTATAGTTCACGATGTCTGTCCGTCCGTACGTCCGCAACACGGATACGCCTTTCAAGACAATTTCTCAGTTTGTCAGTGTAGCTTGCAATTACACACAGAAATAAAGATTTGTACTACTTACCGATAAAATAAAATACTTCAAGGGTAATTTTTAAACCTTGTTCGGTTCGATAAAACGGTACAACATAGCTTATTTCTATTTTTTCACAATATTATATACCTATCTACAAATGCATAGTAAAAATATATTAAGTATATTTAGTACTAAAGAGCCGTAATTTGACATACATTTTTGTCGGCGGTACTAATATGTATTAGTACCTAACGCCGACCAAATGGTAAAACAGTCTTAAAAAATAATTATTTTAATGATACCTACTCTACACGCTAAGTGAGGATGATTATTTTTTCTCGCATGTCATTTTCGATATATGGGATATCATTAGGTAAGTTTTACCTAATGATATCCCATATCTATATATACTCTATACATATAATAAAGCCGTAGGTGAGTCAATGTATGTCCGGGGCACAGAACACTTATACTCTCTACGAGAGTTCCGAGGTAAACTCAAAAAGTAGTGCATGGATTTACTTCAAATTTTGCATTAATATTACTAACAGGCCGGGTCAACATATAGGCTACATATTATCACGCTATCACCTACGGGGGAGGAGCTGTGCGGAGTAAACGAAGTCCGAGCGAATGAAGTCGCGGACAACAGCTAGTATAAATTTTAAAAAATATTGCGGGTTTGTAAAATTAGTGTCAATTTCTCGATTAAGCTGTTTGTTAGTCATGTCCCCTTTCTCTACCTATTAAAAGATTAATACTTCGTTCAAAAGAACGTTACGCACATACACAAGGTACACAAGCATGCGAAAAATTTACGGTGGTAATATATAAACGAAGTTAAAGGAAATCTATCACGGCTACTTAGGCTACTTAGACTTTAAAAATATACAAGTTTACGTATAATAGTAAACCAACTTATATAATATATACACTTGGAGAAGACTTTATAGGCGGTGAACGTGTGGTGCGTATATATAATAAATGAAAGTGCTCTTAGCATGTCGACGATATAGTTTTTATGCAAACTTTCATATATATCCACACCTGAAAGATTGCATAAAATCCATACTAACTATATCTATGCATATATGCATATGCACATATATACATGTATACATATATATACATATATATATATATATATATATATATATATATATATATATATATATATATATATATATATATATATAGGCCAACTGTCGTTCTGCCCAGCACGTCTTGCACACGCACAAAAGCGACCGATTGTCTAAGCGAGTCACTAACTACCATTGTGCATTATCTCGCCCAGGTTCATGTACCACCGTTTTACCTATTCCTACCGCAATAGGGCAATACTTGTCTCTGTCGTGTGGAGGTTAAGGTAGCCCGTAAATTTATGCATGTGGCATTAGATCTCGGCACAAGATAGCAACGCACCATTAACATCTTAGGTGAATATAGGCATATAGGCAATAGTTAACGAGACCTATCTGCTTGTTTGCTATATTATGATATATAAAAAAAACTAAATGGTAATAATAAGGTGGTCACCATTCCTTTTACTCATTTTCTGTAAAAAATAAAGAAAATAAATAAATAAAAGATATTAAGCTTATCTAATTCTATCAATACGAGCTGTATTTTATGATAATAGCGTTATTTATCAATAGGGATAGCCGATAGATATAGTATCAATATTAAAAACACAGATTAGATAGAAAAAATAAAATACGTATTTGCTGGAGGTGATGATATCTCTGTAATCTTATTTGATATGCTTATGAAACTCTAATCTTATAAATGTCCTTGTTTTTCGACTAAACAATAATTGCGTCAAGTCCAAAGGCGTATTTTTGAAAGGCTTATCAAAATAAACTCATTGCAGATTATTATAGATATTACAATGAGATATATTATACATATTTTAATAGTCATCATTATATTCATTAACAAGTAATTATCAGATAACATCACCACCTTTTTCTATCTATTAACTATTTTTTCATACAATAAGATATTAAACAAGCAGCTTTCTCCTGATGGAAAGAGACACCCAAGATCTATATGCCGGGATGGTAATGCCACTTGCATAAATTTACCGGCTACCTTACTTTCCAAACTGGAATGCAACAATGTCAAGCACCGACGCCTTTGCGACAGAAATGGGTATGGAATGTATGGAATGTACCATACACGGGCGAAAGCTTCTACCACCTAGAAGTCATGATGGTAATGATCAATCGTTCGCTTTTTAAGAATAGCTATCAGAACGGCAGATGGGCTATTCTACAACCATGGGCGTACCGAGGGGGGGGACAGGGAGGGGCAGCTGCCACCTCTCCCCTGGTAATTGTTTACCTCTCTACTATCTACTGTTATAGATAAAAATATAGTCATAAAATGTTACGGTTGTTACAGTATTTGAAAATTGTGTTTTTTGACATAGCTTCGAAATTTTCCAACCAATAAGTTTCCGTCCTTTTTCAATATTTTAAATAGTAATTAAAAAATTTCATTGAATGAGATTTTAAAATTTTAAATCGAATCAAGTTTTCAAAAGTTACAGCTTTTCAAATATTAATATTTTTTTGTTTATAGCAAACTTAATTCATTTTCTAAATAACTTTGTAAATAACCTTATTATTATTATTGATCATATATGATATATACATATATATATATATATATATATATATATATATATATATATATATATATATATATATATATATATTATTCTGTATCTGGTTGACCGCGCTTTGCTCGGTTTTTCTCATACCCATATCTTGGGAACCGAGCTTTTCTTGGACCTGGAACCTTGATAAATCGATTCCTTGACCCGAAAAACCCCTAATTTGTGACTTTCATGAAAATCGTTGGAGCTGATTCCGCCGATATATATATATATATATATATATATATATATATATATATATCGGCGGAATCACTGACATATTTTCACTGCAACACACACAATATTTTCACTGACATTTCTCAATATTGAGACATATTATATACATATTTTTGCAAAATACTAATTAACTAATCTTTATCTATGTATATAAAAAGTTAGGCGGCAGAGTCGCAATTTTTTTTTACCAAGGAAGTCGTGTCTTGAAAAAGATTGAAAAACACTGCTTTAAGGTTACAATTCCTCAATTTAGCGCGGAGTTTCAGGGATGGTCTTCAGGATCAACCGATTTACAGATTTTTATGGCATGGGCGTTAACAAAACATCTTCGTTGTATACAGAGGATTGTTGTCGCTTTGCATCAGAAGAACCAACTGCTTGCTTGCTATCTTTTTTGCTATTCTATTTACTATCCTTTTGCGTACATTCCTTTAGATCAGTGACTTCCAAAGTGAGGGTCGCGGCCCCCTAGGTGGTCGAGAGGCCTTTGCAAGGAGGTCGTGGAAGGTAGTTTAGTGTTACTTTAAAAATAAAGACAAAATATATAGGTACTTGATAATAAAGAAAAACGTGATTTGATTTTTTTAATGAAAGTTAGGCAGCAGTGGGCAGGGTGTCGCAATTTTCGAAACATGCTAAGGAGGTCGCGTCTCGAAAAAGATTGAAAAACACTGCTTTAGATGTTCAAAATAAGATTGTAATTCCAAAGCCAATTACCATATTAATTGTACCTAACTATTCTTAAATATTCTAAAGTAGTAATATCGGGACGAATCAGCCTCTAATAATAAATAATAAATAACTGGATAACTGGATAATAAGTAACTGGACAAATTACACGAATTGATCTGACCCCAAAGTAAGCAAATTGTACGCTTGTATTACGGGTGTCAGTCAACGATACTAATACATAGAAATACAAATATAAATACTCTGATATATATCTATTATTACATATAATAAAATCGTAGGACAGTCAATGTATGTCCGGGGTAAACTCAAAAAGTAGTGCATGGATTTACTTCAAATTTTGCATGAATATTACTAACAGGTCGGGTCAACATATAGGCTACATGTTATCACGCTATCACCTACGGAGGAGGAGCTATGCAGAGTAAACGAAGTCCGCGCGAACGAATTCGCGGGCAACAGCTAGTACATATAATAAAATCGTAGGAAAGTCAATGTATGTCCGGGGTAAACTCAAAAAGTACTGCATGGATTTACCTCAAATTTTGCATGAATATTACTAACAGGTCGTGTTAACATATAGGCTACATATTATCACGCTATCACCTACGGGGGAGGAGCTGTGCGGAGTAAACGAAGTCCGCGCGAACGAAGTCGCGGGCAACAGCTAGTATTTAATAAAAACTCAAACCCAGAAATACAAACATCTGTGCTCATCACACAAATGCCTGTCCCTATCGGGAATCGAACCCGGACGCCATTGATTGCGTAGTCAGGGTCGCTAACCACTTGACGAATGCGACGGGGCGGTAATAATAATAATAATTAGAACATTAGAAGTTTCGTCCCGGAGATGAAAAGCTCAATTCTAAAGGCACAATTAAGCGGTCCGCAGACTAAAACACGTGCGGGCCGACACGCCCCAATACCCTAATTGTCAACTCTCTCTGCTTATCCGTAAAGCGTTTATCATGATTCATGACGATATTTTTGACATGTAGGTATGAAATGGTCATGTACGATACGTCACATCGCAAGACAATGACTGATCACTGTAAAGGAGTGAGCAAAAATACTAGAACTGTGCATGGGAATACGTAAAAGGGTAGAAACTGACGGACGACATGGAGAACTAAGTGGATGAATAAATTCGAAAAATTGAACAAAATGTTATACAGGAGACAAAGGACATGAGTGTTCCTACGTAAACGTATTGGGAGCCATTTAAGTTGAGCTCTGTATTGAGATATATGGTCATATTTGCGCAAGCCAAAGATATATCGAATACAAAGATTTTGCAGTCGATCTTGTTTATTTAACAACTCCTCCGTGACATCTGGGTAACATGAGTCAGCATAGTCAATGATTGGGAGTATAAGAGAAACCATAAGCGATATTTTAGTCTTTATAGGTAGAAAATTTTGGAATGATTTTAGGGAATGGAGATCATAGTCGACTTTTTTACTAATACTACTAACGTAAGATTCCCAAGAAAAATCAGCGCTTAAGACAAGACCCAAGTTTTTTACCATACGTGAAAGTTGAATAGGAATGTTATCGTAAACGATTGTAGGTACATGGGTTAAAAGACTACGCTTATAACGACTTCCAATAATTATGGCCTGAGATTTAGCAGGATTGACTAAAAGACCAAAGGATTGTGCCCAGGAATGAATTTGTTGGAGATCTGAAGAGTAGAGAGGAGTTGAGAATGAAAGTTGATTTCGTTTATTGTATTCGTTACGTCCGCAATGCTACAGTGACGATAAAGCTGGAGATCATCGGCGTAAAGATGAAATTTGGAAGAAATTACCGCAGACACAGTGTTGATAAAGAAAGAAAAGAGGAGGGGGGACAGAATCCCACCCTGAGGCACCCCAGCCCGAAGGCTGTTCCAGTCGGAATACAAGTCTTTATGGCACGTCCTCTGTGAGCGACCAAAAAGGTAGGATCGAAACCAATCCAGTGAACCGACGTTTAGGGATTTAATTATCTCTAGAAGAATATCATAATCAGTGGAATTAAAGGCATTGCTAAAGTCTAGGAAAACAATTATAGTCAGTTGCCCTCCGTCCATGGCTAAACATATGTCATCAGCAACACGGATTAAAGCAGTAGTAGTACTGTGACCAGGGCGAAATGCAGACTGACAAGGATTCAAAAGTTTATTACTTAAAATATGATCTATCAATTAAATATATAAAATATGATCTATCAATTATGAACAATATGTTCTAGAACTTTGGACAAATATGGAAGAATAGAAATAGGTCGATATTGATTCGAAGAAGTAGGATTTGGTACTTTGGGTAGAGGTATAATATGACCTAATTTCCAAACTGAAGGAAAGACACCAGAGGATAGAGAAAAATTAAATATATGAGAAATAATAGGAAGAATGTCAGGTAGAAGTAATCCAACCATTCTAGAACATATGTTATCACTGCCCATAGCCAGAGAGGAGATAGAAGAAATATGTTTCTGGACCTCCTCACTAGTGACAGGTTGTAAGTAAAATGGAGAACACGGTGAAAGAGTAGAAGATATATTATAAATAGTAGATAGTTTCACTGAGTTGCTTAAAACTGAAGGAGGAGTAGCGTAGTATTATTATTATTATTATTATTTATCAGAACCAGCGTTGGTGATAGATTTGTGGAAGTATCGGCGCTTAGCTATACGACATAAACGGTTACAGAGATTACGTAACATTTTGTAACGAGACAGATTATTGTCCGATGGAACTTAGTTCAGGCCCCTTAGAAGAATATGCCATCTGTCATTCTACTAGGCAATGCGTAAAAGGTGAATGATTGGCTATTTAAGTCAATACCATCGTGACTATTATCTGGTAAAGTTCTGTAATGTCTTACCCGGGTCTGGTACCAGTACTTTACCTATTCCTGCCGCAATACCATAGGTGCACTTAGACATCACTGTTGTGTCCTGGTTTGGAGACTAAGGTAGCCGGTAAACTTATACATATGGCATCACCATCTCGCCACATAGATAATAACGAACACATAAACCTATTTGTGTCTATATGTGATGGTTATCTCTCGTCAATAGGAAAATACAATCTTGTTTACAATCTTTTGTTACAAAAAACGATTGCTCATCAGTCACATCAGTGCTACACAAATAAGAACGCACCTTTAACATCTTTGATGTTTAAAGGCAATGGTTCTCTTTTCAATATCAGAACCAGCAGCTTGTATTGTATCTTCTGATATAAAAAATAACTAGACATAGTTGGCTGTTAAATCAAAGAATAATTTAGGGATTTTTCAATAAGAACGCATCATTAACATCTTTGATGTTTAAAGGCAATGGTTCTCTTTTCAATATCAAAACCAGCAGCTTGTACTGTATCTTCTGATATAAAAAATAACTAAACTTACTTGGTTGTTAAATCAAAGACTAATTTAGGGATTTTTCAATAAGAACTTTCATTTATTTTCAACAAAACAATTCACATATAAATCATAGGTATTTAAAACTAAACTTAACTAAATAAATGCATCTTCCTATCACTTGGCCATCCTGCGGCGGTACTCTAAATACTCTAATGATGATGATTGATGATCTCTTGATGATAACCTTTATGATGATTAGTGGTGTCGAGCTTTCCGTAATAAAGGAAGCAGAACATTAGCAAGCCGTTGTTTTAATCTGAAAACATAAAGTAAGCATTAGTCATAAGTATATAATAAATAAATCTATATATATATTAATACATGAAGGAAAAACTTTTGATCCTTTTTTAAGACAATTGCGCGAACAGTGTAGTATGAAGTTTGACAGAGTTAAAGTTTACATTGCAGTCCTGCAGAAACTTAATATTTTTGAATAAAATAAATTATATTAATTAAAATACACACTACACATACTACATTCATGTGACATACATGACAATATACACACATGTAAATGTACTTATTTCTTTACGGATTTTGTCACAATCAAAAGAGATTTTATTACTTAGTCTATATATTCACAAATACACGAATTAATCTTACGCCGAAATAAGCAAATGGTTTTTGCTTGTGTTTTGCCCGCCCCGTTGTTCGAGTAGTTGGCAACCCTGACAACGCAATCGACGGGGCTCGGGTTCTATCCTCGACGGGGATAAGTATTTGTGTGATGAGCATAAATGTTTGTATTTCCGGGTTTGGGTTTTTAGTATGTATGTAAAAGTATTTTTATATGTATTTCTATGTATTAGTATCATTGATAACACCCGTAACACAAGCAAATAATTTGCTTACTTAGGGGTTAATATATTTATTTATTATTTTTTATTTATTTACAGGTGTTAGTCGGTAATAATAATACGTAAAATACATATATACATATATATATATACTCTATTTAAGAAACATCAAAACAAAGAAACACAAAATTTTTTGCTCATAACACAAATGATTTTTTCTGACGGAAATTGAACTCGAGCCTTATCGATTGTGTATCTAGGGTCGCAAACCACTCGACCAACAGGGCGGGTGCTAATTTCCATACTCTTAATAATTATATTTTTGTTATCGATTGTGTTTAATGCATTAAGGCTGTATGTGGTATGATTCTGGTTCGAAACTCAATTTGGGCAAATATTTTTAATTTTTTTTTTTTAGAAAATTTGAAATATTAGCCCAGAGTCTATTCATGGCGTAATAACTGAATACCTTAGCGAACATAGCAGATTCAGTCGCAAGCTATAATCGTCAAATTTAGCAAATGGATCGGTAGAGATCACAATCCGAAAACCGGTAAATTGCGGTAGCTCTGTGTGTCTTGTGCTGTCCTAATCTCTCTAAATACTTCAGAAGAGACCCAGCGTAAGAGAATTTATAAAATCTTTTTTTATTACTTATACTTAAGGCAAAAGTATACTATTACCTAAAATCCTAGATCAGCAATTATTAATTAATGCAATAAGCGGTAGTAATTAATAAGCAATAAAGTTAAAGATCAACTTCCAAATCCAATTAAGTTTAAACTAATATCATAAGATGAAAGATTTCATTTTTTTTATTTGTTATTAAAGGGAAGTAATGATTTTTGGTCACGCGGCCGAAGTTGCGAGTAACTGATAGTGTAATTATATCTTAGCTTTTTATAAAGCTCTTTCTCGACAATTGATTAAGACGCCTAGCGATCAATGATCAGTTCTATCCTACGAACCGGTGAGCAAACATCTTAAGACCACAGGGCGCTCTGCCACTTAACAGCATTCAATTGTACAGGAGTACTAGCTTGCCTGCGACTTCGTCCGCGCGGTCTTCGTTTATTTCGCACAGCCCCTCCCCTGAAGGTGATAGCGTGATAATATGTAGCCTATATGTTGACCCGATCTGTTAGTAATATTCATGCAAAATTTGAAGTAAATCCATGCAGTACTTTTTGAGTTTACCCCCGACATACATACAGACAAACAGATAAACAGACAAACAGACAAAAATTCTAAAAACTATATTTTTGGCTTCGATATCGATTGTAGATCACGCCCCAAGTATTCTTTTAAAAAAATATTCAATGTACTACTGTCTCTTGTACTGATGTACTGTAGTTTTCGTCTATAGAGTAGTTTTCAAGCGACTTCCCAAAAGGAGGATGTTCGCAATTCGGCTGTATGTTTGTTACCTCAGAACTCGGTCGTTTATGAACCGATTATGATTTTTGAGAGGGTATACTCCCCATGTAGTCCCTTTTAATTTAGGAAATGGGAATTCAGTTGCTGCAACTTTACTGCGTAAAAGAAATATTATTTTTCTAGTTTCGTCATATTATTGGAATTATATACAAATGGGCCTCGTTTATGATTTCTTGTAATCAAGTTAATTATTGCATTAACTACATAGAAATTTTATTTAAATGTCCCGAGATTAAATTTTATTTACTCAATTGTAGATTTAAATTTTACATAGGTCTTTAATAAAATGAAATATAAATAATTCTCTTGCCACATAACATCATTGTTATCGTAATTAAAATTATGTCTATTTATTTGTAAACTCGATAAAATAAATGGAATACTATTTATAAGCAAAGCAAAATTATACAAATGTTTTCACTAATAAAACTTAGGTACCTACGCTCAGTAAGTATTAATCGTTTCAAAGTTAGTTAATACTCGTATATATGTCAACGTTAAACTGTACAACCGCAAGTTTATATATAACAAGTTGCAGCGTGCATCTGGCCGCATTATAAAATCCCGCAGGAACAACTCATTTTCCGGAATAAAAAGTAACCTATGTGGTATTCCAGCTCATCATCTATCTGTGTGCCTAATATCATCCAAAGTCGTTAAGTTTTGGCGTGATTGAATAACAAACATCCACCCATTAAAACTTTCGCATTTATTATATTAATATAGATAAACCTAGGAAGTTTATAATTTGATTAGGCAAGGTTAGCAGTGTAATTATGATACTACTAACGTAAATTATAATCTACCGATATTTGCAATTTTACGGTGACATAATATACACACATATTTATGATGTCTAATAGATTAACGGCGCAAATAATTGCATATAGCTTAGCGTATACTTAGTATAACACCCGAGTTCACCAACAGATGGTTAAATTTTAATCGGATGATTAAGTCGTAAACGGTGTTTAAAAATCAATTTATTTGACCACAGACAAAGCTTTGATTAAAAACTATTTAACTTAAACGTAGTTTTTCAAATTAGTGAACTCAAAACTAAGGCTAGAAACAATATCGAACTAACGGAATCAATAAATGAGAAATATAATTATTGTTAGTTATTATTGATCAAAGATGGAGAAATAGTGTAAACTTTGAGTTTAGAACGTCAAGAATTCTAAAAATCTTAAAATTTACGTATTTACGTCGTCATACAGATATTGTAAAAAGAGCTATTTTGTATGCCTGAAATATAAATCAGGAGAATGAGGAATTAAAGTTTTTTACCTTTGAGCTTTTTCTTGTTTTCGAACCGAGGCATTCTTCTTCTTTCCCTTTGTGATCAAAGATGAACTGGCTGCTGGTTCGCTTGCTGACTCAGGCTTGGCTGCATCAGGCTTAGGGCTTGCTTCATCAGGTTTTAAAACATCTCCAGGCTTGTCTGGCTGATCTGCTGGTGGTTTAGGCTTATGAAAATCGCTGAAATCTTCGAGTTCTAGTAAATCAGATAAATCAATATCTGAGGCTGCAGCGAGTAGGGATTCCGCTGGCGCAATAGCAATGACTACTCCATCGATGTTGAGCCTATAGTTTTCGGTTCCATTTTGCCGCTGATCATAATGTTTTTCAGTACAGTCAGGCGCAGGTGCTGCTATAGCTAAAGTTAGAATCGCCAATAAAATCGCGACTTCGCAAACCAATCGCTTGTAGTTGACCATCTCGGCAGTTGTCTTAAAAGGTACTGAATCACGTCTGTGGCAACGGGGCCCGCTTTGAACCCTCTCTCCGTTGCATCTTTTATTTATTCGCCGAGATAGCGGTACAGTCAATGCGGCAAGCGATCCTACCACTCGCACTGACCAAACTGGAATCTTTGCTTATAAGTAGGACATAGATAGAACTGCATTTGTCAAATGGAAAAGTTTTCTTCAAGGTGCTTATACGACATACATTTTATTGTTTATAGTCTCAAAGCAGGTTCATTATCAACTGAAAGGATATATTTTAGTGTCTTAATGGGAGAAAGTAGAACGTTAAGATTGATTACCTTTAATATATTAGTATTCCTTTAATATAAGTATAGTATGATTATTCAGGTTGGTTCTAGATTTTTAAATGTAGTTTTCTCACGAGACAAGCTTAAAAGTTAGGCATTTTTAGTTTCTAAACACTTTTAAACCACTATGGTTTGTAGAACCTTTTTGTGTGCGGGTTTTTACTTCTTACCGCAAATTGTTGTTTTTTTATTTACTTTGTTTTTTTATATACACCAAAACAACGTTTTGGTCAAAACCCTGTTGACAAAAATTAAAATGTTTGTTTTTAGTCAATATTCAATGACGGAATTTAATATAGGTATACACTATACACGGCCAAATACGCGCTTAATTTTGAAAAAAAGAACTTAAACTTTTTTTACCAAGCGCTTAATGCCCATTAATTTTCACTTCAGTTTTTTTACTAACCACTCGCTTAATTCTTGAACAATTTAACTAAACTTATTTCATAAAATTTTGAACTAAAGCTTTTAAATTCTAGTCCGCATAATAACGTTTATATAAGCTTTTTAGGGTTCCGAAGTAAACTAGGAGCCCTAGGAACCTACAGTTTTGCAATGTCCATCCGTCCGTCCTCAGTCTAACCATAGTATACTGGAGACTAACAGTAGGCAATCTACATACATGTGATATTCGAGCAACGCACACATAGACACCTCTCACGGACACGATATCTCGGAATAGTTCGGGACAGTTTGTTCCGCACCAGTCCGAGATTTCGCGTGCATGAGAAGTGTCTATGTGTGCTATGCTCGAATATTACTTGTATGAAACATTGTCTTCTGTTAGTCTCTAAGTATTCTGTGGTCTAACTCAGATAACCTTAATACTAGAAAGCTGTAATTTAGCATGAGTAAACGCTTTAACCACGGCAATAAAGTAGTAAAATAAAATCTTGAAGAATATTTTAGGGTAGCTTCTCTATATGTAAAGTGGAGATGTTAATTTTTTTCTCGCGTGCCCGTTTTTGTGGGATATAGTTGGATGGGTTTTTAAATAATATTTTAGGTATGTGAAAACAAGTTTTCAATTGTGGGATCTGTAGGGCTACTCTTGAAAACCGATTTCAATTTTAAATAAACACTTAATGAATTTTGAAGTATTTCGTACTCTGGACAACTATATTCAATTACTGGATTCAGCGACAGCGCGACACGGATTTCGAAATTTTTTGGAACTACTCATTATTGCTTTTATTCGTTATTTTGTTAAAAACGGTACTTAAAATTTCCACTTGTAACACTAGCTTGACGTGTAACGATGACATCTATTTCCAATAATTAGGTCGTTACTATGCTGAATCAATGTGGGCAATATTGATTTCAAGAGTACCGTTTTTTGACGATATTCGAAATTTATTGTTTTTATCAATATTGTTTTAAGATTTATATTGTTTTCAAGAGTAGGCCTGCTGTTTGTGAGATATTAAGCTTCAAAGTGCTAACTTTTGTTAGAGTCAAGTGTCCCGCTCCCCCCCTCCCGCTGCCAGCTAAGCGATCGATTTGAGAGTGTGAAATATAATAAAGTTATAAGGAAAACTATTACGGCTAAGTAGGCTTTACAAGTTTTACGAGTACCTAATAATCGACCAACTCATAAAATGTATTTGGGGAAAATTTGATAAACGGTGAACGTGTGGTGCAATCCATCTTTGACGTTAAGTAGGTTAAATGTACATAGATTAAATGTAATAGGTTAAATTTACGTACATTCAATGTTATAGGTTATATGTAATAGGTTAAATGTACATACATTCAATGAAAAAGCATTATTCTTAGTCCGCATTGTTGAGATTGTCAACAGCGGAACCCTACATTGCGCATGGCCCGAGACGCACTTCGCCATTTTTCTTTAGAAATAAATTTTCAAAAAATTTTAACTCAAATATTTCTAAAATAACTTTTTAGAAAATTCTCATAGAAAACTCAAATATTTTTATTTCTGATTACCTGGTTAATTCTTGAATTAAAACATTTCAACTTGTTCTGTGGACCAACGACTTTGGAATTTATTTCTCCTGTTTTTTTGTTTTCCTTGTTGAATTTTGATTTCGGATCGGTTAATTCCTATAAATTTTTGTTAATTTTTTTTCTATTCTGCATGTTGAATAACCTGGTTTATTCCTGTAATTTTGACTAAGGATTTTTGTTTTAAAAGACTTTGTTAATTAATGAAAGTTTTAGCAAAAGCATCATCCTCCACACCTCACATCATTCCTGACAGTATATGCTTAAGCCTAATAAATTTGTTAAATTTTAGATGCTTTCAAACTTTTTCCTTTGAAACGTAATCCAATTAAACCGTGAAAATTTTACGTGAACATTTTTTTTGTGATAAACCTCTTTATTCCTAAAAATGTTAACTGAAGCTCATCGTCCGACTAATACCCGGCCATTTATTTCCAGTTAATTTACAACAAAGGCTTTTTCTCTTATAATCAACTTAATTCCCGAAAAAAGTTGAGGTTTTTTGACTGTAAGTTTCTAAAAATCAAATGAAAAATATTGGAACGAAGTTCCTTATCGCACGTTGTGAAAGGGGGCTAGACGGAAAAAATTCTTACGAAAAGTTGTCACGACACTTTTTGCTATAGTAAGGTATTGTAAGCACAGAAATATCCAGCCACTTCCCTTTAGCTCGTGCATTGAAAGTGAGTCTATCTACTAAGTATTTGATTAAGTTTACTTTTTTCTAGTGCCAAAAGTTCGACATTTATACAGAATTTCGGCCGAATGTCGAATTTCGACCAAAAGTTGATAATCGACGGACAGTCGAATTTCGAATGAGTGTCGAAATTCGACCGAGTGTCGAATTTCGATCGGTTGCCGAGTATCGACCGCAGGTTGAATTTCGACCGGGTGGCGAAATTCGACCGCGGGTCGAAATTCGACAGGGTGCCGAAATTCGACCGGGTTCCGAAATTCGACCGGGTGCCGAAATTCTATTTCGCATTGAAGAGTGTGTTGCGACGATTATTTTTGTTGAGTGTATTATTAGTTAAGCTAGATTAGTTTTAATAAATAGCTGGCTAATTAAACGGCAACATAGTTTTAAAAAGTGTCAAACGAGTGAAACTGTTCCAAAAAAATATCACAAGTAAAATAAAGCGAAAGCTTGAGGTGTTGTCGTATGACTTAGATGCCGAAATTAAGTCGGACCGCATGAGTGGCACACATATACCGGCAAGGGCCTTCACACATTTTCTTTATCATATAATAAAATCGTAGGAAAGTCAAGTCAAAACTGTACATTAAATATTTTTTTTAAAAGAATACTTGGGGCGTGATTTACAATCGATATCGAAGCCAAAAATATAGTTTTTAGAATTTTTGTCTGTTTGTCTGTTTATCTGTTTGTCTGTTTGGCTGTGTGTTATATGTGTCCGGGGTAAACTCAAAAAGTGGATTTACTTCAAATTTTGCATGAATATTACTAACAGGTCGGGTCAACGTATAGGCTACATATTATCACGCTATCACCTACAGGGGAGGAGCAGTGCGGAGTAAACGAAGTCCGCGCGGACGAAGTCGCAGGCAAGAGCTAGTATATTATAAAAATTGTGCTTCCACATGTTTGTGTCCACAAACTCAAAAATTAATCGATGGATTTACTTGATGTTTGTTCACAACAGAACAGATATGTTGTGAGAATATGAGAATATTTTTATTTAGTCTGAATTACCAACGGTAAATTAACATTAGTCTGAGCCACACTAAACCGTGACCAGTTTAAGCATAAGTTGCTTAACAACAGTAACGAATATAATTACTTATGGTGGAAATAAAAATACCTAAGGTCAATAAAAATACCTTACAGACAAATATACGTAAATTTAATTTATTAGTGAATTCGCCATTCATCTTCATGCCGATCCAATTAAGTGGATAGCTGAGTCGATATAGGTTATTCTGTTCTTTCTATAATAATATTTATTTATAATCAAGTTACAACACATTAACGGCCGGTTTCCGAAACGCAATTTTAATTTAACAAGCAATTAATCTTAAAGTTATGTTTAACACAGATTAATTGCTTGTTAAAATTAATATGCGTTTCGGAAACCGGCCATAAGGTTGTGATCGACATAACTAGATGATTAATTTTTTTAACTTTTCCATTTTTTGAGCAAGCTTTTTCATCTTTTAACTTCCCGCTAAAATAAGTTACGATTTTCAGACCGATTTTCGAAAACCGAGTTTTCACCAGATCACCACGTTTAAAAAAAATAAAAACGTTTATTTTTCAGACAACCAAGATCCATAAATGTTAGTTTTGAAGTCCCTGGAACTTTATTCAACTATTTTTACAATGTCAATACGTTTGTATATATGTAGATATGTATATATGACTTTGTTTAATTGTGAATATGTAAACCTATTATAACTTTTGAACAGCTTGAGCAATGGACACGATACTTAGATTTCCTGAAAATCTGAACCAATTCGGCCTAGTGGATTTAAAGAAATTAAAAACAAACCGTAATTTTGAAATATTTTTTTATATTAATGTGCCAATTGATTACAAAATCTAACCAGCTCCTTGAAGAACCGTTTGATTGATTTCTCCGAGGTTCACGAAAAATTTTTAAATAAGTTTATAATTAGATTTTTGGACTCAAAATTGCATGCTTAGTATTGTATTATGTATATTTTTCACTCCTTAGAGCTGCAAATAACTCAGTTTAGCTGGAAGTTTTGCAGAGTTTATCGGTTCACAGATTTCTCAGGAACCTAATTTAGACTTTTAAAATTTTAAAAGATGTGCTTAACGATTAATAACATTTCATTTTAAAGACGACATTTCTTATTGATAATTAAAAATGTCACTAGTACTTACATTCTTCGACTTAGTTTAATAAATAAATAAAACAATCATCTGCTAGACAGGCTACACAAGTTAAACGTGTTAAATATTTAAAAGCTCAGACTTATTTTAAATGAGTTTGTATGGTATGTGTGTTGGCCTCACGACGTGCTTAAAACAACCTGTTGCACAGCGCAAGAGTCGCCGCTAACTGTACCTACGGCTAAACGGTAAAATGATGTTTTTGTTAGTCTGTGGATTATAAGGTAAACGGTATAACTAGCAATTACCTTTTTATTTTTGCATCAATTTGTATTGGTTGAGACTTTTTATTATTTAAACTTAAAGTTATTTATTTTAACTTTTTACTATTTAATAGGCGTGTTTTAGTTAAACGAAATAAATTGAAATTTTTATTCCATCGCTCAAACTGTTTATAGATTTTATATAAACATTCTCATGAATATTATCTTAATGTCTGAGCCCTATAGTAATACACATATTTATCTATGTCTGAGCCCTTCTAAAAATAAGAAGGTGGATATAGGTACCTATTTGTAGGTCTGCCAATATTAGTCGTGCAAAGAAAATGTTTGTACATATCATATCAGTTTACACTTTACACTATTTACTCTCAGCATTTGGCGGACTTTATAAAGAATACTAATTACTAGTGATTGCCTGTAGCCGAAATTAGAACATACAATAAACAATAAAATCTCTCTTAAGTTTGACAACTGACATTAGCCGTGAAGAAAATAGTATAAGTGTATTAGTACATGTGTCACATGAATATAGTGTGTGTAATGTTTATCACTACATAGTATAAAGCAAAGTCGTTTTCCGCTGTCTGTCACTATATGTAGGTATGCTTAGATCTTTAAAACTAAGCAACGGATTTTGATGCGTTTTTTAATAAATAGAGTGATTCAAGGGGAAGGTTTATATGTATAACATTTTATGGTAAAACAATGTTTGCCGGGTCAACTAATTTTTATTAAATTGAGGTATAAACCATGGTCCCAGGAACATTTTTAGTTTTGATTAATAACCAGCTGAATTTATGTTTGAAAGTTAGGGGGATATAAATAGGTATGCTAATTCGGTGAAGGCAAAATTTTGATTAATAACAATAATTAGTTTTTTTTACTTTAATCACTTGATTATTTTATGAAAAACACGACGAAACTTTTGTCGATTGTTTTTCTGACGAGTTCTCTACTCTAAGATATCGGAATTATGAGATTTTTAAATTGATATAATATTGAACCAACAGCCTAATTTTCTCACAACAACGTATTAATTATTGTTATAATTCAATGGTAACTTTGTCCTATACATACAAGTGGAAAATTTTCTTAGTCTGATACTCTAAAATTTTCTTTTTTACCTAACTTTATTAATTACCCGATTCGAGATTTTTCGAAGATAGAAAAGATGGGCATCTCGTCAAAACGAAGCTGTTCACAAAAATTCGGTTTGTTATTAATCAAAAATAAATATATCACTGGGACCACGGTCTAGTATTTCTAATGCATTTTATTAAAAAATATTAGGTTTCTGCAGTCCTCCACATTGTAAACTTTAACTGTCCAAATATCTTACTCGACAGTTCGCGCGATTGTTTTAAAAATACATCCAAAGCTTCTCCATCAAGTATTAATAGCAAGGCATAGATTAACTTTCCTCTTTCTTTTTGTTTTGTTTTTTTTATATGTATATTATATTATTATAATAAATAAATTATTATTATACTAGCTGTGCCCGCGACTTCGTCCGCGTGGGATTTTTTTAAAAAAAAAGCCTAAGTACTCTTTATTACATCAGCTATCTACCAGTGAAAGTCCCGTCAAAATCGGTCCAGCCTTTCTAGAGATTTGCCGGAATAAACAGACAGACAGACAGACAGACGGACAGACAGACAGACGAACAGACAGACAGACGGACAGACAGACAGACAGACAGACAAAAATCGTAAAAATTATTATTTTGGTATGTGTACCGTGTATACATCCATATGCATTTAGTTAAAACTGGTTATTTTAATATTACAAACAGACACTCCAATTTTAGTTATTTGTATAGAAGATGTATGGATAGTGTAAATTTATGATGTGTACGATTTATAACTACAATACATAGGTATTTATAAATACAATACATAAGAAATACGTAATATTTAACGTAAAACAATTTCATCACAAAATTTCAACTTAATCCGTCGATAGGAAGGGCTCAAAGAGGGCACGGAAATGAGACGGCATCAGAACAGCTAGCCAAGGCCACTATTCTGTAATCTATAGTTTTTAAAATAAATAGTTTCAGAAACCGCTATGGCGTGGCGATAGTTTCATTTTGATACGGCAAAATCAGTAATCACGAAACGACCCACCTCTAGTTAGAGGTACCTATATACTTCATCTCATGTACCTTAAAAAACCGGCTAGGTGCGAGTCAAACTCGCGCATGGAGAGTTCCGTACCATCATCTATAAAAAAATGTCAAACAATCACGATTGTTGTATGGAAGTCTCCTTAAATATTTATTTTATTTTAATTATTTATTTTTAAAGTGATTATTTAATTAAATATTCTGTGGATATTTCAAACGTCTACCAGTTGTCATTATTAAGATCGAAAAAAAACAAAAAAAAAAACACGTTTGTTGTATGGGGGTCACCCTTAAATATTTATTTTATTCTCTTCTAGTTTTAGTTATTATAGCGGCACCATAAATACATCATTTGTGAAAATTTGAACTGTCTATCATGGTTCATAAGATACAGCCTGGTGATGGACAGATAGACAGACAAACGCAGGGACAGACAGTGGTGTCGTAGTAATAAGGTCCCGTTTTTAACAACCTTTCGGTAAATACCTACTATTGTTGAATTATTTTCATTTTACAATTTTTCTTAAACTATGCATCCAAATAACTTGGTATAAGAGCCACAGTTTATCTTCCTAAGATTTTCGTGTTGATGAAGTAGGTACTTTTCGTTAGTAAGGATTAATATGCCTGCGTACACCTGCACGTAATAATCCTACTACTTAAAATTCATCTATTAATTTTCAACAATTTTTCGACTCAAAATTCCTTATTGTGTTGTTGTTATAAGAGATAGATATATAGTGTCGCGGAATTTCTTGTAGATCTACTTAAAATCAATATATTTGTAGTACATTGGACTTACGTATACTTATCCATTACGCCAGCGCACGCGGATACAGCAGTTCGATAGCGATTTTCTTCCGACTTAGTTTACGAATATCGATATTTTAACTAAACCAAGAATAATTGTAACGTATGTAATAACGTAATGCTTGATAGCCTATAACCTTCCTAAATCCTAATGAAATGAATGAGCTATGCTATCACACACAAAGAAATTTTTCAATCCAACTTATTGTTCCAGAAATTAGCGCGTTTAATCAATAAATTAACATACAAACAAAAAAGAAATATCGAGATTAAGTCAACGATTTCATTACATGTATAGGTGTTTCAATACGTTAACGCGATCTATTTTCTTGCAGCGACACCTAGTAAATGTGCACTACATTTCACTTTATGCAACGCTTTCTTCCGATTAATTTTATTTTCCGTGGGAATGAGATATTTTCCCGCAATAAAAAGTAGCCTATGTCCTTTTTTCAACGTCTTATCTATGTTTATACCAAATTTTATGAAAATCAGTCCAGTGGTTTAAGCGTGAAAGCGTAACAGACAGACAGACAGACAGACAGAGTTACTTTCGCATTTATAATATTAGTATGGATTAGTATAATCATAGTTTTAGATATAACGCACTTGTACACTGTTTTCTACTTATATTTGTGCAATCTCGCTTCTCGGGTCTGCTGGTAGACACCTCTTTCAGAGATAAGCTCGCCCTTTGTATATTTTTTGTAATGTAATTAATCTGTTTATTTTTAAGAATTTTATTTTGTGTACAATGAAGTGTTAAATAAATAAATAATATCTACTAATTTTAAATCTTACAATAATAACACAGATAATTTAAAATATAAAGCCAATCTGTTTCACCTCAAACTTTCTATGGACTATATTATACTTACAATGCTAATACAATAATAACACCTAACCAGTGGCGAATGTACACATTTAGTTACAGGCAATTCAAATTTTGCTGCCCATACTAATCTTTACATTTCCTAGATTAGTTTTATAATACAACAATTTAGTTAAGATTGCCCAAGTTTTTAGATATATTTCGGAAGATGTCATTACTGCTTTGCTATGCATGTGGCCCGCCACATGTATCTTATTCCACTAGAGTAACAAGCAATGATGTAGTTACGGCAGAAATAAGTAACAGGGATATAAAACACGGATAAGACGTTACGAAGCTGTACCGCCAAGAAGTCACGATGGCTGTGACATGTTTGACCAATCGTTCGCCTTTTACGAACTGCCCGGCTGTATGGCAGATATCCTTCGAAGGGGGTCCGAACTAACACGAAAAAATGAAATCTTTCATCATACTTATTGTAGGAATCGTTTTTCTAAATCTAATAAGAATTCCGTTTCATGATATTTTTTCATTGACGCGCTTAATTCCATTGCGGTTTCTTTAAATTCCAAAACCTACCTATATACCTATATACCTATAGAGCCTACGGAAAAAGCTGTTATTCGGACAAGAGAAGGAAACGCAAGAAGTGAGAAAGAAGAACTGCGGAGTATGAGTTTTGGCACAGTTAAAGTTTACATTGTAGAATACTGCGGAAACCTAATATTTTAAAATAAAATGCATTGGAAATACATTAAATAATTAATCTATACATATAATAAAATTGTAGGAAAATCAAAACTGTACATTGAATATTTTTTAAAAGAATACAATCGACATCGAAGCCAAAAATATAGTTTTTAGAATTTTTGTCTGTTTGTCTGTATGTATGTCCGGGGTAAACTCAAAAAGTACTGCATGGATTTACTTCTGATAAGTCGGGTCAACATATAGGCTTCATATTATCACGCTATCACCTATGGGGGAGGAGCTGTGCGGAGTAAACGAAGTCCGCGCGGACGAAGTCGTGGGCAACAGCTAGTTAAAAATAAATATTACACATTACTATACTGGCATACATGACGCGTTAGCATCTATAGTAGTCTGTATATACATGATATTATAAATACATGTATACCTACTATTTTCTTTACGGCTAAAGTCAGTTCTCATATTTAAAAAATACTTTAAGGTTTAATCTATGGTCGCATTTCGGCCACAGGCGATCGCCAGTTCTAATAAATATGAGTTTATTATTTGTCTAAAAAACTCTATAAACCGGTTTATTAATTTAAAGTCCTTATAATTTTGCTCCAGGAAACCCGTATTTTTAACTGATTTCAATGTATATAATTGACTTAATTGTTGGACGACATAATCCCTCCTGATTTAAGTCAAGTATATATTCCAATTTTAGGAACAATCTCAGTCAGAGAAGTATCTACATATTTCTTAAGGGGTCATGCATATAATAAAGGTACCTACTTATGTAAGAAGTTGGTTTAATTTTTTTTAAGTACTTTCGTTATTTTTGCATGAAAGATTTTTCGGTCACTGGTATGTATCAAGGTTTAAGTAAAGGCACAGGCAGGTGACTTGCTTAACGCCTAGAACCTAGCGAACCACATAACAAGTAGCTTAGTAACACGAACATTCTAGAATGTTCGCGATCGGCCGCACTGCGCACTAGGTGCCAAGTTAATTGCTTAGCGACCTATCGAAGTAAACAAACGAGATGGTTTTTTGTCACAAGGGGCGAGGCACTAAGCGCTAAGCAAGCCCCATGTCTGTGCGGACAGCGTACTGAAGCAATTAGCAATGTGCGATACACGATTGAACATGTTACATTTTTTTTTCATAACTCACGCTTCACATTGAGCAGCCTCTATACGGGTCGCAAAATTTCAGTTGCGCCGTAAGAACAAAACATAGCTTTTACCTAAACACTTATAGATAATTTTATTTATGTCATAAAATAGCAAACAAGCAGAAGGCTCTATGATGGAAACAAAAAACCATCACCGATAGACACCAAAGATGTTAATGGTGCGTTATTGTGCGCATCTGGTATTAAGACCTCGCCACGTGGATAGCCACGTGGCGAGGTCTTAATACCAGATGCATAAATTTACTGGCTACTATACCCTCCAAACCGGAACAAGATAGTGCCAAGGACCGAGGCCATTGCATGAGGGATAGGTAAGGCGATAGTATCAGTCAGACCAGTAAACTCTATGGTAACGACACTTAAAGTTACTTTTACGAAGTTTCTGGCAGAACTGCAGATGGTCTATTCTCCAAAGCTGGCCCGGACATGCCTGGGGGAAATGATATAGGGTTGCCATTCGAGAAGAACTTCATGTGGTCTGTGGGAAGAACCACAACCTTAAGGCACACACAATTTAAAGAAAAAATACAAATGATGTCTAATGGCGCCTAGCATATAATTATTATTAGAGCATTCAGTTATTGCAAAAGCAAAGTTTTATCGAATATTGCATAGTTGTAAATATATATTTTTTTAAATAATAATCTAGCAATTACATTTAAACAAAGTGCGAGATGAATGAGAAGTTCTTGTAATCGCTATAAATAAAATATAATACAAAAAACATTTGTGCTTATCCCAAAGCTATTGTATGGAAGTGAGAGTTGGGTATGTCAGAAAGGGCATGAAAGTAGAATCAACGCGGTCGCGATGAGATCGCTACGAAAAATATGTGGTGTAACACTCGCGGACCGGGTTCGTAATGTGGGAGTGAGAGAGGTTAGGCTTGAACGAAAATGTCGGTGTAAAAAGGGCGGATTCAGCCATTCGAGGGGGGGTCACATATACAAGGACCGATCCAGTCTTCAGTTCAGGGGTCACATATTAAAGGTTCAGTCATGATAGGCTCTAATCCTTATCTAATTCTAATGAATCCATACCTAGCCCCTACCCAGGCAATCATGACCTCATGACCCCCTCCCGCCTGGATACGCCCTTGCGGTGTAAGATGAGAAAGGGCATGCTCCGTTGGTTACGACATGTGGAAAGAATGGTGAATGAAAGGTACAAAACACAATACGAATATAGGTACCGGGGAAGACCAAAACTGACATACCATGATCAGATTGATCGAGTACTGTCCGAAGGTGGTGGCAAGAGTCTTCGCAACCGGCGTGTGTATGAAAGAGAGATGAATGTGGAGGAAGCGAGACAAGCCTTCAATGACCGTGATATATGGCACTCGGTTTTCTCTGCCTACCGCGTAAGGGATCTGGCGTGAAGATATGTATCTATATAAAAAATATTTCTCTACATAATCTCCTTCTAATTCAATACATTTAGAACAGTATCTTCACGTTTAAACACGCCACGAAATAAACTAATGTAAAAAAGTATTTCACGCTCGTATCCCCGAAGAGGTAGGCAGAGGTACAAGTGCACCCGCGATTAGCCGAAGATACTTATACCCACAATGGCTACTAACACGTGGCCAGCCTTTCGCGAACCGGATACTTTTTCCAATCCCAGATAACGTTATGTCAGAAAATTGAAAAAACACATTTGTGAATTGCCCGACCCAGGAATCGAACCTCATGTGGTCAATTGCGACATCGGACCACTACACTACAAAGACGACAATACATTTAGATTAACGCTTTTCTATTCCTTCCAAAAAAATTCGAATCTCAAAAAACTGCATTACGACGTCATCATATTCATATTTAGTTCCATGAATGTGCTTCTTCAGTTTTGGAAATAAGTGCAAAAACACTAGGAGCTGAGTTTGGAGAATATGGTGGGTGGTTAAGGATCTCGAAGTCAGCCTTGCCAATTGGTTTGATCGCTACTTCCGATCGATGTACAGGAGCGTTAACATTATGAAACAACATGATTGGGGACGATTTTCCACGACGTTTTTCTTTGATTGCTTCATGCACTTTAGGAATCAAATTTGCATAATAATATCCAGTAATTGTCTGCCCTTTGGGAAAATAATCAATAAGTTATTCCTTGACTCGCAGAATACCGAGCCAATAACTTTGCCAGGAGCAACACGAAAGTGGTCCAGACATCCAGACGTCCGAATATCTGGTCTTTTTCAAGGAACAAAACCGGTTGGGTAAATAAATCCATACAAATATTAAAAATGAGACTGTCTGTTACACTTTCACGGCTACACCACTGAACGGATTTAGATGAAATTTGGCATACAGATAGATGAAAATACGGGGTCAAACATGGGTAAAACTCGACCCCCAAAAGGCCGAAATAGGCGATGAAATTTTGCACGAAAAGCTATATTGACGTCATGGGTCATAGTGACGTCACCTACTATAATGTACTAAATATATTCGCGGGCTAATCTGCGTAGGTCAGCGCTTAATAAAGAATACGAACTGAGTTTATTTGTAACTAGCTGTTGCCCACGACTTCGTCCGCGCGGACTTCGTTTACTCCGCACTGCTCCTCCCCCGTAGGTGATAGCGTGATATTTTTTAGTTTAGTAGTTTCTATTAGTAATATTCATGCAAAATGTAAAGTAAATCCATACAGTACTTTTTGAGTTTACCCCGGACATACAGACAAACAGACAAAAATTCTAAAAACTATATTTTTGGCTTCAATATCGATTGTAGATTACGCCCTATTTTTTAAAAAAATATTCAATGTACAGTTTTGACTTTCCTACGATTTTATTATATGTATAGATATTTTAACATCAAATATCGATGTTACTCGATCGAAACAAAGAACTACTCGATTAAAACAAATAAAACAATTTTTCTAAACATTATAATCCTTTTTTATTACCCAACTTTTAAGGCAAAATCTGGAAGATAGGAAACAATAAAAACTAAAAGTAGACATACTTAAAACTATCTCTGCTTTTATAATAACTACAAATTAACACTGTTATATCAATCAATATCAATTGTTTATTCAATTTTTTATTAGGAAGACATAGTTTGTGCGGAAGTATAATTTCACATATATGTTAACACTATATTATGTATAGGGTAAATCTTGAAGCAAAGACATGAGGAAAATTATTTTGGCAGTGTTGGTCTGGAGTTCATATTAGTTTTTGAACAAGTCATTATTTGTTGTAAAATATCTAGACGGGTCTCAATTGCAATAACAGCAGCGAATAGCTATATCTTTACGTATTGTTATAAACGTCATACTTTTTTAATCCAGGCCCTACTTTACTTACCATAATTAGACAACGAAGGAAAGAATGTTTGTTGCTCATTCACGCAAAAATAGATGAACAATTTGGCTAGAATTTAGCATACAGTTACCAAATCTGTGCCCAGACTACCACATTAGCTAATTTTATCCCGGATAAATATAATGTCCTTGTGAGATTCATATTTTATTTACGATTTTTATCGTCAACTATTTTTGAATTTTGAAAAGAGCACAATGTCAGAAATCGTAAAAAGTGTGCTAACCACAAAACATAATTGTTCTCTCCGTCTCCGATTTATCCCTATTATGATTTTTTTATACATCCAAATTATGAAAGTGTCCTTAAAACAAATTTCTAAGAACTAACCGTTTTTTGCGAATTAAAAAAAACGTAGTTGACGTCATTGTAAATGAACAAATAAGTACTCGTAGTATTAACTGCCACTGAACAAATAGTATGTTCTCCTCTATTTGAGTATAGCAGCAACTATCATATTAAAGCATTGATATATGAAAACCCAAGATACACAATCAGTGTCTCAAAAACGTCCTCTAAGAATGAGTGCACAATTTAAAATTGTGCACTCACTTCAAATAGAAGCCCGTCGCTCACGTCACTGCCCGCGCGTCAAAAATACAGAATTGTTCTCTGATAAATTGTAAAATACAACATCATGAACGTTAAAAAAATATAAGATATTGTATTTTCGGTAAGTATAAGAGTTTATCAATATATTTTTGTTGTTAATGTGACTAAATATAGGGTGTAATGTATGATTTTCATTTTATTTCTCTTAAAAATTTACTCGACGCTCCAAATACTTCAATGGTCACTTTTTCAGTAAAAGGACAGTGCATTACAACCTCCTTTTAATTTAGTCGAATAATACAAATTGATCCTGTTATTATTAGTGGAGTCGATTTTTTTTTCATTAATAAGTTATTTTTTTTTTTTTTTTTATATCATAAGATAGCAAACAAGCAGATGGGTCTCCTGATGGAAAGAGTCAACCATCGCCTATAGACACCAAAGATGTTAATGGTGCGTTGCTATCTTGTGGCGAGGTCTAATGCCACATGCATAAGTTTACCGGCTACCTTACCCTCCAAACCGGAACACGACAGCGACAAGCACTGGCGCTATTGCGGCAGAAATAGGTAAGGCGGTGGTACCAGACCCGGGCGAGACAATGCAGAACTCTACCACCTAGTAGCCACGATGGTAGTGACTCGATAGCCAATCGGTCGCCTTTTACTACCTGCCTGGCAGAACGGCAGTTGGCCTATTCTACAAAGGATGCCGGGACCAACACGGCGGATAATAAGATTTTTAATAAGATTTTTTTTCATTAATAATTTTGAATACCTTTTATTGTTATTAACCAACTGCCAAAAGAGAAGAGGACATCAATTTGACGATTTTAAAATGTTTGATTATATTGATTACTTATTTTGAGGACCAAGTTAGGTGATTCTTTTTATTCTATTTGTACGAATACAAAATATCAATATATAATTGTGATTCTTACGATGAACTTTGGAGATATATTACGAAACTTTTAATATAACAATAGGAAATCATAAGTAGCATCGAATTTTGTTCTGTTTACACGTGTTGTTGATAACGATTTCTTAAGTGGAAGGCACAGGTTGCATTAAGATTGTTTCTTTTTTGATTTAATAATTTATTTTTAATAAAATGTTGTTTTTGATTGCGGGTATCTTATACTATACATATTATAAATGTTAAAGTTTGTATGTTTGGATGTTTGATAATCAATCACGTAAAAAATGGCTGTACCAATTTGGATTTGGACTCGGATATACGATGACCTGGAATAGCACATAGAATACTTTTATCCTAATGCAGAGATCTGCAGATAGTCTCATATAAATTTTAAGTGACTGTTTATATGTACGAGTTGTTTTATTTGCATACTAGCTGTTACCCGCGGCTTTGCTCGCGCATATTTACTTTAGAACTTGTTTAACCTTTCTTTATTTTATTAAAAATCTCTACATTGCCGGGTGGGCCGCCAGTACGTTAAAAATAATATTTACATATTCATCTTAATTATTTATATACGACATTTTTGTTATTAAAATGTAAGTAAAAAACGTAAGACCTGAACTTCCTATAACTTCTAAATTTTCTATACCTACCTATTTGAGTTACCAATGAACAAACGCAATTCATGCGCTGTGCGCTGTTTGTGTTATGAATCTGTAGCGTGGCGCACGGCGCACGTTTCGCTCGCCGCTCACTTCTCTTTACCCGCGGACTGTGTCAGATTTGTTGCGCCATGGCGCAATGAGCCGGCGCAGTACACTGCGCTTGAGTTACTGAGTTAAAGCAACGAATTTCGCTGAGTAACCCATGTCGTCTATTTCCACGTGCATAAGTTTACCGGCTATCTTACAGTGCAAACCGTAATACAATAGTACCAATAAGAGAGGAGATAATAGTGGCAAGAGCAGAGTTGTGCATTTTTGAAAACACTGAAATATTAACTATATCACTACTTATTTGAAAACTTCATGATATAATGCGACACTCAGCCTTATGGTAGAGGCGTCCCTTTTTAAATTATTTGTGTTCGCAAAAAATGTTCCGCTCTGCTATTGATGTGCTTTGGTCCTTATACTCTATATAAATTATCTACTAGCTGTTGCCCGTGAGGTCGTCCGCGCGGACTTCGTTTACTCCGCACAGCTCCTCTCTCGTAGATGATATCGTGATAATATGTAGCCCATACGTTGACCCGACCTATTAGTAATATTCATGCAAAATTTGAAGTAAATCCATGCAGTACTTTTTGAATTTACCCCGGACATACCGACAAACAGACAAAAATTCTAAAAACTATATTTTTGGCTTCGATATTGATTGTAGATCACGGCCCAAGTATTCTTTTAAAAAAATATTCCATGTACAGTTTTGACTTCTACGATTTTATTATATGTATAGATACTAATAGATCACATCGTAATCGACATTCGACCGCAATTCGTTAAGCTGTCTTTCTTAAGACTTCGTTAATTCTAGACACGATACGAAATTAGTTAAACATCTTGGCAGTAATCATATTTGCGATTATTATATACTATTATAGTTTTTGTATTAATGAGCTCGCTATTTGTAATACGTGGATAGCACACCAGTACAATGTCAGCGTTTACATAATAAATTAGTCTTCGACATACATTTCAAATCTAAACTAAATGTTTATTTACTATAATAACTTTTATTCTATAGCTACATATATTTCCATGGCTTTATGAAAGCGAAATTCCATCACGAGACATAAAAAATATATTGAAGTGGGTTGCCTTAAATCCGTAATTTACCTCTTTGAATCAAATAGATTTTAAATTGTATATCTTTAAAATAGATTTAAAATATAGAAAAATATCATCTATTTAAGGCACATTTCCTATGAATACATATTTGGAATATATATTTTATTTTTATTTGGAATTATGAATATATATTTTAACCACATTATAAGGCACTTAATTTAGAGCAATATCAATAAAACATTTAATACTTAAGGCGAGGTATTTTTTATATCTTTGAAATAGATTTAAAATATAGAAAAATATCATCTATTTAAGGCACATTTCCTGTGAATACATATTTGGAAGACTAAACAATATTTTAACCACATTATAAGGCACTTAATTTAGAGCAATATCAATAAAACATTAATACTTAAGGCGAGGTATTTTGATTCGCGTCAATTCTATAGGAAATGGGCGGTGCGGTATGTTCTGAAACCGCTGCTGGGAAACGTGTTAATTTTCGGATAAATAAATATATGGCTTCATCTGAGAACCAAAATTTAGTACATTCTTTTTGGTATTTAAAACTAAATATCATATATGGAAGATTACAAATATTATTAACAAATTATTTGTTTTAGACATTTTTTTAGCCTGTTTTCGGAATTTTATATGATTAAAGCACATTCTATCGTGTAATAAGTTCTTCTTTATATAACATCTTCAGGTATATCGTATAATTTTTGTAAAATTGTTATTCAACTATCAATGTAAAAAACGTTATTTAGCAAACCAGTTTTTTTCCGTTTTTCCGATACCTCGCCTTAAATACTACGCGTATCAAATGCATTAAGAGCGTATGACACCAGATAAGTAGCAATACTAAGAAACATTTATTTACATATTTTGCTTCATTTTCTTATAACTTTTGAAGTGAATAAGCGATGTCTATAAAATCTTTGTGAATTGAAACATGATAAAACGAAAAAGCGACAATAAAGACATACATCCATTGAATTTAGCCTGTGGGAGAATGAAATAGACTACATTATAGTGTCTCATATTACGCACTCTTTGTGCAATGCTTCTTAGCCTCCTCACAACTATTTTTTTTTCGAAAAGGCTATCCGCTATATAACCTGAAGAATACAACAATAAGACATGCCTACAACTCTTTTCTATTAAGCGGTGTACGTGTTCTAATGTGCGCCTGTATATTGTCGAACCGAGAGATGTCGTATAGTAGGTACTGTTCAATAGTTCAGTAGTACAGTACAGTATCAGTAGTACACGTTCTGTTCAATACTTTCTCTAGCCAAAGCGAAATACGTGGGTATGTGTATGTTCTCCTAGTACTCTGCATTCAGCTGCTTCTCTCGAAATGCAGAGTTCTCGAAGTTTAAATTTTACCGTGTGTGAATAGCACACACACTTTTTTTATTTTTGGCTACATTTACACCACGATTGTCAATTTAAAAAATATGCATCTGATTTTGCAAAGCCAAATACGCGCATCAATTCATATACGCCCTTTTTGCATTTTAAACGCAACATGTTTGTGAGTTTAATCAACAATCAGTAATCAATGACATAAACGTCGAAGTATAGAAAAATATTTCATCTATATAAAAACAATACCTGCTAACCTTTACTCAATAACACTTAAGACAATTACGCTCCTTTATTGATGTACGTTAATTTCGTCATATAATTTATAAGACGTCATATAATTTTGTATTTATATAATAAAAAACATGTTTGTATCATCTAAAAGTGACGGCCTGACGTACAAACGATATTATTATATTATATTATCGAAATATATATTAGATATTTAACGCATCGGTTTTTATGGATAAATAATTAACCATATATTAGACTTATTTAGGATCGAGCAAAATCGAAGCGAATTCGCTGTAAAACGAATCGAGCTGTATATAGCACACGCTTAATATATCGGAAGTATCCGCTGCTTTAGGTTTGCAGATATGTGTTCGCGACGGTTTGACTCAAACCTAAATAATTTATAACATATACAAAGTGTAAACTTGTTTATATCTGCGAAATTTCGCATATGTATGTATGCGGTTCAGAACACTAATAGAGTTTAAAATAAATTTATTACTAAAGTAACATTAAATAATGTTTATATTAACACATATTTTAATATCCCTTCACAACCATAACATTAGTTAAATTTAACATCTTAGGTTTATACATCTCGCTAGAGAGTTCTTAAATTATCAAGTAATAAAATATTAAAAAATATTCATTATCAGTATTCGTTATCACTAATATTAATTTTTGCTACATTTCTAGAAACAAAAAATGAATGAATACTCCACTTCTTAACTTAAACTTAAGTTTAACATAGACTTTAGAATTCAACACCCATACTTCATAGCTTTACAGCTTAATTCTACCTTTTATCGAAAATATAAGTCTTCTCCTAATTTGATTACTAATTTTATATGATTTATACATATGACAAAAAATATAGTAGATTGAAACAAGTTTAATTAAACTTAATAACGGTTTAATTGCACTGTTGAATGAATGAACAAGTGCAAGCAGCGAGTAGTTCATTCTTATTAAATTTACAAAATAACATGTGCTGCGACAACCGCTAGTCACAGCTGACTTAGCTTTTGTCGAGAACAATATGTATATTAGTACATATTTTATGCTTATTGTAGATGCAGTAGTAACGCGGATACAGACCACTAGAAAAGATGTGAGAGTATTACTGAATTATAATATTCTCTACGAATTTCTATTTGTTTATTTAATAGTTTCTTTTTTGCAAAAATAAATTGAGGCATTTCAATAACATATTAAAACAACATTCAAAATGTAAACTTTACTTGAAATTCAACCAAATTTCCGTTATTCAAATATTAGTAACCAATGTAAAAACAACAGACATTGAAAACATGAAACCCAATAATTATTCAATACATATAAAATAGCAAAAACTTAAATTCTAATATTTTTATTCTGATTATTACGCAGGCAAATTTGACAGGTCAACAACTAATTATACTACCAGTGTGCTAAGTGTGAGTTTTTCTTTTCGCATTCGATCGTGAGCGCGTTTGGAGTTTACTAGGAATTTGTATGTGATTTGTACAGCGCCACCTAGTGGTAAACTGGTTTCTCACGTTTACCACTAGGTGGCGCTGTACAAATCACATACAAATTCCTAGTAAACTCCAAACGCGCTCACGATCGAATGCGAAAAGAAAAACTCACACTTAGCACTCTGATCAAAATAAATATAGTAAAAAACATACACACTGTTAACGGTATGGCAAATACATATAATAAACAAACTTGCGAAAGTATAAAGATTAAAGATATTTTATATTTCTTAAGCGCTTCTAAAAGCGCTTAAGAAATATAAAATTCGCGCTTCTACAAGCGAACATAAACAGACAGGAACGTCTGTTTCTCAAATTTTTGTGCAATCGACAACTGTCAACGATTTGGATAATATTGTACGGTCACTCGCGCAGATCACACGAATACTAATAGACCCGCCATCGGGAAGGAAACGTGTTGCCGCGCGTATGAATAAAAGCTGCTATTATTGTCAAAAATTTCATACATTTGTAGGTTATAATGTGAAAAAATATATGTTGTACTATTTTATCGTACCGAATTAGATTACAAAGTTTAAAATTTACCCTTGAAGTGATTTTATTTCATTGGTAAGTAGTATAACCCTGTATTTCTGTATGTAATTGCAAGCTACGTTGTCAAACTACGAAATTGTCTTGAAAGGCGTATCCATTTAATCCGTAGCACTCGCTATCTTTTGTGCATCGTGTTATTAGATCCTCAGGGTAATGTATGATGTAAGTCACCGCGCGGTCGCAACAGCTGTAGAGCCTGTGAGTAGTAGCCGTCGTACCGCAAGCGGTAGGCGGCGGCGTCAAGGTATTTCTGAGCGTCGGCCGGCCGCGCGCCGCGCGCCGCCGCGCACAGCGTTAACGCTTGACGCCACACGCGGGATGATACTGCGCATTCATATAAAATCAACACTTTTTTACTTATAACATGAGTTACTTTTCATATCTCAGGATAAGTCATCTGTATAACAAATATGCAAATAAACCTTTTTGAAAAAAAAGGCAATCATCACTATACGTGTCACTTACAACGTGACCACTAGGTTCTAGAATGTCTCGTCCGGATTTTGGTACCACCGCCTTACGTGTTCCTGCTGCAATAGCGTCAGCGCTTTTCACTGTCGTGTTCCGGTTTGGAGGATAAAATAGCCGGTAAACTTATGCATATCGCCACTAGATAGCAACACACCATTAACCTTTTTGGTGTCTATAGGCGATGGTTGGCTCGTTCCATCAGGAGACCCATCTGCTATTTTGCTAACTTATGATATATGAAAAAAGGTTGTAAAAGGCGATCTGTTACGCTTGGTACATGCACCAATAAAACAGTGACACAGTTACCCGCTCGGCGGCCGGACAGGGAGTGCGGTGCGAGCCGTTGCTCACCGATTACGCGATACCTATCACTTACAACATGACTACTAGGTAGAATTTCGCAACGTCTCGTTCGGTTCTGGTACCACTGCCTTACTTATTCCTGCCGCAATAGATTCAGCGCTTGTCACTGTGGTGTTACGGTTTGAACGATAAAGTAGCCTGTAAACCTATGCTTGTGGCACATAGATAGCAACGCACTATTAATATCTCTGGTGTCTATAAGCAATGTTCTGAAGACTAGCTGAGGTAAAACAAAGCGGGTTTGCAACGCCGTGATTGGCTAACTCAAGACCACAGTGAAAGATAGTAATGTACAGAGCATCTGATTGGTCGCCTGATTTGAGCATTGGCGTGTGGACATTTATATCGAAACTATAAGTCAGATGTGTTGTTAGGAGCCATTCGCCTGCTCTTAGGCGTTTATGGGCTGTGTGGTCGGTACCTGACACAAAAGTATAGGGTCTATTCTAATCATTGTGGATAAGCCAGCACATATTTTTTCTCCAATACGGGAATCAAATCCGGAACCTTAAATGATCTGATCTGAATAGACAAACAATTAGAGCAGTCAAAATTCATGTAACTTACAGAAGTGTTGCATGTCAGCATCACAATGTTGCATCAGCTGCTGTATGGAAACGGTTCCGGGCACGGTGGGCACATTACTACCTGTCACCACCAAACATTCTGGTGCTGTCATCTCTGGCAGTATTCGAGCTACCTCCGCTCTGAGAACCTGCAATTTTTAAAAATCAGATGATCAGCTCATTTCCTTTACTTGACGTTTGTACAAGAACTTTATATTTCACCCAATATTGTTCAAAAATCTATACATATAATAAAATCGTAGGAAAGTCAAAACTGTCATTGAATTTTTTTTTAATAATACTTGGGGCGTGATCTACAATCGATATCGAAGCCAAAAATATAATTTTTAGAATTTTCGTCTGTCTGTATGTATGTCCGGGGTAAACTCAAAAAGTACTGCATGGATTTACTTCAAATTTTGCATGAATATTACTAACATGTCGGTTCAACATATAGGCTACATATTATCACGCTATCACCTACGGGACAGGAGCTGTGCGGAGTAAACGAAGTCCGCGCGGACGAAGTCGCTGGCAACAGCTAGTATACAATATCGCTGGACTTCTTTTTTTAATTTTGTAGATTTCAGCCGATTTCTTTACAATAAACATAGGTTATCCCGAATGTCAATACCAATGCAAGTTTATCAACTAGTTAAATAAATGATAAATTGAAGTAGCAATACTGAAAATAAAAAAAAGGATATTTCAAATAAACTAGTTTGTTTTTATATTAAACTTAAAACAACCTTTACAATACTTATTTACTAACACTAGGTGCTATTATGTCAATCACGATACGTTATCATTTACAATGGCATTGTTTTGCCAGGCGTATTAAGTGATTGTAAGCTAGAGAATTACAATTTCATTAATAAATGGACATAATACTAGATTGTTTATGAACGAAATGACAACTTTTAATAAACAGATGTTACAGATTGTGTCGAAACTAAGAAAACGACTGTGCCTAAACCATTCAGTTTCTTGAGTTAATTTCTTTGCGTATGGTCTAAAAAATATTTCCAAGACGCTGTACTGATTAAGTGGATACTGTATCTGACGCTCTGTATATCACATGTTGCTATATAAACAAATACATAATACAATAAGAACTGTATAAATAAAAAGAAACGCCAAATTTTTTTATGCTTGTATAACTTCGGAATGAATGCACAAAATTGGATAACTCTTTTTTTTGTCGCGTTCGTTACTTTCAGAACAAAGTTATTATAAAAAATGTTAATAAATCGTACGGATTTTTTAAATCTAACCAATGCGAAGCCGTGGCGGAAATCTAGTAAAATTTATTTATTATTATTTATATTTAAATCTAGTAAAATATTATAGATATTCCTGGACAAATTACACATACTGATCTATCCCCACAGTACTGGCTGAAATTAAGCATAAAGTATTTTCATGATGCATGCTTCTGATAAGACAGGCGTTATAGAAAATTACAAACCTAGATCAGGTAGAATCATAGTATCATATAAAGGTACTTACTTCATCCGCATCTGTTTCAACGTTTGATGCTTTCTTCAGGTCTTCGTTTATGACGTGCATCCGATAAAATGTTGGTATGTGCTAAAATAAAAATATTTAATCAATTTTACCTCGCGTTGATTCAGGCCCCTTATCGAAGAATAGACTGCCGCCCTACTAGACATTTCATAAAAGACGAAAGCACACTACTACTTGTCACTAATATCGTGACTACTACCACAGAATACTGGAGACTAACAGAAGTCAATGTACTTACAATTACATTGACTTCTATTAGTAGTTAGTTCCTTCCCATCAAGTGAGCCTCCCGTCCGTTTATCCTCTCTTCTATAAAAAAAGTAATATTCGGGATATCGCGTCCGTGAGAGGTGTCTATGTTGTGCGTTGCCCGAATATTACACGTATGTACAATGTAGGCATGGAACATTTCATAAATAGCTTGCGACATATCATATGATATGATTTATCGCAAATCGCGTATGCTACGTCTCTTCCTTTGGTTTGTGATATGTCGCACCCGATGAAATTGAATCGTTCGTAAATATTCAGAGTATCATCGTATTGACATCGACGTAAATCGTGCGTGTTGTGTATAGTACGCCGTATTATGATTACGAAGAGCGAAGCGCCCCACTCGCTCGATATGGAGTATTTTAAAAATAAACTTTAAAGTAAATGCGATAAAGTATTAATTTCCTTGGAATGATTTGTCGCATATCTAAAAATCATTTTTTTGTTTACGTACATGAATTAAGTCAAATTTCATTATTTCATAATAATGATTTTTGACGACACGTCTCAGGTCAGTGATTCGAGCAAGGCGTTCGGACTGCGACGTATTGTGATTTGTGTACTTTGCGATTTGTTGCGATTTATATATAGTCATTATTTATCGTAATAATTTTTAGTAAGTATTTAGATTGTTCTTTAGTGAGTAGGTACGTGTATAACGTTAGTATAAATAAGACCAAAATAAATACAATGAGTGGACTTATATGGAATCATTATGAAAAAATCCCAGGAAAAACTATGGCTAAATGTATATTATGTAAAAGAGTATTCGTACAAAACTTCCAGTACACATCACAAAAGACATTTGTGTTTTAAACATTTAAGTGCCTACCAACGTGTTTTAAATTCCAATCAAAACAAAGAAAATTTTGAAGTAGGTACCTTTTTCATAAACTCATATCATGATACCTTTTTTTTGAGATATACATATTAACTTTTAAAACCTGCCTTGTGGTATAGGAGTAGCCTATTTGGCTCAGATCATTAGATCCCGAGTTCGATCCCGGGTGGGTCAAAAATGTTGAGGTTTTTTGATCTGAACCTGAAAATCATCGTTAGCGATATTTCGCATGCAAAATCACTGCGATTTTTTTCTAAATTTCATAGAATGATAATGATTTAAAAGTAGCAATAATTTCCATGCCTAGTACATTGACTACAATGATCTACTAATTTAGTTTCACGTAAACGGAGAAAATCGCGCTCAAAAATTTGCACCTTTATTTTTAACGCATAAAAATATAAAAGACATGGAAAAAATGTTGATCAACCTAAATTTTTTATAGCGTCAAAAAAAGGTGCAAATTTTTGAGCGCGATTTTCTCTGTTACACCCAACATGCACTTACGGTCGACTAAATTAGCAGGGACGAGTTAGTCTCCAATATTCTGTGCTACTACCTAGGTGACAGTTCAGACAAGTCTCGATTCCTATCAAACTATCTGACTGCTTACGTCAGACGGTTAGTGCGAATAGAATTCCATCCGAATAGTGGTAAAGTTCTGCAACGTCTTGACCGGGTTTAGTACCATCGGCTTACATACTCCTGACACAATAGCATCAATGCTCATCACTTATGTGTTTTGGCTGGGAACATAAATTAACTGGTTAACTTAAGTACGTTGCTACGTTATGATTAACCTTCCCGAGATAGGGATAGCTACACATCATTAACATCTTTGGTATTTATAGGCGATGGTTGTCCCATTCCATCAGAAAAGCTATCTGCTTTTTTGTTATCTTATGATATAAAATAGTTATCCTAACTCCCGAATTCACATTTTTAAGAATTTACGTTTTGTGTCAGCTATCATCAACAATATCCCCGTGCGGCCGGTCCCTAGTATCAGGAGAGAGCCTGTTTAGGTTCCTGAACTTCGAAATTATTTATTACTAGCTGATCCGCATAGCTCTGCCTCGAAATAAAGTAGTAGATCATCAATGTAAGGCATTTCACACAATTTTTCATCCCATATTTCAGCCATCTAGGACAGCGTTTCCTAACCTGTCGTCCGCGGATCCCTAAGAATACGCAAACTCACTCTGGACCATTTAACAAAAATAAATACCATCAAAGTCCTTGGTATTTGTAACATTAAATTAAATAATTGAAAATTTGCTGCTGTTTTTTGTTTTTTTACCTGTGACCTGAAAAGGTTAGGAAACGCTGCTAGGGATTGATTTTTGAAATGTTTGCTGCCTTTTTACGTCCCTATGCCTAGGTCTGATCCCAGTTTTTAACTATTTGCTTGCCAAATTTCATCGAAATCGGTTTAATCCTGAAATGTGACAGAAATCACATTAATAATATTAGTATGAATTTCAGAGTTGTACCTTAGTGTCAGCAATCATCAACACTCTGTTCACGTGAGGTTGGTCACTCGTGTCGGGAGAGAGCCTGTTCAGACAGTCTGGATACAATTCAGTCAGGACGACGTTGTCTTGCCCTCCGAGTTTACTATTACGAAACTCCTTTATTGCTAATTCGTCAAGTTTATCATATATCTGGTTTACTTTTCTTGGTTTCACATCTAGCAAATAAAATTAGGCATGTTTATTCACACAGACACAAGATACAATACACATACATATGAATCATCCTTTCCATTTACAGTTTGATCTATTAATGCTAAATGCCAGGAAAATAATATATTTTTTCAAAATTTGAAGAGTGACAGTCATAAAAGATCTGTGAGATACCACTTATGGAGCTTTTCAATATGGTTTAGACATATTGGAAAGCTCCGTAAGTGGTATATAAGGTACACCATTTAGTTTTTAAATATACTTTAAAAAAAATTGTGAGATTTTATGATCAAAAAGTAATCATGTCTACTTATCGACTATCACATGGACACCAAAACCTCTAAACCAAAGTTTTTAAGTGATGAAGTTATTGTATTAGTTTGATAAGTGTATTTCTCATAGATAGTAAAAAATCCAAATATGAATTGTTTATACTCTTGTTTGAGATTTTTGAAAGCGCTTACACATTTTGAATAATAAATTACTAAAAAACTAAAACATATTTTCTCATTTCGCAATTATTGCTGAAAAGGCATTTTAATACATTTATCCTGACTTCATATCGGATCTATAAGTATAAATCAAAGTCTAAGCTTATATTTGAATGATAATATAATAGCTCCTAGCTACGCTAGTAGTATGATTAAAGTTGTGGTGGTTAATATAATGCATAGCGTTATATAATAGCACGCTATGTATACTCAACATAGAGCATAGAAAAATATAGTTTATAGCGCGTCTATAACGCGCTATCATAAAATAGTTTCTTCGAACAATACACCACACTTCTAAGGCGACTCATAGACCTACATTGCGCAATACTTTTATTGTGCAATAATATTGTTTACCCCGTTTATTTCCTAACGTTCAATAAATTCACTCAATAAAATTGACTAACCAGTCTAATCAATATTTTCGTGCGAGCAACATGTCTGACGACGAAGTTTTGGCGGCAACCACGCTGGTTATTTTGTTAAATAAATCTCTATACAATTCTATACACTCGAGTAAAAACTCGAACTTATCTTTTATAGCATTCTTGCTCGCCATTTTGCTTAAATTTACGACACGACCATATATTAAACACCGTGACTGGCCGAACGCGACCGCTCCAAACTCTGAAGTGAAAAATATTGTGCAATATTAAGCCTACACAGTGCAAGAAAAAAATATTGCGCAATAAAAATTAAACCCGCTAAAACTCTCATTCAATCTTTGTGCAATCTTAAATATTAACCCTAAACGGTCAATAATATTGCACAATACGTAATATTGCGCAATATTATTGTAGGTCTATGGGGCACCTAAGTATGATTATTAAACTTATTTTTTTATTATATTGTTTACAACTGGCCATCCCTAAAAATTTCAGTTTGACCCTTGTAGGTTCAACACCAATTACACCATGGAATTTACTACTGTAGACTAATCATTGGTGCAGTGCAGTTATGGCTACCACTCAGAGGATTTGCTATTTCTTAAAAAAGTTGATCCTAGCGATATGAAGAGTACATACATTACATTAATTCCATTACTTTAAAAATTTTAAAGAAAGTTATGAATGATAGAATTTATAATTACTTACTGAAATATAATATATTAAAAAATAATCAATATGGATTTAGAAAAGGTATGTCGACAACCTTAGCATGTTTTGAATTGGTAAAGAGTATAACGGAATGCCTGAATACAAAAAGTTATCCACTTTGTTTTTTTTTTTCAGACATAAGCAAGGCATTCGACTTTGTTTAACATAGAATTTTGTTTGCAAAACTTGAAAAATATGGTATAAGAGGAAAATCAATAGAATGGATACAGTTATTTAGAAAACAGTGTGTTAAAATTTCAAAAATCTCTGGGACACATAAGAAAACATATACTTCAAATTATAGCTGCAGTGATTGTGGAATACCACAGGGAAGTGTTTTAGGACCCTAGGAGACTATGCAACATGAGTCGTTCTTATTTTCAGATGACACTACACTCCTCATTAAATGTAAAAATAAAAATCATTTAATACAAAAATAGTTGAATTTCAACCATGCTATAGTGATAAGATTCAAAAATCAAATATATCATTTAACAATATAAATATAGAAAATACTGAATACACTAAATTTCTAGGAATATTTATTGACAACCATTGCAATTGGAAAGCACACATTGATTCTCTTTGCAAAAAAAATGATAGATTTGTCTATGTTTTGAGAAGAATAAGAGAAGTAGCCAATTTAAATACTGCCTTGTTAGCATATCATGGATATGTCTCATCTGTATTGGAATATGGAATCTCTATTTGGGGAAACTCAGTTGACTTAATTAGAATTTTCAGAATTCAAAAGAAATGTATACATGCTAAATGTAATGTTAATCAACTACACTTTTGTAAACCCCTTTTTTAAACTCTTAAAATACTACCTTTACCTTGTCTTCACATACTGTTGGTATGCGTATTTGTAGTAAAACATCAACATTTATTGAAAACAAGTGCTGAAGTATGCATATTGTATGGCAATTAATATATATAATCATATTCCTGATAGTCTAAAATCATTAACTATAAATAAATTTCGCAAAAAATTCTGCGACTTACGGTTAAATAAAACATACTATGATATTAGAGAATTTTTAGTAGATAAGATTAAATGTTAATAAATAGAAATATAAGTTTGTACAATTTACTTTAAAACTTAAATGTAATAAAAATTTAATAACAAATTTTGTAAATGGTAAAATTTCTTTGTAAATTGTAAAAATTTGGATTGAGCATGATATTTTGTAAATTGGAAAATGCTTGTAAATATTGTAATACATAATTAATTGTAATACATGAAATAAAAAAAGGCCCACTGAGTTTTTTCCGCCGGATCTTCTCAGTGTGTGGCCACGTTCCGATCCGGTAGTAATTATAAATAAATCGACCGAAATTCAAATGATTGTACACCATATCATGGTAGAATATTTTGGTAATTAATTATTATAACCGGTGACACCCATATTCTTCCAAATAAATATTTTTCTCGTTTTTCATTTTCATTTCATTTGAATTTGAGTTGATATTCAGACAAATCGTAAATAAGATTCGGCAATGATTGCTTTAAAACAAAAGCAACACCAAACACAATAAGAAAATCTTGTAATTAAAATATACTTACCACACTGCATTTAAGATAGCATGAAGATATTAAAAACATTAAATTATTAATGATATAATTATAAAACAAATAGATTAAAACGTGATTTTTTTTATATCATATAGCAAATAAGCAGATAGCTCACGTGATGGAAAGAGATAACTATTGTCTATGGACACCAAAACTGTAAAGGGTGGGTTGCCATCTGTGTGAGAGCATAGTAATAACATATATATAAATTTACGGGCTACCACACACTCTAAACGGGACATGACAGAGACAAGCATTGATGCTATTATGGCAGGCATAGAAAACATATATATGGCAGGTATGAATAATGACAGGCCTGTCATTACCAATCTTCAACATCTAGTAATCACAATGGCAGTGTCACATAAAGCCAATTATTCTCCTTTTAAGAACTGCACATCTCTCATAGCCGACAGGCTATAAGATATGTGCAGTTATAGCCTCAGGTAGCCTATTCTATAAGTGTATTCATAGCCTCATAAAATAGTGAATTATTCTGTAGAGACAAGATACACAGCACAGCAAGATTAATTTTTGTTCCTTGTATTAATCACATTTTCTTAACGAGCACATACAGTGTGGCGGTGACCATACAACAATAAGTGAGAATTAAGGTAGTACTAGTTAGTACTAGTATTTTTAGTCTATCAAATCAGTCCTGATATCGAAATTAAAAAAACAAAAATTTCGAACAAAATTAATGACACGAAAATATAATAAAGATAAAACATCCTTTGACTTACCTATCACCAGGACGGCAACGCCGCACGCGCGGCTTGGCGGCTGGCGCCTCATGTTATTATTATTATTTTTACGTGTGACATAATATTTAGGCGCCTTTTTAAACCACACTCATCCTCAATAATTATTTTGATAAATTATTATTATTAATCACAATCATTTTGTACAATAAGTAATTACGTAGCTATAGAATTATTTTTGCGTATATTGTAAGAATAAAGACCGTATCAATCTAGGATTCGTGCCACATATTGGCTAAAAGTAAAGAAGAAAAAACAAAAATGTTGTTCACTTCACACTAATAATAATAGTTACCTAACGTGTCTTATCACAAAATAGCACTAATTAGCACAAACATCATGGCCATGGCCGGCCATCACAATAAAAATTAAGCGTCTACTTTCGCACAATTTAACTCGTATTTTACCACAATAAAAATTAAAATGAAGCGTCTACTTTCGCATAATTTATAAGTCTAGAATAATAAAAGAAAAAAATAAAAACTCAGTACATTACAAGTAATAACGTAATATCAATTACCACGGCAAAATCTTTGATCGTACTAAACAATAACATTAAACAATAATGACCGTGACCTACGTATCGTAGGTACGTGACACGTGTAATCAACGGCTTTCATCAAGAAGGCGCAAAATGCGCTTTTTTGTATCAGTACACACTGTGTATGCACTCAAGATAAAGCGACTTTTCGCTTTCTTTTCAAATTCTCCTAATGACAAGATTGGGTTGTTATTGGTCAGTTGTAAAGGATAAAAAATTAAAATAACCAATGAATGCAAGGATTTTCTGCTAGTATTGCGAGTTGGCAACTTACTTATAAGAGTTCTTTCAAACCATATAGGGTGAACGGGTCACGTACAGCCATTGACCTCTATATATTTCTATGCGTACAGCTGATAATCTACATCATGTTCGCAAAATTAGAAATGAAAACTAATGTCCTGTGGCTAAACCAGTGGATGTATTTATCTGATTTTTTGTATTCAGGCTGAGAACATTATTACATATACTAAGTTTAATTAATTGGTGTATGGTCACCGCCACACTGTATATTTTCAAACATAATATACATCAAATTTTCAAATATGAATGGTTATATTACAGTAAAAAATCAATGTCTTTGTTTTCTTTCAGAAGGTTCTTGGTTTAACATAGAATTCGGTTTTCAATTTGGCTGCATTTTTTTAATGTTCAGAACTCTATCATTTATTGACCAAGTTGGAAAAATAACTTTTTGTTGAGAGTTTTTCCTTTGGTCCTCTTTAAATTTGGTAATGATCTGTTTCGGGGTTCCAGAAATACAGATTCAAGTCAGTTGTTGCATCTGTATTGCAAAAAAATTGTTGAAAACAAAAACCTGACTGCATCTTGAAAAAAGATTCATTGCTTAAATGAAAACTAAAAAAAAAAGAAACAAGCCCATTAGTTTAGAATCATGTTAAGTAATAATGAATAACTACACCATTAAAATAGTAAAACAATCCATGAATTTTAATTCATCACAGAACGATTAACAGTCGGGGCCCTTTGTGAACATTTGATAGCTAAATATTAAGTGGGCTATACACAACGGATCTATCTAATTTGAATTGCGCAAAAATTCGAACAAAAATATTTTAATGGCTTCAACAACCAAATTTGCTCAGGCAAAATTTACTTTGAGTGACAAATTACATAATAGTTACTATTGTAATTATAGGCAAATGTAAAATGACAGACTGCCAGTATTTCAGAGTTCATTCACAAAACTTAGTGCATCGACTTCATGAATTAGGTGGGATATTTTTAATCGAATATTTTTATATCTATACTAATATTATAGAATTGTAGAGTTTGTTTGTTTGTTTGGTTGTATGTGGTAATCTCGAAAACTGCTGAACCGATTTGAATAATTCTTTTTGAGTTGGATAGCCTGTTTATCGTGGAATCTTATAGGCTATATAACATCTTGCTACAATCAGTTGGAGCGGAGTAAACAAAGTCCGCGCGGACGAAGTAGCGGGCAACGGCTAGTTAATATATAATAACTTTACAATAATAATTAAAATGCACTGTCAATTCAATATTTAGTTCTTAATTTTAAAATTTGGCCAGACCTTTAAAAGTAAATAAGTAGCTTCACGCCCGTATCCCCGAAAGGGTAGGCAGAGGTACAACAAGTGCACCCACGATTAGCCGAAGATACTTGGTACCACAATCTGATAGGTGGCAAGCCTATCGCCAACCGGGCACTTTCCAATCCCGGGCAATGTTGTTTTTATCAGAAAACTGAAAAAACACATTTTTGTATTGCCCGACCCAGGAATCGAACCCGGGACCTCATGTGGTCAACTCCGACACCGGACCCCTAGACCACAGAGGCGACTAAAAGTAACCCTGCTTTAAGGCTAAAGTACTGTTGTAAATGCAAATATAAGAAGTAATTGTCTATAAATTTAAATTCAATGATATATATAAACTCAGAACACACCAATCTATACACAATGATGATCACCAACCTCACCTGCTGATAAACCAAAATATTAAACCACTTAATTACTACATCAAATACAAACGAAGCGGACGAAGTAGCGGGCAACGGCTAGTTAACTTATAATAATTTTACAAATAATTAAAACGCACTGTCAATTCAATTTTTAGTTCTTAATTTTAAAATTTGGCCAGACCTTTAAAAGTAACCCTGCTTTAAGGCTAAAGTACTGTTGTAAATACAAATATAAGAAGTAATTGTCTATAAATTTAAATTCAATGATATATATAAACTCAGAACACACCAATCTATAAACAGTGATGATCACCAACCTCACATGCTGATAAACCAACATATTAAACCACTTAATTACTACATCAAATAAGCCTAATCTTTTTTAACAATCTCAAGACATTGATAGCTTCTACTACTGACTGCCCAAAACCATGACAAATCTGGATTTGCTCAATTTGTCACATGCTTGCTGCTTAGTTGTTTTAAGCACAGAGGACAAATATGGGAACTAATACTATTGCCAAATTATTGGAGGACAAATTTGAGCTATGTGGTTGTTTTGTTCACACAAACATCAATTTTACACTCTGTTGAATTTCGTAAAATGCTATCTAACAGGTACTTAATATGTCTTAAAACAAATGTATGCTAAGTTTCAAGTTTTTCAGTGTAAAATTCTATCTTAACAGATACTTATGTCTTAATACAACATGCATACTAAATTTCAAGTTTTTCAGTGTAAAACTGTATTTTAACAGATACTTATGTCTTAATACAACATGTATACTAAGTTTCAAGTTTTTCAGTGATCGAATAGGTTGAGCTATGTATTAAGAGATAAGTCAGTTATGTATATACAGACATACTTATTGTTATTTCTGTTATGTTTATTTATTAATTCAAAAACTACTTACCAAAACATTCTGCAGCAACATCAGGATCAACATCTTCACTCCATGCAAGGACTATCTGGAGAGCTTGTATAATGGAACATTGCAGCTTGAAGAAAAATGATCCAGTTCTTATCGGCTGTCTCTTGCCACACCCCTCACATACCCATTGCACTCTGGAATAGAAAAAGGCAAAGGCTTTGAATCTTCAAAAACCAATAATAGACTATTTTAGTATGAAGAATTTGTGTGGCTTATGCTCTTTGGTATAACCACTTAATCATTCATTCAAAATATTCAAATTATATATGACTATTTAGTCTGTAAAATGATTTCATTTTAGCACCAAAAGTAATTGATGTGTGTGTCTTGTGTAATTACTGTGTTTTTTTTATTATAAAAGGTTGATAAAAGGTTTATTTAGTTTATAATGATTGTATTTAGATATTTAGTTGTAAGATATAAATCATAGTAACAAAAAATAAGGACCGGTAAAAGTTGGTTATCGTGTCACCGATTTTTTTAAAGTAAATTATAACATTATTAGGTAGTACCGTTTTTTTACAGTAAATTATAATTATATTACTTTATTTTAATGCCTAATAGATAATAGATACATAAAATATTGTACATGCTCATTTACAGAATGATAAAATATTGATTCATTGTAAAGTAATAATACTTTCTATACATTGCGCCAACGGGACGTCATGACCGTTGACGACGAGCGAACGCGCCTTGCCTAGTAATTATTTCTTAATTTTGATTTGATTTTTCTTGGGGGTCAAGCGGTTAAACTTAATTATCAGAATAATGTTAGGTAATGTTAGGTGGCCGACATAAGCTGACGGTCAACTTTAGAGCATGTTACCCTAATTGCTGAACAATTTTCAAAATAAAATAAAATAAACTTAAGAACAAGGTAAACAATAGCCTAGCAGTTAAGCGTTAGATTTCTGTAAACTTGATATCTTGACAAAATAGTAAATTTCATAGTTAATTATAAAATCATTCTTTTATCACACTTATTAAGCGACTATCAGCTCACACCTCAAACTACTGGACAACTTGAACTGAAATTTGATGAATAAATGATTATTGCAATGAAGCCTTCATATTTGCATACAGTCAAGTTTCCAAGTTTTGTTGGTTAACTTGTTGTATGCTGTTTTTTTTAAAACTATTGTAAAGAAAAAAGTATAGTTATTAATTACATTTAAAATACCATTCATCCTTTTTTTACAAAAAAATGTTAATTTCATCAGTTTTCTTGAAGGATAGGCAGAGTAAAGCAAATGTTGATAGACTTCCATGTGTCAGCTGGCAAGATGAGTGGTGATGCCATTGCCACAGTTTACTGACCTGATAATGATTATTGTTCAACATCATATTGGAAATGTTCACTTGTAATTCTAATTAATACATATTTGACCAATTAGGCAGTATGTATTTATTTATTTACCCAATCAATGTGGTTTTTTTCTGTGATTCAGAATAAGACAAAGACTAGGTAACCATTTTAGTAATAACTTCTTTTCAATATGTGTACACATTTTCGATCAGCTGGTAGCTTAAAAATATGTTCAATCTATTAACTTGTAAAAATTTTAATTTAATAAAAATTTTCTGATATATTTACCTGTCGATAACTCTCGCTGATTTACATGTCACTTTACAATTTGGCCCATTTGTAGGACATGACATAAAAGACGGAAGCAATCCAATATTTTGTAATTTTGCAACTAGTGTATTCTCATAATTTCGTTTACCTTTATCAATTAGAAATTCTTTATAAACTGTAAGATTTCTGGAAACAAATAACCTTTCCATTAACACCTGTTTATGTTTATTTTCTACCCCTTTCGTCCAATCTTGATCCCGAGATTTATATAAGTAATCCAGAAAGCAATAGGTATTTTATATTTTTAATTATTTATTTAATACATTGTGGGATAGGAAACAAGCCGATCATCCTCCTCATGGAAACAGATTGCCTTCTGTCTTCTAATCACACCAAACACAAACTAAATTTTATTTTACTTAAAGAAAAATAGATAATTACTAGTCATTATAAATATGAAAGTAATGGATTTTCCAATAAGAGGTGTTATTTTGATATTTAAAGAAAAGTGTCATTTTTTAATATAAATGATCGGATGTTTATTTCATTATAAAGATGAAGGCATGACGTTCATAGTGGATAATAACATCATTCAAATGACCACTACGACCACGCTTACAGGACACTATCCTTTTCATGAAATTTTCCATAACCAAATCACAAAGTGGCTGCCCTATGTCCTCAATATCCTTACGAATTCCATCTTTGAGGTCTTGAATTGACGCTGGGCTATTGGCGTAGACCTTCTCTTTCATGTGGCCCCAAAAAAAGAAGTCGCAAGTTGTTAAATCACAAGATTTTGGTGGCCAATTATGATCACCTCTTAAAGAGATAACACGGTCTGGAAACTTTTTCCATAAAAGATCAATGGTTTCTTTGCTTGTGTGGCTCGTAGTGCCGTCTTGTTGAAAGTATACATTGTCCAGATCAATACCATCCAATTCCAACCATAAAAAATCATTAATCATCTCTCGATAGCACAATCCAGTCACAGTTACTGTTGCTCCAGCCTCATTTTCAATATTCCTGTATGTGTGGTTGTGGTGATCATTTGCCTTATGTTATTATCCACTATTAACATCATACCTTCCTCTTTATAATGAAATAAATTTCACAGTTGCTTTTATAATGTTAGTTCTAGGATCTCTTTGGATCCAGGATCTTTCAAAGAAGTTTGTGAGTAGGCATAAAAGTATATGGGTATATATTCTTATTTTTCTTACCTACCCATAAACTTATAGTAGGGGAGCCGAAGATGCTAAATAGGAATTTACTTGTGTGTTTATTGTAGATTAGATGATAGGAAAAATAAAAGGAAAAATAATGTTTTTCTATTTAATGTTAAGGAAAAAAATCTGCAGATAAAAAGTTGTGAAAAAACAACATTGAAATGCACCAGATTAAGGTTTTTTGGGTTAATTGAGAGCTAAAATTTCAAAAATCTGATGATTTGAGTGTAGCATTGGGATGTGAGACGGTCACAAAGTTGCAATGGAAACGTCTTGACATTCTCATGAGCATCTGAATTTCCTATATTTTAAAGGAAATTATGTAAGTATAAAGAAAAATCTAATCTGTCAATTTTCACCAGCCAAAATTATAAGAAATTTATTTTTTTCTGCCCTAGATGCCAGGCTATATAAAGGGCTTATATTTACTGGAGCCTTTACATGAGAGGGATCCCCCTATATTAATCTTACACAATCAAGTTTATTCCACAATCCCCTCTTGGGCTCCCTTACTATATATTTGGTTATGACAAACATTACTATTTTACAAACAAATATTTCACAACTAACATTTAATTATTGTAAAGCCAACCGGTTTCACCTAATAGCATCATCAGGGCTTTTAGTTTGTTTATATATTATTTGAACATCTATATATACATATAATAAAATCGTAAGAAAGTCAAAACTGTACATAGAATATTTTTTTTTATAAAATACTTGGGGCGTGATCTACAATCGATGTCGAAGCCAAAAATATAGTTTTTAGAATTTGTCTGTCTGTCTGTATGTATGTCCGGGGTAAACTCAAAAAGTACTGCATGGATTTACTTAAAATTTTGCATGAATATTACTAATAGGTCGGGTCAACATATAGGCTACATATCATCACCCTATCACCTACGGGGGAGGTCCTATGTGGGGTAAAAGAAGTCCGCGCGGACGAAGTCGTGGGCAACAGCTAGTTACAAATACACATGCAAAGACAACTAAATAATTTATAATTTATTGATGATGTAGTTTCACCAAGTGCCGATGATGGTAAGTATAAATTACTACTATTATATATTTAATTCAATGGTTTCAGTCTATAAGGAATTTATGTGTGAATATGAATATATTGTGATATCATCATAAAAACAAAAAAAAAACATACCTGGGATCACAAGAGAAAGGTAAAAGGTCATCTAAAGCATCTTTTGCATTACTTTCATGAGTTGTAGAATCTGCTTCCATTTTGAACTCATAAAGAGTAATTTTAAACCTGAAAACATAGAATTAATTACAAAGTCACCACATTTATCTAAGTTATTATTATCAAAGCTTAAAACGTGTGATACAATTGACATCAAATGTAATGAGTGGGTACTGGGTGAGTAGCCACTGCTTAGTAGGTAGGTACTAGGTATAATGTACCTGTTAGTTTTAACTAATGACAATTGATAAAGATAAATTAGCGGAAAAATGTACATGCAATTTTTTAGATTACAACTAACCAAAAAATACTTGAATCAATGTTGTACATTATGTAAATATGTAAAAAAATAAACCTATACATATAATAAAATCGTAGGAAAGACAAAACTGTACATTGAATATTTTTTTAAAAGAATACTTGAGGCGTGAGCTACAATCGATATCGAAGCCAAAAATATAGTTTTTAGAATTTTTGTCTGTTTGTCTGTATGTATGTCCGGGGTAAACTCAAAAGGTACTGCATGGATTTACTTTAAATTTTGCATGAATATTACTAACAGATCGGGTCAACATACAGGCTACATATTATCACGCTATCACCTAGCGGCCAGGTGCTGTGCGGGGTAAACGAAGTCTGCGCGAACGAAGTCGTTAGCAACAGCTAGTAAAGTATAAAATAAATAAATATATATTAAGAAATATAACCAGATATAAACATTTACGTATTTTTTGTATCAAAACATACTGTAAAGACGATACATACAAGAAGTAAGAATGAGAACCTGAGAAGTAGACTTGTGTAACTCAGGAGTGATTAACTCAAAAAGATATAATCTTTACAAAGGAGTGAATATATCAGTAACTCCGTAGTATTCAAACTAACTCTCTATATCTTTATATCACAGAGTGATTGTATTTCATCTAAGCGGAATAGAATGAAAGGAATGATATGTTTATCAGGGAGTAGAAAGAGAGGAAACCATCATTCGGAATGAAGAATGTTGTAGCATCGAACTACATACTGTACACACAAAGTTATACCTTAAACTAATGGGATTAAGATATCTTTAATATTGTTCAAATGCGGATAGTAATAATAAACAGCGATGAGAATTATTTTGTTTGTACTTTGTTTTAAAAACACACGCATAATAAAAAATAAGCGTTTGTTTTTAAATAATTTAATAAAATAATATCGATTCTGTTCGATATACCATAAATACATCATTTATTTTAACTGTTTATCTTGTCATTATATCGCACCGGTTAAACCCTTAAGACTAGAAACTTGAAATCTTTAATATATCGGCGAATACACCTACTTCTCATTTTAAAAACATTAAAAGTCGGTTAAATGTAATTTACATAATTCTTTCACACGCAGTGGAAGCCGCGGTCAATCCTTAGTATTAAATAAAACAAGCGTGATTGCTTTTTAAATAATTATGTAAAAGAATACCAAACAGAACCCATAAATACATATCGTTTATTTCAACTCTTTATCTTGTCTTTAAATCTGTAAATCATTTCATTTCCTTATATTATCATTAAATCTAAATATGTCACCAATCCCAATCACTCTGATTTCTACTGAGTTATAAGGAGTTGAAGATACAAATGAGTGATATATATCCGTAACTCTGAAAGATACATATCACTCTTTTCTTTTCTCGGATATATTTTGCGCAAGTCTACTGAGAAGTAGAATCCATGAAATTAACATTAAACAAGGTACTCTGTGATTAAAATATCCAATAAATTTTAAAAAACACAACAAAGAGCATACCTACAATACTATGAAACACACAGATTCCTTATGTGATGAAACTAGACTTGTGTAACTCAGGAGTGATTAACTCAAAAAGATATAATCTTTACAAAGGAGTGAATATATCAGTAACTCCGTAGTATTCAAACTAACTCTCTATATCTTTATATCACAGAGTGATTGTATTTCATCTAAGCGGAATAGAATGAAAGGAATGATATGTTTATCAGGGAGTAGAAAGAGAGGAAACCATCATTCGGAATGAAGAATGTTGTAGCATCGAACTACATACTGTACACACAAAGTTATACCTTAAACTAATGGGATTAAGATATCTTTAATATTGTTCAAATGCGGATAGTAATAATAAACAGCGATGAGAATTATTTTGTTTGTACTTTGTTTTAAAAACACACGCATAATAAAAAATAAGCGTTTGTTTTTAAATAATTTAATAAAATAATATCGATTCTGTTCGATATACCATAAATACATCATTTATTTTAACTGTTTATCTTGTCATTATATCGCACCGGTTAAACCCTTAAGACTAGAAACTTGAAATCTTTAATATATCGGCGAATACACCTACTTCTCATTTTAAAAACATTAAAAGTCGGTTAAATGTAATTTACATAATTCTTTCACACGCAGTGGAAGCCGCGGTCAATCCTTAGTATTAAATAAAACAAGCGTGATTGCTTTTTAAATAATTATGTAAAAGAATACCAAACAGAACCCATAAATACATATCGTTTATTTCAACTCTTTATCTTGTCTTTAAATCTGTAAATCATTTCATTTCCTTATATTATCATTAAATCTAAATATGTCACCAATCCCAATCACTCTGATTTCTACTGAGTTATAAGGAGTTGAAGATACAAATGAGTGATATATATCCGTAACTCTGAAAGATACATATCACTCTTTTCTTTTCTCGGATATATTTTGCGCAAGTCTAGATGAAACCAAGGAACTTATATAATTGGAATTACTACGAAGCAATATTTGAAAAATAAAAATGTACTTTATGTCGTTTTTTATAAAGTTGACATTTGTTTCTTACTTAACAGAGGGGAAAAACGTTCTGAGCAAGACAACGACATGAGTGGATGAAACACATTACCACAGAACATATATGTGAGTGGTTACGCAAAAAGGGACCTCAAGGGAAAATAATTGATTTCGAGTAAATCACGTTTAAAATGTTGAGTCGAAATGAGAGAGGCGCGGGGTGTTTTATGTTAGTGTCGTTAGTGAGCGACTTCGTCAGTGAGAAATAGCACGTGTTTGCGATAGCTGTATTATTGGTGACTTATTTATTCGTCTTTTACTTGTCTTTATGTACGCGTTAGAAAAAGAAACTAGTGTGCGCTGTGTATAAGGTGTAATATTTTCAAAACTGCCTCGGCTTACATAAAAAATCATTAAAAAAAACTACGGCACCTAAAATTATTTTGATTAGAACAAAACAAAGATGAAGAACCATAGAATCAGAATTTATCAAAAAAAAAAAACCGTTTCCAATCCCTTCAGGTCCCTTTTTGCGTAACCACTCACATATAGTCTAACCAAAGAAGTTACATTCTACCCGGAATGCTTACACGCGCTTCAAAATCGTTCCGAAGAGTACCACGACATGAGTGGAGTGTGTCTCTTTCTACTAAATAAAGCGCCAATCGCCATATATAAGTGTGGCCATGCGTAGTTTGCAAATTTCTACTAAGTAATTCTACTAATTTCAGAAACAGTTTTTACATTGCATAAGTAATTACGTAATAATTAAAATAAGCATATTTTAGAACGCACTATGTTAATTACAATACATTTTATGCTAATGTATTTATCGACATGTATGAATGAAAAGGGATTTAACGATTAACGAATATATAAAAATCTACCATCCCAAAGTTTTATTTACACTGGCAATTGCAAGAAAGGGACAACATCCACTCATGTCGTTGTCTTGCTCAGAACGTTTTTCCCCTCTGTTATGTAAGAAACAAATGTCAACTTTATTAGGAACGAAATAAATTACATTTTTATTTATCAAATATTGCTTCGTAGTAATTCCAGTTAGCGTATATAAGTTCCTTGAGTCTAACCGACCACATTACACAACAACGACAACTAATGGTCAAAGAGTATGTATCTGCGGTAGTAGTATATGTTCTGTGGTATGTATACAATACTTGGCGACAACATAGGTACCTAGGTATTCAATAGAGCCACCAAAGAGTATACATATACAATACTACCAGTTTCCGTACCTATGTACCTATTAATTTACTTTTTGGATTCATTCGGCTACTATTCAATCAATGTGTGACCAAAGAGTATTTATTACATTATACAATACTACGGTGTGACTTGGGGTGACTTTGACTTGTGACCAAGGAAGTTACATTCTACCCCGAATGTTCACACGCGCTTCAAAATCGTTCCGAAGAGTACCACGACATGAGTGGAATGTATCTCTTTCTACTAAATAAAGCGCCAATCGCCATATATAAGTGTGGCCATGCGTAGTTTGCAAATTACTTCTAATAATTTAAGAAACCGTTTTTGCATTGCATAAGTAATTACGTTATAATTAAAATAAGCACATTATAGAACTCACTGTGTTAATTACAATATATTTCATGCTGATGTATTTATCGACGTCTATAAAAAAAAGGGATTTACCGATTACCGAATATATAAACTGATTTTGAGGCATATTATGCATTAGACGTAATTTTTTGAGGAATAGAGCTGATTAGTTTTTGTACTCAATCGGTACATTAATCTGGAAGTTATTTAAAAAATTCTATTTCACCACAATTTTATTTGGGTTTTTTTAAAATTTCTCAAAATCTCTTGGGCCCATTTGGTTCAATTCGTGTTTCGATCGGCCCAGGCGTTCAAAACTTATGAGTTGTTGACATACACACACACACACACACACACACACACACACACACACACACACACACACACATAGAGGCATACTGACGTCATCGCGAAAATAGTTGAAAAAGATCACAAAACGTGGATATCTAGTAAAAACTCCATTTTGGAAATCGGAGCAAAATCAGTAATCTCCCTATCCACATACGTAGTTGGAAGTAAAAAGGACAAGTGTTTTAATAGATTAATATTGTATTAAAATAGAGTGAATGAAAATGAATTAAATGAAATAAAACTACCACGCCAAAGCTTAAACCTAAAAGTGCGATATTTTTTTAGTAAAATGTACCACTAAAGGGCACAGATCGTCTCCTAGTGTAGCTTTGCAGCATTTTAACTCGTTAATTTTATAATAGATGGCGTTAGCAGTAATAAAATTCTAATACAAAATGTATCTTCTATTTTTTTAATGTTTATGAAATAACATTTTAATGGTAGATAACATATCTAGACATGAATTTAAACCACCACGTCAAAGCTCAAACCTAAAAGTGCGATACATTTTTAGTAAAATGTACCACAAAAGTGCATAGAAAGTCGCCTAGTGTAATAACTACACGAAGTCATCTGTGCGTTAATAATTATTTATTAAAATTTTTTTTTGTTACTCACATTTTTAGGATTCCATATGATGGGCGCAGCTGCCAGCTTGCCATTTCATCGTTACACTCCATTTTGTACAGTAGCGGTACGAACAGGGTCGTCAGTTTTCAAATTGTTTCATTTAACAAGCTGCGAGCACATATTGAAATCTATTGAAAATTAGTCACATAATAGACTGTTGCGTAGAAAATTATGCTTAACTGTTCGATAACATGGATCAGACTTGCTTGCATCAACACTATTTCCTTATTTTATTTTGTGTAAATTATTATGATCTAAAGAAATGCTAATGTTTTTTTAATTAAAACATTTTTATTGATTTGACCTGCCATTAATATTTATGATAAAACTATTGCCATGGTCAATGTCACCGTAGTTATATCTAGACTTCTAGTGTTATTCAATATTTTATTGCAAAATATATTTGCCATAAATATAATATCCTTTATTTTCGTAATGTCATAATAATGCCGAGACCTTTAAGAATAGAAGAACGAGCAGCAATAATTGCAGAACATGAAGCTGGCTACAACATCAGTGAGATATCACGTCGTCTGAATGTGACCAGGGATAGTCTGAGATTCTGAATAAGGAGACACGGTGAGTAAAGTGCACTCGTAGATCACCGTAACAATAATCCTGGCCGCCGTCCTATTCTCAATGCTGCACAAAAAGCTGACATAAGAAGGTAATATGAAGCAAACGGCTTTACATCAACTAATCATTACGCCCAATTGTATGGTGTTAGTCAAAGAGTGATAAGAAATGTATTACACTCAATGGGATTAATTGTAGGCGACACGCAAAAAAAGTTGCTCTGACGCCTGCTCATAAGCAAGCACGCTTAATTAAGGTTTGCAGAAACTTATTTGAACTTTGATTGGAGCACCACTATATTTACAGATGAAAAAGCTTTATGAAAGCTAACATGGAAGACTTCATTTGTCGAGATATAATGGTACGAGATATACCGAAGACCATGTAGTGCCGAATTTCAATTCTGGGCGAATCTCGGCCAGTATGTGGGGGATCCACCCCCACATACTGGCCGTTTTATAATAGAGGGTCGTTTTATAATAGATGGCGTTAGCAGTAATAAAACAATTACACTAGGCGACTTTCTATGCACTTTTGTGGTACATTTTACTAAAAAAGTATCGCACTTTAAGGTTTGAGCTTTGATGTGGTGGTTTAAATTCATGTCTAGATATGTTATCTACCATTAAATTAATTTCTTTGTTCGTAGCTTTTATAGAAATTTGATAGTTTATTTGGCTAGTTGTCAATTCAATATAATATGATTCAAAATAAACATTGACAGTCGTGTTTCAGTTTGGACGGACAGTAATTCTTCAAAGTGACCTTTAGGAAGTAAATACCTATTATACTAGCTGCAGCGTGCAGCCCGCTGCATTAAATTTTTTTTTGATAAATCCCGTGGGATTACGCAATTTTTCCGGGATAAAAAGTAGCCTATGCGCCATTCCAGGTCATCATCTACGTGTGTGCCAAATCTTATTCAAATCCGTTCAGTAGTTTTTGTGTGATCGAGTAACAAACATCCATCCATACATCCACTTTCACATTTATAATATTAACTAGCTGCAGCGTGCAGCCTGCTGCATTATAAAGTTTTTTGGTGAATCCCGCGGGATCCCTTCATTTTTCCGGGATAAAAAGTAGCCTATGTGCTATTCCAGGTCATCGTCTACCTGTGTGCCAAATTTTATTCAAATGCGTTCAGTAGTTTTTGCGTGATTGAGTAACAAACATCCATCCAAACATCCAAACTTTCGCATTTATAATATTAACTAGCTGTGCCCGCGACTTCGTTCGCGTGGAAAAAAATCTAAAATAAAAACCCGCATAGTTCCCGTTCCCGAGGGATTTCCGGGATAAGAACTATCCTATGTCCTTTCTTGGGTCGCAACCTATATTTGTACCAAATTTTATCCAAATTGGTTCAGTGGTTTCGCCGTGAAAGCGTAACAGACAGACAGACAGACAGACAGACAGACAGACAGACAGAGTTACTTTCGCATTTATAATATTAAGTATGGATATAGATATAGATTTCTTTGTTTGTAGCTTTTATAGAAATTTGATAGTTTATTTGGCTAGTTGTCAATTCAATATAATATGATTCAAAATAAACATTGACAGTCGTGTTTCGGTTTGGACGGACGGTAATTCTTCAAAAAGACCGTTAGGAAGTAAGCAAGGAACTTATATAATTGGAATTACTACGAAGCAATATTTGAAAAATAAAAATGTACTTTATTTCGTTTTTTATAAAGTTGACATTTGTTTCTTACTTAACAGAGGGGAAAAACGTTCTGAGCAAGACAACGACATGAGTGGATGTTGTCCCTTTCTTACAATTGCCAGTGTTAAAATAAAACTGCTGATGGTAGATTTTTATATATTCGGTAATCGTTAAATCCCTTTTATTCATACACGTTGATAAATACATTAGCACAAAATGTATTGTAAATAACATAGTGAGTTCTAAAATGTGCTTATTTTAATTATTACGTAATTACTTATGCAATGCAAAGTTGTTTCTCAAATTAGTAGAATTACTTAGTAGTAATTTGCGAACTATGCATGGCCGCACTTATATATGGCGATTGGCGCTTTATTTAGTAGAAAGATACACACTCCACTCATGTCGTGGTACTCTTCGGAACGATTTTGAAGCCCGTGTGGACATTCCAGGTAGAATGTAACTTCCTTGGAAGTAAGTAGTAAGTACCTAGTGTGTGAGTTTGATCTAGCAACATTGTAGTTAGGGATGTCACATTTCTTATAAAAAAAACCTCGATATTTTATGACATATTTTTGAAGTGAAAACTTCTTTAGGCGCGTTGAGCGTTTTGGTAGAGGGTAAAATCCTCGGTTCGCGTCACCGACATGCTAATTGTTCAACGCTTTCCCAAATATTTGCACGACTCACGAAGGTGTAAATAAAACTTCGTTACTCAGTGACTGGTTATAATTCTTAACAACGATAACAAAGACATTTATTGCTAATACAGAGTAATGAAAAGCAAACGATAACGCGATGTAATATTGTATAGCGACATCTGTTATCTTAACTTTTAACTAAATACTTCATCATTATATTTACTAATACAAAGTAACTTTATTCAAATGCTATCGTGATTTAATTCGGAACAGCGTCATCTATCATGGTGTTCCAGAACTAAACACTAATGATAATAGTATATCTATAGCTATGGAGAGCCAGACTAGCGCACGCGCAGTAGCCTCTGTACACGTATACACTAATACATCGACTATTTCTGACTGTATTATGTGCGCGTTGGACGCTTTATATAGTTATATAATTTTAATTACTCTCAACTTAATAGTTCCGTTTTCACTTCTATCGGCAGTCCCACGACTGCTACTGTTTTTTTTTCTAAAGTGAAACACTGGTGTTAAAAATCGACGTTTTTAACGATACATCGATTGCGACTGCTTCCGATGTTTTTTAATTATATCTATACTTGATTGCTACGATATGTTGATCCGTAAACGGGAAACAATCAACAAAACAATGGTCGGTCGATGCACGTGAATTAAGCGGCTGCTTTGTTTTGCGCGTTTAGTATTGCAGAGCGAATGAGACGAATTTAGAAAATTCTTCGCTTATGACTAAGAACGATGTATGTTTAAGTGCATAGCTGTTGAATACAGACGGGGTTAAAGATATAGCTATGTAAACATCGTTCGTAAAACATCGCTCATAAATAAAGATGTATCGTCGATGTTTGGGATTTCAATATCGATGTTAAAACATCGGTCTTTATTAATGATATATCGATATTCGAAAAAAAACGATGTTTCGTACATCTCTATTTCTCTAATGATAGTTGTCAGTTGTGCGGTTTCGGATTATTGGTTTGTGCATTTGTATTTGTAATTTATTTGTGTAGGAACTGTGGGGTTTTTGTATTAATGATACCTATTTTTCATAATGTTAAATCAGTTTTGTTTATTTTATTTGTGACTTCATAGTTTGATTATGTTTATATCGTGTTAATCCAAAAAGAAGGCTGTTTTTGTAAGTACCTTTTTCTGTATCTTTATTACTGTTAATTTTAATATAAATAAAACCAAACTTGATCATTACTTAAATTGATATGTTACGTTTAGTGTGGCACATCTTTGTGAGTACCACATAGGACTATTTTTCTTAGTTCTTGCTTGAGATGTTTATGAGATACCTACCAATGTTGTGTTTCAGGTTGGATACGAAAAAAAATACAAATATTGTAGTAGTGGTCAGAGTATAAAGTATCAAATATAGTAACAGATTAACGGAGCCTAGCTTAAGTTTATTACAAATAACATCATAAAACATAGGAAACCAAAAATGACAATCCCAGTGTTGAATTAGGCATTCATTGGATTGTTTGGAGCAGTGATTCTTATCATACTTATATAGCATATAGTGTTCCTGTGTATAATTTAATAATAAAAAGTAGATAATTTTTTTTAAAAGCTACTCATACAATGCTTGATTTTATTTTGTACAAAATACATACATATCTGTGCTATAAGCACATCCTATATGTACAAACTTCATTTACTAGATCATCATGTATTTGTTTAAAAACTACATCATTTAATCACAAGTGATTAGGCAATGATTAGGGTCCTACGGGATCAGAAAAAAACGACTGTATTACAATAGGTACTGGTATATTCGCTAACAAAATTTACAATAACAGAAATAGTCAACTGTCAGCGATGAATACAGGAAGTGAGTGTGGTGTCGCCCCGCGGCGCTTTGACACCCTCTCCGCTGACACCCTCCTCCGGCGCTAACCCACGCAGCCAACGCAGCTCGCAACTCTCGTGCGACGAATTAATTATGTGAACAAATATTACATCTTTTATTGTTCACCTTCCACTAGTACTTAAGTTTTCTTCGTATTTAATTATTGCCGTTGAGTTGTGTAAAAGAAACTGAAATACCTTGCCCAATTATAGAAAAAATGAGGTTTTCCTGTGTGCTATATAATTAGCACGAAAAGCATATGTCTGGGTGTACAGTGTCAAATAAGGGCACACTCATGGTTGATCGGGTTGACAATTTGCTTGCCCTGTACTACTAATGATGCTAATGATGATTTGAGCCTGGTTTGGTCAAATTCAGATAATTTTCTAAGTTGATCCAGGCCCCTTTTTGAAGAAGACATCAACTTGCTGCTTGTAAACAGCGTGAGACTTTACACTAAATTCTGGTATTTTGTTTTTTAAGTATATACACGTTATCATTACTAACAGTATGTTTAACTTATACTGGGAAAGACAGAAGATTAGTTTTAATACTACTCTACAACTAAAAATAATACAATCAAAGTAAAAATACACAAGCTACTTATTACAAATGGGTTAGCAGTGCCTATGCAATTCGTTATATAATTAATATTTACATATTATGCACTAGAATGCTAAACACCAATTATCTAGTTTTATATTTCAAAATTAACTCTTATAAAATTAAATTAAATAAATACTAATTATGATTTATGGCAATTATTAATTATCTATAATTGCTAAAACTCGAGAACGGCTGAACCGATTTGGCTAATTTTGGTTTCGTATTAATTGTTGAGGTCCAGGGAAGGTTTAAAAGGTGAGAAAATATAGAAAAGAATAAGAGTAGTTAAAAAGGGAGAACAACGTTTGCCGGGTCAGCCAGTTGTAAATAATTTCAACAATAAGTACTAGTAATTAGTAAAAACAACACAAGCATTTCAAAATCTTTTGT